>JABTTQ020003331.1:0-135423 GCA_016081115.2 Rehmannia glutinosa
GTTTGGAAAATGGTGATTTTCACCATTGGATACCTCGTCACAATTAATCAAGGGACTAGAACAGGTTAATGGTTGTTAGGAATTTTATTGTTTAGATTTTGATGAATGCCATGTAAAACTTAGAATAGAAAGTTGGCACCCCAATTCTTGTTGTAAAATGTATTGTAACAATTAGAGTGGCCAACCTTGAGTTAAGTCGGCCTACGCCCTAACATGCAAGAAGACAATCAAGATCTGGAAGGAAAACTCTGCTTTGCGAGACAATTTGAGTATGGCAAAAAGAAGAGTAGAGGGAACTCTATCAAGAAGCAGTGAGATGTTTGAGTGGAGCATCATCAAGACAACTCAAGAAAAGCCAAGTCTCAAATTGAAGTGACAAGAGTCATCCAATGATTGGAAGTCGACTCTAAGTCACCCGGGAAAAGCAAGGAAATGCAATGTCAAGTCGAGATAATCGAAAAAGAACCAGACGTAAATCAAGAGATTTACTTAAACAAGTAATATCTCCATACCACCTTTCTTGGAGTGCTCGATCCCGAGGAAGCGTGCAAAAGGAATGAACCAATGGGAAGTACTACACCGTGTCGAACTCGAAAAGGTGAAAAGAACAATTCATACGAGGAAACGGCAATTCCAAGAAGCGCAAGCCAACGATCGCAAAGTGACTTTCAAAAATAAGCTTATCTCTTCAACGGGCAAATTTTTGAAAGTTCACTATAAAAGGCCGAGGAGTTTGTTTGAGAAGTAAGTGATGCATGGATGACACACACGTGAGATAAACAAGCATATTAGAAAATCGAAACATTCTCAATCCTCAAGCTTACATTTCAAGTACATCAATCCAACACTCACTGTGAAGGAAAGAGAACTTCAATCGGTTGAAGAGGAAATCTTTGAAAACAAGGGGTCTACATTCCGGGAAGGACTATAGAAAGGTTCAAGGTTGAGCCAAGTCTTAAACTTTTGGAGGGCTTCGTGATCAAATCCAAAGAGTTTGAGTAAGTGAGCTATAGTAGCAAAGGGCAAAACGCCTGTGAAGAAAAGTTTCGAGTCGACGAATGCATTTATAGCCAGCCCGAGTGATCAAGGCGTCTCGTGATCGAGTCCCAAAGGATCAAGTCGGCATTTTGTTGTGATCAAGACTTGTATCCGGATCTGTTACCACTTTGTAAACCGATCAATACTTAGTGGATTCCTCCGGGGAGTTGGAGAAGAGAGGAGTAGAAGAATTACCCCATCTTCGAACCTCTATAAAAATTTCATTGTGTCATTTACATTTCAAAGACTTTAATTCTTGCACTTTTAATCGCTTTATCTCACTGATAAATTTGCTATCTATTTGATAATTTATAAGTACTAAATCAAGCTCTAAAATCTTGCTTAATCAAACTTAAGGGTGTTAAGTCTTCCAGCTGAAAAATAAAACCACGATTGAGTTAAATTATAGCCAAATTTGAGTTACTCCATCAATAGCTCAATTTGAGTCGTTGAGAGATTAACTCCACCGAGTGACTAATTCGATTGTCCATCAAGGACACAACGTGTAGAATCAACTCTATAGATTTAAAAGAACTAAATCGAAAATTTGGTAAGGTTTATTCAATCCCCCCTTCTAAACCTTACACTTACACCCCTTGGGACCTACAAGTGGTATCGTGAGCGGTTGGTTCATTGAACCCTCCGCACCGGTTATTCTTGAACTAGATCTCCAAACTTTTCAAAGTCCGCTTTAGTACTTAAATCTTCAAAACTCTTTTTTATTAAAAGTCATTATCATGGAAGCAAATTTAACACGCATCCTTATGTTCACTATTGAAGAATTTGATGATTGGAAAATTCAGTATGCGTGTGCTCATCTATCAAGATTACATGATGAGATGTGGATAGTGATAGAAGATGGGCCTCTCGCAAATTGAAGAAGGTGAACACACCAGACGAAGAGTTGCGGTGAAAGGAGAAGAAGATGTTGCTCTAGACCATCATGGTTGAAAAACCAAGAACCGAGTGGACAAATGATGATGAAAAAGATACAACCTCGACAATGTAGCCAAGGACACCCTTTACAAAACTTGGACAAAGCCATGTTCAACAAAGTCAAATCATGCAAAACGCCAAAAAATCGGGGACAAGTTGACATTGATTTGTGAAGGCTCGTGATAAATCAAAGAAAACAAATTATCGGTGGTCAGTAGTAAATTTGAAAATTTAAAAATGATCTCAGGAGAGAACCTAGATCAACTAGACGCTCGGTTCACGTAAATCACAAATGAGATGTCTACACTTGGAAAGGAATATACACAAAAGGAAATGTGTATGAAGATCCTAAAAAGTCTTCCAAATTGAATGGGAAATGAAGGTCATGGCACCGAGACATTCCATGGACCTATCAAAGACATCCAACCATGAACTATTCTCGACCTCAAAGCCTACGAGTTTGAGCCGAGAAGGAAAGACCAGAAGAGACAGTTGTACCCAAAACAACTGCTCTAATTGTTAAAGATGGGAAGAGAGTCGAGGTCAAAGAAGTCATTGACCCGGAAGAAATAGCCACGATGGTCATTAACAAGAACTACAAGAGAGGAAAGGGTGAATCTTCCGTAAGACACTCGGCTCCCTCCAAATCAAGGGAAGACAGCCAACCAAGAGAACAGATCATCAAAAAGTTGAGTATCAAAGGGCCGACAACTCAAGAATGGAAAGAGTGATCAAAAGGCTGAATATCTATGTTGAATGTAGACAACCAGGTCACTATGCTATTGATGCCCATATCCTCGTAGTCAACAAATACAGATGAAGAAGAAAGAAAGGTCTTGAGAGAAAGAAGACAAGAAAGGAAAAAGGCAATGATGGTCGCAGAGATCGCTAAAAATGACCAAGTCAAGAGAGATTTACCGATTCGAGAGAGATGAAGCCGACTACTCAAGTGACTCGAAGAAGAAGCCTTGATTTGCTTGATGGCCAAAGAACAAGATCAAGAAGATGAGGTACAATCTAACTCAACAAACTCGGCACTAGTGATAGTGATCGTGACACTCACTTCATCACCTCATCGATCTTTATGATTCATTAAGCAAAATGATGAAAGATTTTGAACACATCAAATCCTCACACACACTATTGAATGAGGAAAACAAATGACTACTCAAAAGTCAAAATTCAAAGTCGACTAAGGAGCCGAGAACTCTAAGTCAAATAGTTGTTGAAAATGAAAGTCTAAAAAATTTGAAAATGCTAGATTAATAGCGAGAAATTGTCGCTATAGAAAAGAGGGAGAATGACCTCAAGAATGTTATTGCCTCATTTACTAAGGCATCTAAATCATTGGATGATCTTATCATGAGTCAAAGAGAATGTGGAGACAAGACAGCTTAGGATTTAATTCCTCCGTGCCATGTCAAACCTCAAGAGTAATTTTGAAAAAGGACCTTCAAGTCATGAAGAGTCCGAAAAATTCAAAACTCTAAATGCCGCACACACATTCACTCCAAAGCACAACACTAAGCAAACTGGTCTTGGTTACAAAGGAAAAGAAAAAAGCCAGTTGAGTGTCTTTGAAGGGGAGTGAGAAGAGATTCCGAGTCCTCAAGAAATTCCAAACGAAAAATACTCAGTAAAGAAGAAGCGAGAGCTACCAAAAATCCAGAAAACCCATAAAAGAAATACATATGATGGGAATGGTAGAAAATATCCAAGCCAAGTGATTGGAATAATGTGAGCTATCAAAGACAGACTTATGGAATATAAGCCCAAATGGCAAAGGCCTAGAACTCAAGAAAGGCCATTCCAAAAGTATAAGAGCTTTCATCAAGACACACATGCACCTAGGCACTACACTCAAAAACACCACAATTACCCAAGGAAGGCAATTGCTAAAACACATATGCAGCATACGGACAAAAAGAGACATTTGTATGAACCTAGAATCCCCAAGCAATTTTCAGAATTAATTATGATTATGGCATCGATAGATGGCAACCCCTTAGAGTCAAATCATTTGGCTATAGGTTGGTTGGATCATCTTACAATTATAACCCCTCGTGACCTGCACAAGTATGGGTACCTAAAACTTAATTTCCTTGATTGCGGGTTCAAGGAATAGTGAGTGCCAAGGAACCTGGGTACATGGATAGTGGTACATTCCCAGGACATATATGACAGAAATAAGAGAAATTTGTCAAAATTCAAGGAAGTCAAAGGAGCAAAAGTCATATTTGGAGGAAATGAAGCTCGGGTGAAATAAGAGGCATTGGATCCATCAAGAGGAATGGATTAGAAATCACAGATGTTGCATATGTTGAAGGACTCAACTTCAACTTATCGAGTATCGATCACTCGTGACAAGGGCTACAATGTTGGATTCAACATGGGTATATGCCAAATCAAAGATATAGAATCAAATGAAGTGGTCTTTGCAAGGATGTAGAGAAAAATATGTATGTAGTGGATTGGTCAACCGCAACACACAAAGACATGTCTACTAGCAAAGAGTACAAATTGAATCAAGTTGGTGTGGCACAAAAGCCGAGTCACCCGAATTTCAAAACAATTAACAAGTCGGGCAAGAAGTCATCTTGTGGAAGGACTTCAGGACTCAGATACAAGAAGGAGAGTATATGTGATGCATGTAGAAGGGAAAGCAAATCAAATCGTCATTCAAAGAAAAGACATGCCCATCCTCAACAAGAATTTTGCATCTACTTCATATGGATCTATTTGGCCCAGTGGAACCAACCAAAGATAAGTGGAAAGAAATACACCTTGGTGGTAGTAGATGACTACTCAAGATATACATGGACAATATTCATGTGCAAGAAGAAAGAAACTCTACAAAAACTACCACCACGGTGATGAAGAGGATTCAAAATGAGAAGAGTCAAACCATTATCAAAATAAGATCGGATAGAGGAACCGAGTTTGTCAATGGAATAATAACTCGAGTATTGTATTGAGAATGGTATTGGTCATGAACTATCACAGCAAGGACTCCACTTGTGAGAATGGAGTTGCGAAAGAAGGAACATAACCCTCAAAGAAGAAAGACGGACCATGTTAGGCGGGGGTTACCAAAAAGATTTTGGTGAAGCAATCAACACAGTTGCTACACCCAAACAGATGTATGATAAATAGACGGTGACAAAGACTCCTATGAGATCCGGATGGAAGAAAACCAAATATTGCATATTTCGGGATATTTGGATGTAAATGCTTCATCCACAACAATGGCAAAGACAATCTAAAGGCTTTTGATGTTAAAGGTGATGAAGGTATCTTCTTAGATACTCGGTGAAGGAAAAGCCTACGAATACTCAACAAAAGCACTATGATTACAGAGGAATCCATTCATGTAGTATTCGATGAGCCAAATGTAAATGGAGAAGACATTGAAGAGTCGGTGATATTTGAATCATCCAACCATACGTAAGAGTCCCTATCTTTGCCAAGGGTTGGAATTATCAATTGAGGAAGAAGATGAGATAGTTGAATCTCAAAAACAATTTGGAAAATTTGCGGCTAAGTGATAATAAGAGAGTCGACCACACCAACACAATCGCAAGTCGATCAATCCAGCTAACTTACTCCAACCTGATGTAAGATGGTCGAGAGACCATCCACTTAACTTGTCATTGGAGATATGAGAGAAGGTGTCAAAACAAGATCCGAACTCAACAAGAAGCTATGTTCACATGCTTCATCTCGCAAATAGAGCCAAAAGATGTGTCACAAGCATTGGATGACACACATTGGATTCAAGCTATGCAAGAAGAGTCAATCGGTTTGAAAGAAATAAAGTGTGGGAATTAGTGCAAAGACCCATGCACCAAAATGTTATTAGCACCAAATGGGTATTCGTAAATAAAATGAACGAGGAAGGATTTGTGGTAAGAAACAAAGCAAGATTGGTAGCCAAAGGATATTGCCAAGAAGAAGGGATAGATTTTGATGAAACATTTGCCCTGTAGCAAGATTGGAAGCTATAAGGATGTTTCTTGCCTATGCACTCACAAGAATTTCATTGTATATCGATGGATGTAAAAAGTGCATTCCTAAACGGTTTATTGGAAGAAGAAGTGTATGTTGAACAACCTCCAGGATTTGAGCAGAAGACTCTTGGAGACAAGGTATACAAACTCAAGAAAGCATCGTATGGATTGAAACAGCACCCAGAGCATGGTATGACACCGTCACAATTTCTAATCGAAAATGGATTCACAAAAGGAAAAGTAGATAGAACACTTTTTAATTCAAGACAAGAAGAGTATCTTGCTTGTTCAAATATATGTGGATGACATCATTTTTGGATCCACTAACAAAGAGCTATGTGAAAAATTTTCAAACCTCATGCAAAGCAAATTTGAAATGAGCATGATGGGAGAGCGACATTCTTCCTTGGACTTCAAGTGAAACAGTGAAGGATGGAACCTTCATAAGTCAAACAAAATACACCGTAGACTTAATGAAGAAGTTTGGTATGGATGAGAAGTCTTCTCGTAAAAATACCAATGAACACATCACCAAAATGGACATGGATGCGGATGGTAAGCCTGTAGATCAAACAAGATCTGAGCACTTATTGGATCATTGCTCTATCTCACGGCTAGCAGCCGGACATCACCTTTGATGTAGGTGTATGTGCAAGATTTCAATCTGCTCCAAAAGAGAGCCATATGACAATGACTAAGAGAATATTGAGATACTTAAAAGGAAGCCAAGAAGTAGGCCTATGGTATCCAAAGGAAGGTGGATTCAAGCTAATTGGCTATTCGGGATTCGACTATCTTGGATGCAGCAGAGTAGATAGGAAGAGCACTTCAGGCACATGTCAAATGCTAGGAAACAGACTAATTTCCTGGTTTAGCAAGAAGCAAAACTCAATAGCCACCTCTACTGGTGAGCGGAGAATACATAGGCTGCGGGCACCGTGCCCAAGTCCTATGGATGAGACAAAGTGAGAGACAATGATGTTGAAGAAAAAGAAATTCCAATCATGTGTGATAACACAAGTGCTATTGCAATCACTCAAAATCCCGTGTTGCACTCAAGAACAAAACATATTGATGTCGATATCACTTCATAAGAGATCATGTTGAAAAGAAGGACATTATCTTGGAATATATCTCAACCGATAAACAACTAGCCGACATCTTCACAAAACCATTATGTGAGTCAAGATTTGAAGAACTCAAGCATGAGTTGGGGCTAATTGAGCTGGGTGACACTCGGACAAATCAAAGAAGAGAAATGGAACAGAGAAAAGGGGAGAAAAAGAGTCGAATCGGTAAATCACATTTCAAGAATCACCAGATCGAAAGAAAACTACACTAGTCACCGAGTCGCTAAGAGAACTATGAGAAGTAGAGTTAAATCAGCTAAGAGATAAGCTGAATAACTTATGAGCAAAATGACAAAAAACGCAATCGTTTTGACTAAGCGGGAATGTTTTAAGGAACACGTCAAAGATAATGATGATGTGTACGGACATAAAGCCGCACACCAAGCTTATGATTGGATATAAATGCTGCCGCATTAAATACGAGACATGAAATGCTCAATAGGCGCGCGAAATCCAAGCCGTTGATTCCGATCACAATTCAAAAAACCGCACGCGTCCTTTCATAAACCATATTTAAACTATTTCCGTCCGTTTCTCTCTCACACTTCTAAAACTGTTCATCTCTTTCTCTCAAAAGCAAAGCAGACATTACTCTCGAAACCCTATCAACCTTCAAATCAATTTCGAGTTTTTCTTTGAAATAATCCCGAGAAATGGCACCAACTTATGACTTTACCAAGTTAGGAAAGCAAATCCACACTAGTTCGACGGTGGATTTTACGGAATGGTGAAGCAGGGGTCCGACGACACCCTGGTGAAGAAAATCGCCGAGAAGTTGGAAACGCCTGGACTAAAATCGTTTCTAACGTTAGAATATCCGATGACCTATGTGGAGGAGGTCGCACAATTCTACGTGAATGCCGAAATTCATGATGAAGGAATCAAGTCATCGTGCATACGGAAAGCGGTGACTATCACCGCCAAGGATTTGGTGAACATTGCTCCCTACCGGTGGAAGGAGCATCCGAGATCAAAGAAGCCGATGTAAACTTGGCCGACGCATGGAAAGAAATAGCCAAGTCCGACTTTTTTGATAAAATAATATACACAAACAAACAAGAGAGCTTTGAAGGAGGATTATCACAAGTTGTTGGACATAGTTGCCAAATGTATCGACATCAAATTTGGTGACTTTGACCAATCAGCGTCAAAGGCAAAGCCGATTGTAATGGCCGCAATCATCGAAGAAAAAGAAGATAAATGGCCGAGTTTGTCTACAAAGCAGACTCGCAGAACGTGGGAACAAGTCCTTCAAAGAAGATGGCTCATTTGGAGGATCTCAGGATATGGCCTGGTGATTGGCCGGCTATTGGAAGTGAAAGGAGTCCCTCTTAGACATGGGAAGGCTTTCCATGTTAACAAGAGGATGTTCGAGCTAACCTCTCCGGGCGCTTAGAAGCGAGCTTACGCCAAGAGAGCGACACTGAGGGGGAATCAGTGACCCGACGATCTGATTGCTTTCTCTCCAAGAAGAAAAGCCGCCCTTGTTGCTAAGAAGATCTGTTGCCCCGCAACAAAGAAAACCAAACATGCTCCCGCCCCGCAAGAGAGTCACCGCCCCAGCCAGCCGTGTCTCCCCCGCTCGCAGCAGCGGTCGAGAAGGACTCACAAATACCTTCTCCGATCGTCAAAAGGAGGAGAATCGACAAGCCAAGATGGCCAGCTCCTCCGAAACAAACACCAAAGATCGCCCTAGCCGCCCAAGACTCGAGAGGACACCGTCTCTCGAACTGTAAATCCTCCGGTGCAAACTAGAGACGAAGAAGACTTGTCAGCAAATCAACAGAGAAACCGGTGAGTCGATACTCGCCTAGCACAAATACGGAGACTACCGGAGAAGTAGAGTCTCCGATGTAGTTGATGAAATGCCCAAGTCTCTTTCAAGGCGATCGCGAGAGGCAACTCAAGACACAGCTTGTAGCTCACAATCAAGCACAAGAAGAACTCCGCGAGCAGAGATAGTGATGTAATGATCCTATCTCCACCTTACCCGGACATCCAAAATCGCCTCGCGTGAGTGGAGGAAATGGAAGTTGAGTAAGTCAAGGGAACAGTTCCAACGGCCCGAGTTCATAGAAGAAGAAGAGGAATCGCTAAATTTCCTCGATTAACTATTGTGCTCCCGGCTACGGATGAAGACAATCGCATGGACATCCCGCAGATCTACAAGGACAAGGGGAAGAGAGAAAAGCAAGTCAAGAAGCCGAAGCACGTGAGAAGGCAAGCATCCGCCCTATCACCGCACCACGTAACACACACATCCTCTTCTTGATGTCTTCTCGGACAAAGTGATGAGGATCCAGGAGAATGCCGCCACGTAAGAGTTACAAATACAACAAGCATTGCACGAATCAAGAATCCTTCACGAGCAAAGATTGATGGAGGGACCAGAGAGTCATCCGTAACACAATTTGAAATTGATCCTACGGGAGTGGTTCAGCAAATCGCCAATGTTGTTGCTGCTACCACTTCCCCTTCACTCACTCGGAAGAAGGCAATAAGGAAATGGCAATGAAACCGGGATAGTGGGGACCCCAATCGAGCCAACCCCTGTTGAAGGTGTGCTACCACCGCCCCAACGGCCGAGCAATCAATCGAAACAATGGGAGTTTGGAGATGAGTGACCCCATTCAAGTCACTCACTGGTGCGCCACCGAGGGGAAACTCCTCCACCGCAAAGAAGGTCGGAGGATGCCGCAGATGACTCCACAACGAATCAAGGAGGCGAAGCGAGAGATGTTAAAATCACAAGAAGAACAACAAGTTGCCATCAATGAAGCTCAGACAGCTTGAGATGTCTCTCACCGAGGTGCCAACCGCTACGAAGGCTAATGACGCGCTGATGCGGTCGAGGCACAGGAAGGAACAGCCCTGGGAGTTAACACTGGCGATGAAAGTGCAATCCATGGGGTTAAGACTCCAATGGATGCCATTGTAGAAGACCCTAAGACATGACCGACATGTCGAAAGGGAGGACAAGTGCCTCGCAGCAGTAAAGAAGACCGCCGGGGAAATGAAGGCCCACGGGAGGTTGAGACTTCCGGGGTAAAAAGGCCAAGTAGAGAACATCCTCCTACTATAATCGACCCATCCGAGAAGGAGATAAGCGCACTTCATGATTCCCAGGACAACCCCGATGTCACTTTTCTCGGGATCAAGACGAAGAAGAAAGTTCGAGTCATCCCCATGACAAATCCAAAAGACTCAGTGCGGGTGTTCCAAGCACGAGTAAGTCGATCCCAAGACTACTCGTCAAACCTTTAACTTTGATGATGAGCCACCAATGGAAATCTCATCATCATCCGATGACGCTTCCGATAAGGCCGAGGATCGCCATCGAAATGGAAAAATCACCGAGACCAACGAAGCTGTTAAGACATGAGGCTCGCAAGCGGGTCTACTTCACAATGCATCCCGGTGAACAAGAGACCACCGCTCAGGCTCCTCAAACTACAAAGCAGGATCGATTCCCAAAAGAACTTCACGCGCACCACTCATCATCGAACAGTCCCGGTTGGCGGTGATGAATCTTTTGTAGAATCTTTCCCTTTTTCACCGGAGATACGTAACTCCACGAAGAGTCGAAACGAACAAGCACGCTATCATGCATCAGCTCCTATTTTTCACTCGGCACCATTGTTCCGGCCGATTTTGATTTTGACGTTGTATGGCCATCACCGCAATGAAGAATCGGTGAAGTTCGAGAAGTGTTCAAGGCACTCTTTGCCGAGGTTGAACGGATGGAGAGGCATCAGCCTCTTTGGACATGCGATCGACAACAGAGATGCCAACCTTACGGTGACTTGAGAGGCATCACAATCAGATAAGGGAATGGTGGCAAAAAGAAGAATCAATGCGTGTGGAATAGGTGAGATACTTCAGACACCTGTTCAACAAGTGTCTTTGGTGTGGAGAGTCGAAAATGCCGATGCAAAAACGGCCGAGAGAACATATTGAGCACATGCATGAAGCTCATAATCGCCGAGATAAAGCTCTGCGTGAGCGAAATACTAATGATCTACGTTTGGAAGAACACATGACTAGAAAATTCAGCCTTCTCATGGCCGAGATGAAGCGATTTCAGCAGAGTCCAACGCTACTCGATCCGAATTCCACGCCGCATAACGCAATGACTTGGAAGTAACTCAACCATCGAAGACTCGACTTCATGCTTGCCAAAGATGTTCCCTGGGGTTTCTCTATCCTTTGATGATGCCAAAAGGGGAAAAGGAATACCTTAAAGCAAAGAAAATCTAAAAGAAAAGAAAGGAGCGGTGAGAAGCGGAAATCACCGAGGAAGTCTTGAAATAGAAGAAAGGAAAGCTTGTTGAGGGGAAGGATCAGCAGATGGGACATTGATGATTGCACAAACCCCCAACAAGGTCCTGTCACTGGTGACATTATAAGCGAAAGAACTCCCCCCAGTTTCTCGCCACTCCAACACTATGTCAGTATCTATGGCCGAGAAGAGAAAAGCAATTGAAGCAGGATGAAGGAAGTGGAAGGAAGAATGGATGCCGAGTTATGAACATCTTGAAAGAACACGGAGGCATTCCAAAGAGACAGAGACACGTATGCCATTTTCGGATGTCGACAGAGCACGATCGATTGACGAATTGAAAACGCCGAATCAAGGATACTTTGCAAATATGTCTATGGCTCAAGCTTGGGACTTGTATCTCGGGAAAAGGGTCTCACATTATGTGAAGAAGCCGATAGCAAAGCCAGACAACCCTACTCACTCACTGGTCACTCACAGTGAAAGAAGAAGACCCCAAGAGAAGATACGCCCTGCAGGTAGAGGGAAGAAGCGGAGTGGAGGAAGAAGCTTGCACCAGCCTCCGCCCAAGAATATTGAATACGTAGATCCGGAAAGAAAGGATGGATCTATCTGGCCGGGCTTGACCAAGTGGCAAATTTGAAAGTGGCTAAAAGTAACGCCGAGTATGCAAAAAGATTAGAAGAAGAAAACAAGAGACAAACTCGGCTATGGCGGGAGAGACAGGAAAGAATAAGAAGAGATGAAGCCGCCTTTAAAAGCATATGAGAAGAAAAAGAAGGCAATCGATTTACGAGAAGAAGAGAAGAAGAGAAGAAGAGGTTGAACAAGATGAAAGAAGGAGACAATAAGGAGATGAAGTGTTGTTGTCCAACCCTTCGTGTATTTTATCATGTAAATACATACAATGTAAGTCTTCTCGTAATAAAGCTATAAATTCTTTATTTTCAAAGTGTAGACAAACATGTGCTCGATACACCTTGTGCTTGATTGTGTAAAAGAACAGAATGATATGATCAATAAAAAGATCTATTCTCGCGCATACATTCTATGTCAATACACTTTTGTATGTATCTTTGTTGTTTGCATTTTTGAATGGTTTAAGTTTTGGCATCATCAAAAGGGGGAAATTGTTAGGAATTTTATTGTTTAGATTTTGATGAATGCCATGTAAAACTTAGAATAGAAAGTTGGCACCCCAATTCTTGTTGTAAAATGTATTGTAACAATTAGAGTGGCCAAGCCGAGTTAAGTCGCCTACGCCCTAACATGCAAGAAGACAATCAAGACTGGAAGGAAAACTCTCACGCGAGACAATTGAGTATGGCAAAGAAGAGTAGAGGGGAACTCTACTAAAGCGGTGAGATGCGGTGAGTGGAGCATCACCAAGACAACTCAAGAAAAGCCAAGTCTCAAATTGAAGTGATGTAAGAGTCATCCATGATTGGAAGTCGACTCTTAAGTCACCCGGGGAAAGCAAGGAAATGCAAATCAAGTCGAGATAATCAGAAAAGAATTGACAGTAAATCAAGAGATTTACTTAAACAAGTAATATCTCCATACCACCTTTCTTGGAGTGCTCAGCCCCTAAGCGTGCAAAAGGAATGAACCAATGGGAAGCACTACACCGTGTCGAACTCAAAAGGTGAAAAGAACAATTCATACGAGGAAACGGCAATTCCAAGAACGCAAGCCAACGACGCAAAGTGACTTTCAAAAATAAGCCTATCTCTTCAACGGGCAAATTTTTGAAAGTTCACTATAAAAGGCCGAGGAGTTTGTTTGAGAAGTAAGTGATGCATGGATGACACACGCGTGAGATAAACAAGCATATTAGAAAATCGAAACATTCTCAATCTTCAAGCCTACATTTCAAGTACATCAATCCAACACTGTGAAGGAAAGAGAACTTCAATCGTTGAAGAGGAAATCTTTGAAAACAAGGGGTCTACATTCCGGAAGGACTATAGAAAGGTTCAAGGTTGAGCCAAGTCTTAAACTTTTGGAGGTTTCGTGATCAAATCCAAAGAGTTTGAGCAAGTGAGCAGAGTAGTAGCAAAGGCGCTGCCTGTGAAGAAGTTCGAGTCGCACGAGAAGCCAACCGAGTGATCAAGGCGTCTCCTGATCGAGTCCCAAAGGATCAAGTCGGCCGTTGTGATCAAGACTTGTATCCGGATCATTACCACTTTGTAAATCGATCAATACTTAGTGGATTCCTCCAGAGTTGGAGAAGAGAGGAGTAGAAGAATTACCCCATCTTCAAACCTCTATAAAAATTTCATTGTGTCATTTACATTTCAACACTTTAATTCTTGCACTTTTAATCGCTTTATCTCACGATAAATTTTCTATCTATTTGATAATTTATAAGTACTAAATCAAGCTCTAAAATCTTGCTTAATCAAACTTAAGGGTGTTAAGTCTTCCGCTGAAAATAAAACCACAGTTGAGTTAAATTATAGCCAAGGTGAGTTACTCCATCAACAACTTAGGAAGTCATTTGAGAGATTAACTCCATCGAGTGACTAATTCGATTGTCCATCAAGGACACAACTGTGTAGAATCAACTCAGAGATTTAAAAGGACTAAATCGAAAATTTGGTAAGGTTTATTCAACCCCTTCTAAACCTTACACTTACACCCCTTGGGACCTACAATGGTTTTCATTTGGAAGACCAGATTGACTTCATTATCGTGGAAAAAATCAGATTGGCGATGTGGCGTTTTGCTAGACGAGAGTGTATGGCAAGTGTCGAAATCCCAATATTAAGGGCGACAAATCGTGCTTGCGGTAGGTCTCGAAAATGGGGATTCCACTATACGATATCCGATTTTGCTAATTTAAAAGACAAATTGGCGGTTGAGAGTGTTCCCGCATGTGATATGGACAACAAAGCACGGTGCTCTCCTATTATTTATTCTAATAAGGACAATCGCGGCAGAAGAAGCATGCGTCTAGGAACGGTCTCAATGGTCTCGAAAAAAGGAGTCATTATTCCATCCAAGTATTTGGTTCTCCTAAGTGTCTCGATATATCCTGTTGGCGTGATGAAGGGGGACAATTGTGGCGCTTTTTCTCGATAATATTCCACTTGACCTCTCGAAACCGCAACACATTTGGAGGGTTTCATTGGCCAACTCTTTTCTCGATGGGAATTTGCGTGGTCCCACGTCAATGCCTTTACCTACAAAAAGGTGGAAGATGCCAAGTACCATTTGAATTCCGACATAAACATCATTTATGGGCCAAACCATCTTTCCACCTCACCCTCTTGGCGGCTTCTAGGGCGTGGGCCCGTGTGCTTTTCCATCTTTGAATTATTCATCCCATAACACTACATTGGCCCCACCACATCACCCTTGCTAGCATCATCCGTCCACCCGCAGACTTGAGCATGACAATTTGGACCAACAATGTTATATTAATGGAAATTCAAAGGGTCCCACAACTCCTTTTCTCAATTCCATGCGTCCAGTTGGTGATGATGGCAAGACACTTTGCTTTGTGATATAAACAATAATATTGGTCCATGCCTTTCCTCATCACCACATGCGTTGCCATCAAGAACTTGGTGGGCCAAGATGTTATTTTGTCCCCTTTGCATTATTTAGCCCATAACTCTTGTGGGACCCACTAAACCAACCCCTCACCACTCACGCGTCGCACGCCTGACCGGTGAAGCATGATAACTTTGACCAACATTGTCCCTCTCATGGGATGTCACAGGGCCCACGTCCATGTCCTCACATGGAAAAGATCCCCCTTGCCGCTTTGGATTTGGACGAATCCAATTCTTCCTAATCTTGTGCGGGGATATTCATTGCAAGTTGGGCCAAGATTTTTTTCTCCTCCTAATTATAATGCAGGCCATGATTTTCAAAAAGCCCAAGAGCATATTGCCCATTGCGCGTCCGGCTTATTCGGGCGAATCGCTACCTTAATGAGGCCCAGGTTTTTCTAATACTCGGCCCAATCCTCGTCTCCCGCCGACGGTCTAAGTCAAACTCCACTAAGTCTCACTCGCTGAATCCTACCCCGTGGTCCCAGGTGACGTTTTTATTGATCTAACCAATCAAGATTTGGACCCTTCTCCATTATCCACGGTCTATGTTATAAAGGAAGTGGGCTTTAGTGATACAAGTGGCCCAAACAAAACTTTAGACCACTCCGATGTTGACGACAATTCCATTAATCGGGAAGTTGGGAAAAATGACACAAAATTGTCTAAACAACCGAGAATAAAGAAAAATTCGGGGTCGATAAAATTATGAAGTCTTACAAAAAGAGCACTAGGTCGGGCAAACTGTTCATACATTTCTCACTAAAGGAGGAGGGTCACGACCTCGGAATCGATCAGTGTTTCTAAATCCTCTTCACATTCTACTTGTTAATTATGTCGATTAAATTCTTAACGTGGAATGTGAGAGGTATTGCTAATCCTGGTAGCCAACGCCATTTGCATGTGTTAATTTCTCGTCATAAATTGCCTTTTGTTGCGCTTTTAGAACCTATGACTTTGCCTCGAGTTTAGTTTCTATTGTCGAGATTTGGCTTTGATGATGGCTTATCTAATTGTTCTAATCATATTTGGATTATGTCTCACGCTTCATTGCATTTTGACATTCTTGTTGATCATGCACAATTGTTCATGACCGTAGGTTGACATCCTGTTTTGTTGCCTCACCTATTTATTTGACTTTTGTGTATGCTAAATGTGATAGAGTAGCTAGATATGATTTGTGGGATACCTTGCGCGAGATTGCGATTAGTATGGAGGGGTTACCCTAGCTTGTTAGTGGTGACTTTAACATTTTTTTTGCATGACCACGAGCGGATTGGTGGTACATCCGATAGGTCCGATGAGATGTTAGATTTTGCTTTTATGGTTGCGGATTGTGAGTTATTTGATGCGGGTGTGAGGGGCCTATCTTTACGTGGGCTAGAGGTGAGCTTCAGGAGAGGCTTGATAGGGCTTTGTATAATGAACACTGGCTGATATGTTTACTTTTTCGTTGTTACGCATTTATCTCGTGTTCGCCTCGATCATGCTCCTTTACTCATATCTTGTCGCTTTTGTACCGCATGTGCCTCGTTCTTCTTTTTCCGATTTCAAAGATATGTGGATACGCCACCATACTTTTTGCAGGTTGTCAAGGAAGCATGGAGACACCCCATCGGGTTGTTTTGGAATGAGGAGCTTGCAAAGACAAGTTGAATAGGGTCAAACGCAGACTCAAGATTTGGAATCACTAGACGTTTGGCAATGTTTTTGATCGAATTAGACTGGCCGATGAGGCGGTTTCAGATGCTCGTGCTATTTATGATAGTGATCCATCTCCGACTCATCGGGCTTAGTTACATCATTGTGTGGCTGAATAGGAGCTTCGTTTGAAAATGGATGAGGATTTTTGGCGCCAGTAAAGTGTTAAGTGGGCAATCGAGGGGCAGCGCAACAAAGAAGTTTTTCCACGAATTTGTTAAGTAGAAGCGGTGTCGCGCAGATCCACTCGATTGACGATGATGGGGTGACGATCACACAGATTCTCGAGATTCTCAAGTCGGCGGCTCGATTCTTTCAAGTCCTTATTGACTTCGATTTGGAGAGACTCCGACTGTTGATGAGTTCTTTCCCAGCCTTCCTAATTCCGTTGATCTTGATGGATTTTTGCTATGCCGCCGACGGCTAAGGAGGTTCGCGATGCGGTATTTGGGATTGATCCGCCTAGTGTTTGGGGCCGATGGATTCTCATCGTTGTTCTTTCAAAGATTGTTGGGATTTCACGCCGCACGGATGTTGAGGATGCGGTGGTTGACTTTTTTTGGGTAATCTCATGCCGTCCACGCTCACGCTACATCTATAGTTCTCATTAGAAGGTTCCTCACCCGGAAGTGGATCGAGTTTCGTCCGATTAGCCTGTGCAATATGACGAATAAGATTATCTCTAAGATAATGAATGCGCGGTTGGTCTCGATTCGCTTTGATTGTGTCGCCGAATCGAGTGGTTTCTCACCCGCCGTGTCATCTCGGATAACATATTGCTTGCGCAGAGCTTATCCATGATATCGCCTTAGCCACGGAGATTCCTAATGTGGTGATGAAGTTGGATATGGCTAAAGCTTATGATAGGGTGCAATGGGACTTCCCTTGATACGCCTATGATTCATGGGCTTCCCGCACGGTGGATTGATATGGTTATTTGTATTGAGCATCACTGCGGCTTCCTGCTCGTTAATCGTATCCCTTCTCGGATATTTCCCTTCGACTCGGGATCGCGGCAGGGGGATCTCTATCTCCGCCTTGTTTGTTCTAAGAGAGTATTTATCCCTGGGATTCGATTCTACTATTAGACGACACCGTGATATTGTTAGGAATTTTATTGTTTAGATTTTGATGAATGCCATGTAAAACTTAGAATAGAAAGTTGGCACCCCAATTCTCGTGAAATGTATTGTAACAATTAGAGTCGGCAAAGCCGAGTTAAGCCTGCCTACGCCCAACATGCAAGAAGACAATCAAGGCTTGAAGGAAAACTCACGTGAGAGACAACAGTACAAAGAAAGAAGAGCGACAGAACTCGATCAAGAAGCGGTGAGATGCGGTTGAGTGGAACATCACCAAGTCAACTCAAGAGAAGCCAAAGTCTCAAGTCAAGTGATGTAAGAGTCATCAAATGATTGGAAGCTGACTCTAAGTCACCTGGGAAAGCAAGGAAATGCAAATAAGTCGAGATAATCGTAAAAGAACGTTGTATTAAATCAAGAGATTTACTTAAACAAGTAATATCTCCATACCACCTTTCTTGGAGTGCTCGGCCCCGAAGCGTGCAAAAGGAATGAACCAATGGGAAGTACTACACCGTGTCGAACTCTGAAAAGGTGATAAAACAATTCATACGAGGAAATGGCAATTCCAAGAATCGCAAGCCAACGACGCAAAGTGACTTTCAAAAATGAGCCTATCTCTTCAACGGGCAAATTTTTTGAAAGTTCACTATAAAAGGCTGAGGAATTTGTTTAAGAAAAAAAAAAAAAGAGGAGAATGACACATACGTGAGCTATACAAGTACATTAGAAAATCGAAAACAATCTCAATCCTCAAGCCTACACTTCAAGTACATCAATCCAACACTTACCCGTGAAGGAGAGAACTTCAACCGATTGAAGAGGAAGTTACTTAAAACTAGGGGTCTACATTCCAGGAAGGATTGTAGAAAGGTTCAAGGTCGAACCAAGTCTTAAGCTTTTGGAGGGCTTCGTGATCAAATCCAAAGAGCTTGAGCAAGTGAGCTGAGTAGCAAGGCATTTTGCCCGTGAAGAAGCCGAGTCGCACGAGAAGCTAGCCGAGTGATCAAGGCGTCTCAGATCGAGTCCCAAAGGATCAAGTCGGTGTTGTGATCAAGACTTGTATCCGGATTTACCACTTTGTAAACCGATCATTACTTAGTGGATTCCTCCAGAGTTGGAGAAGAGAGGAGTAGAAGAATTACCCCATCTTCGAACCTCTATAAAAACCATCGTGTCATTTACATTTCAAAGATTTAAATTTCTCGCACTTTTAATTGCTCATATCTCACGATAAATTTGCTATCCATTTGATAATTTATAAGTACTAAATCAAGTCAGTAAAACTTGCTTAATCAAACTTAATGGTGTTAAGTCTTCCACAAAAACAAAACCACAAGTTGAGTCAAATTATAACCAACAAGTTGAGTTACTCTATTAACAAACAACTACCAGTCTGTTGAGAGATTAACTCTACCGAGTGACTAATTCGATCGTCCATCAAGGACACAAATTGTGTAGAACTCAGAGATTTAAAAGGACTAAATCGAAAATTTGGTAAAGGTTTATTCAACCCCCCTTCTAAACCTTACACTTACACCCTTGGGACCTACAGATATGATTTATCGCACGCGATGTGGCTTTCTCGGTGACGCAATAGGCCTATACCGAGCACTATTCTCGCTACTTCGGGGCGGTTGGTCAATGTACGTAAGAGTAGTTTCTTTTTGGCCCCACGTTACATTGACGAGTGGGAGCACTTGGTGCATGAGCCGACCGATTCGTCCAGGGATGACTTGCCGATGACTTATTTGGGTGTCCCTTTGTTCAAAGGGCAAATGACGAAAGAGCTCTTCCTCCTCGTTATTCAGAGGATGTTGGATAGAGTTACGGGTGGTCGACGGCACTGCCCTTTGGAGGTAGGCTTGCTCTTATCCGGAGCACGCTAATGGCAACTCCATTGCATATTCTTCGGTCATGCACCGCCAAAGACAGCTTCTTCATCACCGGAGCAGATCATGGCTAGATTCTTCTCGGGGCTCCTACGCAGATGTAAGAAGACTCACTTGATCGATTGGGATGATATCTGCCACCCTATTTTCGAGGGTGGCTTGGGGTTGCGCCGACTTTTCCGATATTGCCGACGCCTGATTACAAGTTGTGGTGCGGTGTTACGTGAGGGTCATTCTCTTTGGGCCCAATTCCCGATCGCAAGATCGTTATAATGGGCTGTCTCCTATAGAGCCCTCAGAATAAATAATGATAGTCATCAGTGGGAGGCGTTTGAGGCGGGTCGGTATTCGGGCCTAGGAGCGGATTTTTGGTCTATTTGCAAAGTGGTAGCCGGGTCGCTTCTCGGGATGATATTTGGTTTGGTCACAGCCGCTTGTGGATCATTGTTTGGATCGACCTTTGGGACACATGACAGCTTGATTGGTTTCTTCGCGATGGTGTGTGGGATCGGGATAGATTGTATCAGTCTTGGTTTCAGATGTAGGCTTCCCGAGAGTCTCATTGAGGATATATCCGGATTCCGATTCTCGCTGGGTCCGAGGATATCATGCGATGGATGTTTACCTCTCATGGTGGGTTCTCCATGTCTTTCGCTGGGATTCTCTCCGGGGTAGAAATGCTCGTAACCTTCTTTGTGGTGCCATTTGGAACGATGCTCTTATTCCTACTATCTCTATATTCCTTCGCGCTCCTTCGTAATCGTCTTCCCCGTGGATATCAAGCTTCGTGCACGTGGCACTTCCTTGCCTCACGTTGATGGTGTTGCTTGAATAATCCACATTCATCTCCTCAGTCGAATCTATCCCTCACCTCTTTTTGATGAATGATACTTTGTTCATCCGTGTGGAATCACTTTCTTCCTTGGTTTGACACTACACTTCCACACACCACCGATATGATATTGTTCCTTTCATTTTGGAGGAACCGCACACACGGATCACACACAAGGCACTTGAGTTTCTTGGTTCCCCGCTTGATTTTATGGTTTGTCCGACGGAAAGGAATAGTGTCAAGCATCGACAAATTCCTTTCTTGGCATCTCACATTATTTAAGGTGGAGCGGTATCTCCGGATCCTTGTTTCAGTCGACGCCTCAATCCATCGATTGGTCCGGATGCTTCCCTATTGTTGGCTTTTTGCAGGGGAGTGCTCCACCACAGTTCCACGCAGCCGAGGATGGTGATTTGGTGAGCTCCTCAACTCCCTCGATCGTCGAACACGGATGGTTCGCTTGATCCAGGCACACGATAGTCGGGCAGAGGGGATTGATACGGGATCATTTGGGCGGACTTATGTTGGCGTTTCACGCCTTCCAGCGGTGTCTAGCTTTCATCGAGCTACTAGCGCTTGAGATGGGATTGCGGCATGCCCGACGCTTCTCACTTCGATTTGGATCGAGTTAGACGTTAGCGGTGGTCACCACGATCACTTTTGGTGGCCTTGGCTCGTGTTCAAGATACCCCGATTCGCATTCGGAACATCTCCGAGGACCTTCAAGACTCGATTTCCCACATACACAGAGAGGGGAATCGACCAAACAGATCACCTAGCGGAGTTGGGAGTCACGCCTTGGTAGTCACTTTGTTGATGAGGGCACGACTTCTCACCACCTCCTAGCGCTCATTCGGATGGACCACGGGATACCCGAGCTTGATTTTCATAGATAATTGGTTCTCATTGTATTCTCTCGATATATCATAGATTTCGTAGTGATAGGTGCTTTGTTTTTCGATTCTTCCCAACAGAATGGACATGACACTATATGATACTTTGTTTATTTGATATACGGTGTAGGGATCACGCCTAATCCCCACCCTCCCGGTGTTATTTTGAAAAAAACCCTAAACCCCGAACCCTAAACCCTAAACCCTAAACACTAAAACCCTAAAACCTAAAACCCTAAACCCTAAACCCTAAAACCCTAAACCCTAAACCCTAAACCCTAAACCCTAAACCCTGAACCCTAAACCCCTAAACCCTAAACCCTAAACCCTTAAAACCCTAAACCCTAAAAACCCTAAACCCTAAACCCCGAGCCCTAAACCCTAAACCCTAGAACGCTAGAACCCTAAAAACCCCGAACCCTAAACCCTAAACCCTAGAACCCTAAAAACCCTAAAACCCTAAACCCTAAACCCTAAAAACCCTAAACCCTAAACCCCGAAACCTAAACCCTAAAAACCCTAAACCCCGAACCCTAAATCCTAAACCCTAAAGAAATTCAGTCTATTGTGGATGGCGCCGATATAAAAGGTACAGTTTGTACTTATATTTGGGGAGTACATGCCAATATGAGTATTCACTTTGCTTCTGTCTCTTTCCATTTCTCAAATTCTCTATATGTTATCCTATTTTGATATCTGATTCTTGGGTTCAAATACTCTAATATATAGGGTATGACCCAATACTAAAGTTGAGATCATATACTTTGAAGAAATATGTATGTGCAAGACGGTCTCTCTGCACATACACTCAAATAGGGGAGTTCATTTATCTTTATCTTTATTTGTTGGTAAACTTCATCTAAAAGTATCTATTTCTATTACTAATTTTATTTATATATGGCTTTTGCATGTTTTACATTGCTCATTCTTTGACTTCATTATTGTGATTACTTGGCCGACTTGTGAGCCATTTGATTTCGTGATTGTTTGATTGTCTTGTGGGACATTTGATTTCATCGTTGCTTGGTTGTTCTTTGGTGTATTTGATGTCGTTATTACTTGGTTAGTTTGTGAGCCATTTGATTTCATTGTTGTTTGATTCGCCTATGAGCTAGTTGATTTCGTGATTGCTTGGTTTACATGTGACCCATTTGATTTCGTGATTGCTTGGTTGGCTTGTGAGACATTTGATTTCATTGTTGCTTGGTTGTTCTTTGGTCTATTTGATGTCGTTATTACTTGGTTGGTTTGTGAGCCATTTGATTTCATGGTTGTTTGATTCGCATATGAGCTAGTTGATTTCGTGATTGCTTGGTTGGCATGTGACACATTTGATTTCGTGATTGCTTGGTTGGCTTGTGAGACATTTGATTTCATTGTTGCTTGGTTGTTCTATGATCTATTTGACGCCGTTATTACTTGGTTGGTTTGTGAGCCGTTTGATTTCGTGGTTGTTTGATTCACCTATAAGCCATTTGATTTCATGATTGCTTGGTTGGCATGTGACCCATTTGATTTCGTGATTGCTTGGTTGGCTAGTGAGACATTTTATTTCATTGTTGCTTGGTTGTTCAGGTGAGCCATTTTGTTTTTTCATGGCTTGGTTGGCTCGTGAGTCGCTTGATTTCATTATTGCTTGATTGTCCTATGAGCCATTTGATTTCGTTGTAGCTTTATTGTTCTGTGAGCCATTTGATTTTGTTTTTGATTTGTTGTTCTTTGAGCTATTTGATATCATTATTGTTTGGTTGGTTTGTGAGCCATTCGATTTTGTGATTGTTTGATTGGCCTATGAGCCGTTTGATTTCGTGGTTGCTTGGTTGGCCTCGTGAATGATTTGATTTCGTTGTTGTTGTTGCTTGTTACTTCTTGTAAGTTTCTCTTCTCACGGGTTCTAAGTAGATTAAAATGGTAGGTCTTGCTTGCCTATCCGCATTAATCGATAGTCCGCATTGTGAAGATTAACATCTTAGTTTTCGATTGTGGTAATAGATTCAACTTTTCAAATATGATTTCTTATTAGTGTTTGTGTGTGGTGTGATGATTTTGTATTTCTTTGTAATTAATATTAGCTTCCATCATTTGTTGTTGCATCCGCTTAGGTATGGTTTTTGGTTTGTCTAAATCACCGGTTGTAACGAACTTTTGCTAATCCTAACCTTTTTACTTCTACAATACTTTTATTTCATATGTCAAGTCATTGTTCCTTTTTTTGATGCGATTTATATTGTTCTTGAAGATTCTTTTTGTTTGCTCAATTACCAATATGGCTCTTCGGTTGAAAGAAGAGAATGATAGTTTGAGAAACAAGTAAACAAAATAATTATTTGGTTAGCTATATCAGCTTGTATTATACATAGTAAGGTCAGCAATCGGGTTGTTTGCTCATTGCTATTTCTTTCATTACTCTACCATTTTAATCAATCGGTTTTTGTTTGCACTTTGAATAATGTATTACAGATTTTGCAAGATGAAAAAGACAGAATAAGTCACCGCAAACTCAAGTGAGTGCTATTCGGTACTTTCTTTTGTTCTTCGATCCTTTCTTACTTTGGATCAGAACTTTATTGAATATCAAAGTTGTCAAAAGATACATGAACTATAAGTGTTTGATTTGATTGACATCTTTGCTTGTTTTTATTGCGAAAGAACTAATCGGAGATGCAAGTGCATATTTACATGAACTAGTCATTTGAATGAATCAAACAACTTTAGTATTAGTTAAATTTGATTAAAGTTAGATATATTCAAGTCTCATAACTCTAATGATCTGGGGTTTTAAGCAACATAGCTAAAATATATAATACTATGAGTTATAGAAACGTTTGGTTATTGTGAGATCAAGATCCTAAGATATTTGAATTTATGCTTCTTTTGTAATTTTTGATTTAATATTATTATTTACTTTCCGATTTCAACTTCAAGAAATGATGGATAAATTGGATCAAGAACAAGAAATGTTTGTTAGTTCCATCTTAGAAGTAAAAGAAGTCATGAAAACAGAATAAGAGAATTTGGGAAGAAGGTTAAAGGTTTTTTCAAAGGCAATTTGTTTTGTTATTGTTGTTGTTTATTGTTTTTCTTTTCAATTCCTCCGAGTTGTTAATTTATTTTTTCATATTATATTGTCAACATTTGTTTCTCTTATTGGGAGAGGATGATTCTGAAACTATTCAAGGGTGGAAAAGTGAAGGTACTGTCTATCTAATGTCTCGATTGATTAGTTATTTCTGTTTTCGAAAACCAAGTTACTGGTTCCTCTTTATACTAAGTCTTGTTTAGTTGTTGATCCACCAGTTGCAGAAGATCAAGTCTCAAGGTACTCGATCCTTTTTATACCAAGTCCCATCTCTTCATGACTTAGGATGTGGTTGTAAGAATTGAACCTCGTGGGGTGTACTTGAAGGATCCCAAGAGTTATAGAACCAGGTAAATGAGTAGATGTAAATCTAGTTTGTTAACTTTGTTTTTGAGCTTTTTTTTTAGTACGCCCAAACTTCATATGGGGAAGCTTTTTAGAGCCAAAATATTTCCATGTTTTGTTTTTGACATAGAACATTCATTTTCTCACATAGGACATAGAAATGACAAAAAATGTAAAATATGTGCTTAATATGCTTTTCATCTTATTTTCAGGTCCTAATGGAGAGAAATTTGTGTGGTACCACTGCACAGTCTTACTTTCTTTGCTTGTGCAAAAATTATATTTTCCTTAACGGGGTGTTTGTTATACCTTAAGGGGTATTTGTAATTTCAAAAGATAGTTGGATATTTTTTGTAATTAAGCTAAACCTCATGGCCCATGGGTAGTTTTTGTAATTTACCCTATTTCTAACTCTACTTGTGTTGGAAATGCTTGAAGTTGTCCAGTTTGATTCTCCTGATATCACACTGAAGCCGTATCAGTCCGTCTTTAGTTTAAAGTATTCTTCTCTGGTAAGATAGACACAATTACATCATCAGTAGCTTGTTTTGTTTTGAACTTCATACTTTGCTATACTCTGTGCAGGCGGAGGATATTACTCACCAACCCAACGATCTTAGGAAGGGGTGTCTATATATCATTCAAAACGTCGGGAACATCTTATTGACACAGCTTCTTTTAGAGATGTGCTTTTCTGATCCGCACACCCCACTCCTCTTTTTCATGTTTCACTTATCTTTTATCTTGTGATTTTGGTTAGCAGATTCAGTTGTATTGATCAATGTCATTTTTCCGCATGTAGTGCAATTTGTATAATTCGGCAGAGCTCTTTTGGGGATGGAAATACGAACAAGAACCTTGAAGAACAGTCGCCTTGATTTCATATGTTAATAAGATTGTCCCGCATTCTTTGGTTTTACTCTATTTTCAAAGAAGTCAAACTCATTCGGTTCCCTTCTCTCACGGGCCTCCCTTTTCTATGAAGGTTCAAAGATGCATATCCCTTACTTCATTTTGGAGCCGAAGTTCCCACTCTTTAATTTCGACTTTTTTATTTATCCGATGAGAACGCCGGTGACTAGGAAGAGAAAATCAAGTGCAAGGATTGAGTAATCGGAGGTATGACAATATTGTGTAATTTTCGCTAATTGTTAAATATGCTAAAGTAAGAGAAGTGGAATTTGATTGGTTATCTTTTTCTTTAACTGAAAATTCCTGATTTTTAGCCACAAAACGGCCATCTTTTGTGTTGGTTGAAAGACTAGGCCAAATGGTGTTGTTAATGTTTTAAATGGCGACAACAAATCATTTTGTACTCTTTTCATAGCCTATTTTCTAAATTCCACATTATGTTCTCAAGATCTCTATGTGCTTGCTATATGAAGATTACCATTAAATTCTGATTTTCAAGCCTTTTAATATATTCCACCTTTATGTATCTCAATATGTGATTATGTAGATCCTCTTGATTGTTTTTGCGTATATATATATATATATATTTATATATATATATATATAGCAGGCCTTTGCTTGCTAGCGTTATGAAGTGCGTATATGAGTAGTGCATATTTACATCTTGATTTGCCATGTGTGTAAAAATATAGCATTCACGACATTTTCTTGATTCAAAATTTCGAGGTCAATCTCGAGAGAGGATCATCTCTCTCTCTCTCTCTCTCTCTCTCTCTCTCTCTCTCTCTCTCTCTCTCTAAGAGTACCCAGTTCTTGGAATGATTTGATCCCACGTATTTCATTAGAGATAGCGGGTAACTTTTGGTCATCTGTTTATCACTCAATGAATGTGCCCATTTATGTCTGACAGTACAAAGATCCTTTTATAGTTTAGACGTAGCTAATTAGCTTTTAATCTGGTGTTAATTAATTAGGATCTAGTATTTACAATGTTCATGTGGTTAGTGTACCACTTGGATCTACTCGTATGCAATTCATGGTTTACCATTGCTTGGAGTCATGAGTGTGTGCTATAATATTGCTCCTAATAGGTATACTTTGATAATACATTATTTATTGAGTATAAAAATTGCTGCAATGTTTTGCAAGAGTCCCATAAACCAAGTGACGCCAAAAGCCATGCTAATACAAATGCTCAAGATCATATTTAGACGGATGGAAACATATGTATGTGATTTCGTTAGGAATTTTATTGTTTAGATTTTGATGAATGCCATGTAAAACTTAGAATAGAAAGTTGGCACCCCAATTCTCGCCGTAGAAATGTATTGTAACAATTAGAGCCGCCAAGCCGAGTTAAGTCCTACGCCCAACATGCAAGAAGACAATCAAGGCTTAAAGGAAAATCTGCTGAGAGACAACTGAGTGACAAAGAAAGAAGAGCAGACAGAACTCGATCAAGAAGCGGTGAGATGCAACAGAGTGGAACATTAGTCAAGTCAACTCAAGAGAAGCCAAAGTCTCAAGTCAAGTGACGGAAGAGTCATCCATGATTGGAAGTCGACTCTAAGTCACCTGGGAAAGCAAGGAAATGCAAGTCAAGTCGAGATAATCAGAAAAGAACCGTTGCACGTAAATCAAGAGATTTACTTAAACAAGTAATATCTCCATACCACCTTTCTTGGAGTGCTCAGTCGGTAAGCGTGCAAAAGGAATGAACCAATGGGAAGTACTACATCGTGTCAGAACTCTGAAAAGGTGATAAAACAATTCATACGAGGAAATGGCAATTCCAAGAACTGCAAGCCAACGACTGCAAAGTGACTTTCAAAAATGAGCCTATCTCTTCAACGGGCAAATTTTTTGAAAGTTCACTATAAAAGGCTGAGGAATTTGTTTGAGAAAAAAAAAATGAATGACACATACGTGAGCTATACAAGTACATTAAAAAAACTGAAACAATCTCAATCCTCAAGCCTACACTTCGAAGTACATCAATCCAACACTCACCTGTGAAGGAAAGAGAACTTCAACCAGTTGAAGAGGAAGATACTTAAAACAAGGGGTCTACATTCGGGAAGGATTGTAGAAAGGTTCAAGGCGTCGAACCAAGTCTTAAGCTTTTGGAGGGCTTCGTGATCAAATCCAAAGAGCTTGAGCAAGTGAGTGAGTCAGAGTAGCAAGGCAGCTGCCCTGTGAAGAAGTCGAGTCGCACGAGAAGCCACCGAGTGATCAAGGCGTCTCTGATCGAGTCCCAAAGGATCAAGTCGGCTGTTGTGATCAAGACTTGTATCCGGACATTACCACTTTGTAAACCGATCATTACTTAGTGGATTCCTCCAGGAGTTGGAGAAGAGAGGAGTAGAAGAATTACCCCATCTTCGAACCTCTATAAAAACCTTATGTGTCATTTACATTTCAAAGATTTAAATTTTTGCACTTTTAATTGCTCATATATCACGCCGATAAATTTGCTATCCATTTGATAATTTATAAGTACTAAATCAAGTCAGAAAAAACTTGCTTAATCAAACTTAAGGGTGTTAAGTCTTCCAAAAAACAAAACCACGCTTGAGTCAAATTATAGCCAACAGTTGAGTTACTCTATTAACACTCACCGAAAGTTCTTTGAGAGATTAACTCTACCGAGTGACTAATTCGATCGTCCATCAAGGACACAATGTGTAGAACTCAGAGATTTAAAAGGACTAAATCGAAAATTTGCAAGGTTTATTCAACCCCCTTCTAAACCTTACACTTACACCCTTGGGACCTACAAGTGGTATCGAGCGGTTGGTTCATTGAACTTTCCGCACGGTTATCGAACTAGATCTCCAAACTTTTCAAAAGTCCGCTTTAGTACTTAAACTTTCAAAACTCGTTCTATCATTAAAAGTTATTATCATGGAAGCAAATCTAACACGCATTCCTATGTTCACTATTGAAGAATTTGATGATTGAAAATTTCAGATATGTGCTCATCTATCAAAGATTACATGATGAGATGTGGATAGTGATAGAAGATGGGCCTCTCGCAAATATTAAAGGTGAACACAAAGATTAACGAAGAGTTGCAAAAAGGGGAAGAAGATGCAAAGACTGACACTACCATGGTTGAAAACCAAGAACCGAGTGGACAAATGATGATAAAAAAAGATACAACCTGGACAATGTAGCCAAGGACATTCTTTACAAAACCTCGACAAAGCCATGTTCAATAAAGTGAAATCTTGCAAAACGGCTAAGGAAATGGGATTAAACCGATATCATTGACGGCGCTAAGGCTCGAGCAAATCAAAGAAAACAAACTATCGGTGGTCTGACAAAAATTTGAGAACTTTAAAATGACCTCGGAGAAAACCTGGATCAACCGGATGCTCGGTTTACGTAAATCACAAATGAGTTGTCTACACTTGGAAAGGAATATACACGAAGAAATGTGTATGAAGATCCTAAAAAGTCTTCCAAATTTGAATGGGAAATGAAGGTCATGGCATTGAGACACCCATGGACCTATCAAAGACATCCAATCATAAGTTATTCTCGACCTCAAAGCCTACGAGTTTGAATGAGAAGGAAAGACCAGGAAGAGACAATTGCACTCCAAAACAAACCGCTCTAATTGTCAAAGATGGAAGGAGAGTCAAGTCAAAGAGACAATTGACCCGTAAGAAATAAATAGCCACGATGGTTAAAAGATTTAACAAGTTCTTTAACAAGAACTACAAGAGAGGAAAGGGTGAATCCTCCGAGAAGACACTCGCCTCCCTCCAAATCAAGGGATGATAGCCAACCAAGAGAATGATCATCAACAAGTTGAGTATCAAAGGATCGACAACTCAAGAATAGAAAGAGTCGATCAAAAGGTCAATATCTATGTTGGAATTGTAGACAACCAGGTCACTATGCCATTGATCGCTCATATCCTCGTAGTCAACAAGTACGTAAACGAAGAAGAAAGAAAGGTCTTGAGAGAAAGAAGACAAGAGAAGAAAAAGGCAATGATGGCCGCAGAGAGGCCGAGACAAGCCCAAGTCAAGAGAGACAATGACTCAGAGCAAGTGAAGCTCGACTACTCAAGTGACTCGAAGAAGAAGCCTTGATCCGCTTAATGGCCAAAGAACAAGATCAAGAAGATGAGGTACAATCTAACTCAACAAGCTTAGACACTAGTGATAGTGATCGTGACACACACACTTCATCACCCACTCGATCTTTATGATTCATTAGTGCAAAATGATGAAAGATTTTGAGCACATTAAAACCTCACACACACTATTGAATGAGGAAAAAAATTTACTCAAAAGTCAAAACTCAAAGTCGACTAAGGAGCCGAGTACTCTAAGTCAAATAGCCGATGAGAATAAAAGTTTAAAGGTTAAAAGCTAAATTAATAAAGCAGTAAATTGCCGCTATAGAAAAAGAGGAGAATGACTCAAAAATGTTATTGCCTCATTCACTAAGGCATCCAATCATTGGATGATCTTATTATGAGTCAAAGAGAATGTGGAGACAAGACAGCTTAGATTTAATTCCTTTGTGCCATGTCAAACCTCAAGAGTAATTTTGGAAAAAGGATCTTCAAGTCATGAAGAGTCGAAAAACCCAAAACTCTAAATGTTGCACACACTTTCAATCCAAAGCACAATACTAAGCAAACCGCCTTGGTTACAAAGGAAAAGGAAAATACCGGGTTGAGAGTGTTGAAAGGACAACCGAGAAGAGATTCACTGAGTCCTCAAATGGACTCCACACGTAAAATACTCAGAAAGAAGAAGCAGAGCTACAAAAATTCCAAAAACCCATAAAAGAAATACATATGATGGGAATGGTAGAAAATATCCAAGCCAAGCCGATCGAATAATGTGAACTATCACCTAGGCTTATGGAATACAAGCCCAAATGGCAAAGGCCTAGAACTCAACAAAGGCCATTCCAAACGCATAAGAGCTTTCATCAAAGACACATATGCACCTAGGCACTACACTCAAAGACACCACAATTACCCAAGAAAGGCAATTGCTAAAACATACACGCAGCATACGACAAAAGAGACAAATTGATGAACCTAGAATCCCCAAGCAATTTGCCAGGATTAATTATGATTATGGCATCGATAGATGGCAACCTCTGTGAGTCAAATCATTTGGCTATAGGTTGGTTGGATCATCTTACAATTTAACCCCTCAGACCCGCATAAGTATGGGTACCTAAAACTTAATTTCCTTGATTGCAGGTTCAAGGAAAATTGAAAGTGCCAAGGAACCTGGTACATGGATAGTGGTTGTTCCGCATATATGACAGAAATAAGAGAAATCACAAAATTCAAGGAAGTCAAAGGAGCCAAAGTCATATTTGGAGGAAATGAAGCTCCTGGTGAAATAAGAGGCATTGATCCATCAAGAGGAATGGATTAGAAATCACGATGTTGCATATGTTGAAGGACTAAACTTCAATTTACTAAGCATCACCAACTCAGGACAATGGGCAATGTTGGATTCAACATGGGCATATGTCAAATCAAAGACATTGAATCAAATGAAGTAGTGTTGCAAAGGATGTAGACAGAAAAATATGTATGTAGTGGATTGGTCAATCGCAACACACAAAGAAGACTCTCTACTAGCAAAGAGCACACAATCAAGTTGGATGTGGCACAAAAAGTCGAAGTCACCCGAATTTCAAAACAATTAATAAGCTAGCAAGAAGTCATCTTGTAGAAGGACTTCCGGACTCAAGATACAAGAAGGAGAGTATATGTGATGCATGTCGAAGGGAAAACAAATCAAGTCGCTGCTCAAAGAAAAGACATGCCCATCCTCAACAAGAATATTGATCCGCTTCATATGGACCTATTTGGCCCAAAGTGGAACCAAAGAAGCATAAGTGGAAAGAAATACACCTTGGTGGTAGTAGATGACTACTCAAGATATACATGGACAATATTCATGTGCAAGAAGAAAGAAACTCTACAAAAGCTACCACAAATTGATGAAGAGGGTACAAAATGAGAAGAGTCAAACCATTATCAAAATAAGATCGATAGAGGAACCGAGTTTGTCAATGGAATAATAACTCAAGATTGTATTGAGAATGGTATTGGTCATGAACTATCACCGCAAGGACTCCACAAATGCCAGAATGGAGTTGCGAGAAGAAGAAAGTAACCCTCAAAAAAGAAAGAAGACCATGTTAGTCAAGGTGGTTACCAAAAAGATTTTGGGTCAAGCAATCAACACAACTTGCTACACCCAAAACAGATGTATGATAAATAGGCGGTGACAAAGACTCCCTATGAGATTTGGACTGAAAGAAAACCAAATGTTGCATATTTCAGATATTTGGATGTAAATGCTTCATCCACAACAATGGCAAAGACAACCTAAAGGCTTTTGATGCTAAAGCCGATGAGGGTATCTTCAGATACTCAATTTGAAAGCAAAGCATACAGTAATACTCAACAAAAGAACTATGGTTACGTAAGAATCCATTCATGTAGTATTCGATGAGCCAAATGTAAATGGGAAAGACATTGAAGAGTCAGTTGATAAGTTAAATCATCCAACCATACGTAAGAGTCCCTATGCTTTGAAGTTGAAGCTAGGATTATCAATTCGTAAGAAGATGAGATAGTCAATCTCAAAAGCAAATTGAAAACTTGCGCTAAGTGACTACGAGAGAGCTAACCTCAAGAACACCGCAAGTCGATCGAACTCACTAATCTACTCCAACTCGATGTAAGATGGCCGAGAGACCATCCACCGTAACTTGTCATTGGAGACATAAGAGAAGGTGTCAAGACAAGATCTAGAACTCAACAAGAAGCCATGTTCACATGCTTCATCTCACAAATTGAGCCCAAAGATGTGTCACAAGCATTGATGACACACATTGGATTCAAAGCTATGCAAGAAAGAGTGAATCAGTTTGAGAGAAATAAAGTATGGGAATTAGTGCAAAGAGCCATACATCAAAATGTTATTGGAACCAAATGGGTATTCGTAAATAAGATGAACGAGGAAGGTTTTGTGGTAAGAAACAAAGCAAAGACCGTAGCCAAAGGATATTGCAAGAAGAAGGAATAGATTTTGATGAAACATTTGCTCCGTAGCAAGATTGGAAGCTATAAGGATGTTTCTTGCCTATGCACTCACAAGAATTTCATGGTATATCAAATGGATGTAAAGAGTGCATTCCCGAATGGTTTATTGGAAGAAGAAGTGTATGTTGAACAACCTCCAGGATTTGAGCGTAAGACTCTTGGAGACAAGGTATACAAACTCAAGAAAGCCCCTGCACGGATTGAAACAGCACCAGAGCATGGTATGATACCTCGTCACAATTCCTAATCGAAAATGGATTCACAAAAGGAAAAGTAGATAGAACACTTTTTAATTCAAGACAATAAGAGTATACCGCTTGTTCAAATATATGTTGATGACATCATCTTTGGATCCACTAACAAAGAGTTGTGTGAAAAATTCTCAAACCTCATGCAAAGTAAATTTGAAATGAGCATGATGGGAGAGCCGACATTCTTCCTCGACTTCAGTGAAACAATTTGAAGGATGGAACCTTCATAAGTCAAACAAAATACACCAGAGATTTAATGAAGAAATTTGGTATGGAGGAGAAGTCTTCAGAAAAATACCAATGAACACATCACCAAAATGGACATGGATGCAGATGGCAAGCTCAGATCAAACAAGATACGAGCACTTATGGATCATTGCTCTATCTCACGCCTAAGAGCCGTACATCACCTTTGTTGTAGGTGTATGTGCAAGATTTCAATCGCTCCAAAAGAGAGTCATATGACAAAGAGCCTAAGAGAATATTGAGATACTTGAAAGGAAGCCAAGAAGAGGCCTATGGTATCCAAAGGAAGGTGGATTCAAACTAATTGGCTATTCGGACTCGACTATGCCGATGCAGATGGATGACAGTGAAGAGCACTTCATGCACATGTCAAATGCTTGGAAACAGACTAATTTCCCTGGTTTAGCAAGAAGCAAAACTCAATAGCCACCTCTACATCCGAGGCGTAATACATAGGCTGCGGGCAAAATTGTTCAGGCCCAAGTCCTATGGATGAGACAAAGAAATGAGAGACTATGAAGTTGAAGAAAAAGAAATTCCAATCATGTGTGATAACACAAGTGCAATTGCAATCACTCAAAATCCCGTGTTGCACTCAAGAACGAAACATATAGATGTCGATATCATTTCATAAGAGATCATGTTGAAAAGAAGGACATTATCTTGGAATATATCTCAACTAACAAACAACTAGCCGACATCTTCACAAAACCATTATGTGAGTCAAGATTTGAAGAACTCAAGCATGAGTTGGGGCTAATTGAGCTAAGGTGAGACATGAAGAATCAAAGAAGAGAATTAGAAAGTAAAAGGAGTGAAAAAGAGTCGAAAACGAAAATCACTCAAGAAATCACCAGACGGAAAAGACAACTACACCAAGTCGGTGATAAATGAGTCTCTAAGAGAATCATGAGGAGTAGAGTTAAATCGCCTAAGAGATAAGTTTGAATAACTTATGAGCAAAGTGACAAAAACGCAATCGTTTTGACTTAGCGGGGAATGTTTTAAGAGACACGTCAAGATAATGATGATGTGTACAGACATAAAGCCGCACACCAAGCCTATGATTGGATATAAATCTTTGCCGCATTAAATACGAGACATGAATCGCTTCAATATGCGTGCGCAATCCAAGCCGTTGATTTCGATCACGATTCAAAACCGTCGCACGCCCTTTCATAAACCATATTTAAACCATTTTTGTCCGTTTCTCTCTCACACTTCTAAAAACTGTTCAATCTCTTTTCTCAAAAGGCAAAGGCAAATACTCAAACCCTATCAACCTTCAAATCAAATTTCGAACTTTTCCTTGAAATTATTCTCGAGAAATGGCACCAACTTATGACTTTACCAAGTTGGGAAAACAAATCCACACCGGTTCGACCGTGGATTTCGATTTTAATGGTGAAGCAGGGGTCCGACGACACCCTGGTGAAGAAAATCGCCGAGAAGCCGGAAACGACCGGACTAAAACCGCTTTCTAACGCTGGAATATCCGATGACCTACGCTGGAGGAGGTCGCTCAATTCTACGTGAACGCCGAGATTCACGATGAAGGAATCAAGTCATCTGCTCACGGAAGCGGTGACTATCACCGCCAATGATTTTGGTCAATATTGCTCACTACCGCCAGTAAGGAGCAATCGAGATTAAGGAAGCTAATGTAAACTTGGTCGACGCATGGAAAGAAATAGCCAAGTCCGACCTTGCCGATAAAATTATATACACAGCAAACAAAAAGATCACAAGGAGGATTATCACAAATTGTTGGACATAGTTGCCAAATGTATCGACATCAAATTTGGCAAACTTTGACCAACTATCAAAGGCAAAGCCGATTGTGATGGCTGCAATCATCGAGGAAAAGAAGATAAATCGGCTGAGTTTATCTCAAAGATTTCTGCCCGTAACACGGGAACAAGTCCTTCAAAGAAGATGGGTCATTTGGAGGATCCTCGGGATATGGCCTGGTGATTGGCCGCTATTCGAGGTGAAAGCGAGTCCCTCTTAGACATGGGAAGGCTTTCCATGTTAACAAGAGGATGTTTGAGCTAATCTCTCCGGTGCTTAGAAAGCGCACGCAAAGAGAGGCGACACGGTGAGGGGAATCACCGACCCAAGACACAACCGCCTCCTCTCCAACCAAGAAGAAAGTCGCCCCGCAATGCTTAAGAAGTCTCACGCCCCGCAAAGAAAGAAACCAAACATGCCTCCGCCCGCAGCCAGAGTCACCGCCTCGCAGCAGCCGATCGAGAAGGACTCCCAAATACCTTCTCCGATCGTCAAAAGGAGGAGAATCGACAAGCCTAGACGGCCCTCCTCGTAAACAAACACAAGCACGCCCTCGCCGCCAAGACGCAGGACGCCGCCCCAACTGTAAATTCCCCGGTACAAACCAGAGACGAAGAAGACTCGTCAAGATCGAACAGAGAAACCACCAGTCGATTATCTCGCCTAAAGCACAAATACAGGAGACTACCGGGAGAAGTAGAGTCTCCAGATGTAGTTGATGAAACAGCCAAATCTGGCCAAGGCGATCGCCAGAGGCAACCCAAGACACAACAGAGCTCACACACTTGTTGAAACTCAAAAGAACCAGCCCAAGCAGAGATAGTGATGTAATGATCCTATCTCCACCTTATCCAGACATCCAAAATCGTGCGTGAGTGGAGAAAATGGAAGTTGAGCAAGTCAAGGGAACAGTTCCAACGGCCAATTCATAGAAGAAGAAGAGGAATCTAAATTTCTCGACTATCTATGTGCTCCCAAAGACTTGATGAGGACAATCGCTAGACATCCCGCAAATCTACAAGGACAGGAGAGAGCAAAGCAAGTCAAGAAGCCGAAGACGTGAGAAGGCAAGACCGCTTCTATCTCCCAAGCACTACGTAACACTTCCATCCTCTCCTTGATGTCTTCTCCGAAAGTGACGAGGAACTGAGGATGTCACGCTACGTGAGAAGAATCGCAGATGCAGAAGCATTGCATGAATCAAGAATCCTTCACGAGCAAAGATTGATGGAGGACCAGGAGAGTCCTCCAAAACACGGTGAAATCGATCCAATGGGAGTGGTTCAAAAATAGCCACCGATGTTGTCGCTACCACTTCCCTCACCACGGAAGAAGGCAATAAGGAATTGGCGATGAAATCGGGCTAGTGGGAACCCCACGAGCCAACCCTGTTGAAGGTGTGCTACCACCGCCCAACGGTTGAACCATCAATTGCAACAAATGAGTCCGGAGACGAGTGACCCCACTCCAAGTCACTCACCGGGTGCGCCCTACCGAGGGGAAACTCCCCTCCACCGCAAAGAAGGTCGGAGGATGCCGCAGATGACTCCACAAAGAAGCAAGGAGGCGAAGAGAAATTACAATCACAATAAGAACAAAGAAGTTGCCATCAACGAAGCTCGGACGCTTGAGACTGTCTCACCGAGGTGCCAACCGCTCTCCGAAGGCTAATGACGCCGCCGATGATGCCGAGGCAAGCGAAGGAACAAGCCCGGGAGTTAACACTATGGGTGATGAAAGTGCAATCCATGGGGTTGAGACTCAATGGATGCCATCAGAGAAGACCCTAAGATACAGTGACATCCGAAAGGGAGACCATGCCTCGCAGCAAAGAGAGACCGCTGGCGGAAATGAAGGCCCACGGGAGGTTGAGACTTCCGGGGTAAAGAGGTCAAGTAGAGAACATCCCTCCCGCAATCATCGACCCATCCGAGAAGGAGATCAGCGCACTTCATGATTCCCAGACAACCCCGATGTCACTTTTCGGGATCGAAGGCGAAGAAGAAGCCGAGTCAACCCCATGACAAATCCAAGAGACTGTTTGTGGATGTTCCAGGCACGAGCAAGTCGATCCCAAGACTACTCGTCAAACTTTTAACTTTGATGATGAGCCACCACTAGAAATCTCATCATCGTCCGATGACGCTTGATAAAGCCGAGGACAAGTCTATGAAATGGAAAAATCATTTGAGACCAACGAAGCTGTTAAGACAATTGAGGCTCAAGCAAGTCGGGTCTACTTCACAACCAAACCCAACTGAACCAAAACCACTCCGGCTCCTCACGCCACCTGGATCGATTCCCAAAAAAACTTCACGCGCACCGCTTATCATCGAACAAATCCCGGTTGGCGGTGATGAATCTTTTGTAGAATCTTTCCTTTCTCACCGAGATACTTAACTCCACGAAGAGTCGAAAATGAGCAAGCACGCTATCACAGACCACCTCCTGTTTTTCACTCAGGCACCATTGTTCCGGCCGATTTTGATTTCGACGTTGTATGGCCATCACCGCAATGCATTTAATCGCTTGAAGTCGAGAAGTGTTCAAGGCACTCTTTGCTGAAATTGAACGAATGGAGAGGCATCAGCCTCTTTGGACATGCGCCCGACAACAGAGATGCCAACCTTTACAGCTGACTTGAGAGGCATCACAGTCAGGATAAGGGAATGGTGGCAAAAAGAAGAATCAATGCGTGTGGAACAGGTGAGATACTTTAACCTTATTCACCAAGTCGCTAGTGTGGAGAGCTGAAAATGTTGATGAAAAACGGCCGAGGAACACATTGAACATATGCATGAAGCTCACATCGCCGAGATCAAGCCGCTGCGTGAGCAGAATGCAAATGATATACGGCGTTTGGAAGAACACATGACAAGAAAATTCAGCCTTCTCATGGTCGAGATGAAGCTGATTTCAGCAGAATCCAATGCTACTCGGTCAATTTCGGCAAAGATACAACGCAGCAGACTTGAAGCAAAATTCAACCATCGAAGATTTCGACTTCATGCTTGCCAAAGATGTTCCTGGGGTTCCTCTATCCTTTGATGATGCCAAAAAGGGGGAAGAGGAATACCTTAAAGCAGCAAAATCAAGTTTGAAAAGAAAGGAGCGGTGACAAAGGAACATTTGAGAGGGAAAATCATCACCGAGGAAATTTTGAAATCAAGAAAGGAAAATCTGAGGGGGAAGGATCAAAAGATATGACCTTGATGATTGCACAAACCCCCAACAGGTCCTCGTCACACGGTGACATTATAAGCAAAGAAACTCCCCGTGACTCACGCCACTCCAACACTGCTTTGTATCTATGGCCGAGAAGAGAAAAGCAATTGAAGCAGGGATGAAGGAGGTGGAAGGAAGAATGGATGACAGGGTGATGAACATCTTGAAGAAGAACACGGAGGCATTCCAGTTGACAGAGACACGTATGCCATTTTGATATCGGGACAGAGCCAAGATCGTTGACGAATTCAAAACGCTCGAATCAAGGATATTTTGCAAATATGTCCATGGCTCAAGCTTGGGACCATCTGGGAAAAGGGTCTCACATTATGTGAAGAAGGCGACAGACAAAGACAACCGGCAGTCATCACTGTTGGTCACTCACTGGGCACTCAGTTTGGAAAGAAGAAGGCCCCAAAGACAAAGATACGCCCGCAGGTAGAGGAAGAAGCAGCGGTGGAGGAAGAAGCTTGGACCCAGGCCTCGCCCAAGAATATTGAATACGTAGATCCAGGAAAGAAAGGATGGATCTCTCGGGCCGGGCTTGACCAAGTGGCGAACCTGCGAGTGGCTAAAACCAACGCTGAGTATGTAAAGAGAATAGAAGAAGAAAACAAAAGACAAACTCAGCTATGGCAGGAGAGACAGGAAAGAATAAGAAAAGATGAAGCTGCAAGAAAAGCATATGAGAAGAAAAAGAAGGCAGCTGATGACGAGAAGAAGAGAAGAAGAGAAGAAGATGCTGATCAAGATGAAAGAAGGAGACAACGAAGGAGATGAAGTGTTGCTGTCCAACCCTTCGTGTATTTTATATGTAAATACATACAATGTAAGTCTTCTGTAATAAAGCTATAAATTCTCTATTTTTTTGTGAAGACAATTACATACTCTGATACACCTTGTAAACAGTTGTGTTAAGTACAAGAATGATATGATCAATAAAAAGATTGATTCTGCGCATACATTCTATGTCAATACACTATCTGTATGTATCTTTGTTATTTGCATCTTTGTATAATTTAAGTTTTGGCATCATCAAAAAGGGGGAAATTGTTAGGAATTTTATTGTTTAGATTTTGATGAATGCCATGTAAAACTTAGAATAGAAAGTTGGCACCCCAATTCTCGTAGAAATGTATTGTAACAATTAGAGCCGGCCAAGCCGAGTTAAGTCGCCTACGCCCAACATGCAAGAAGACAATCGAAGGCTTGAAGGAAAACTCACTGAGAGACAATTGAGTACAAAGAAAGAAGAGCAGACAGAACTCGATCGAAGAAGCGGTGAGATGCACTGAGTGGAACATCATCCAAGTCAACTCAAGAGAAGCCAAAGTCTCAAGTCAAGTGACAAGAGTCATCCACGATGATTGGAAGTCGACTCTAAGTCACCTGGGGAAAGCAAGGAAATGCAGTCAAGTCGAGATAATCGTAAAAGAACCGTTGTACGTAAATCAAGAGATTTACTTAAACAAGTAATATCTCCATACCACCTTTCTTGGAGTGCTCAGTCCCTTAAGCGTGCAAAAGGAATGAACCAATGGGAAGTACTACACGCGTGTCGAACTCTCAAAAAGGTGATAAAACAATTCATACGAGGAAATGGCAATTCCAAGAATCGCAAGCCAACGACGCAAAGTGACTTTCAAAAATGAGCCTATCTCTTCAACGGGCAAATTTTTGAAAGTTCACTATAAAAGGCCGAGGAATTTGTTTGAGAAAAAAAAAGGGGGAATGACACATACGTGAGCTATACAAGTACATTAGAAAAATGAAACAATCTCAATCCTCAAGCCTACACTTCAAGTACATCAATCCAACACTCACCGTGAAGGAAAGAGAACTTCAACCTTGAGTTGAAGAGGAAGATACTTAAAACAAGGGGTCTACATTCCGGGAAGGATTGTAGAAAGGTTCAAGCGTGAACCAAGTCTTAAGCTTTTGGAGGGCTTCGTGATCAAATCCAAAGAGCTTGAGCAAGTGAGTGTAGTAGCAAGGCAAATGCCGCCCTGTGAAGAAGCCGAGTCGTACGAGAAGCCAGTGAGTGATCAAGGCGTCTCGATCGAGTCCCAAAGGATCAAGTCGGCTGTTGTGATCAAGACTTGTATCCGGATTGTTACCACTTTGTAAACCGATCATTACTTAGTGGATTCCTCCAGGAGTTGGAGAAGAGAGGAGTAGAAGAATTACCCCATCTTCGAACCTCTATAAAAACCTTCTCGTGTCATTTACATTTCAAAGATTTAAATTTTTGCACTTTTAATTGCTCATATCTCACGATAAATTTGCTATCCATTTGATAATTTATAAGTACTAAATCAAGTCAGTAAAAACTTGCTTAATCAAACTTAAGGGTGTTAAGTCTTCCGCTGAAAAACAAAACCACAGTTGAGTCAAATTATAGCCAACAGGTTGAGTTACTTCTATTAATACCACCGAAGTGCATTGAGAGATTAACTCTCTTGAGTGACTAATTCTAATTGTCCATCAAGGACACAAATTGTGTAGAACTCGAGATTTAAAAGGACTAAATCGAAAATTTGGTAAGGTTTATTCAACCCCCCCTTCTAAACCTTACACTTACACCCCTTGGGACCTACTGATTCAATTCCCTTTCAATGTTTGTTGCGCGATGGATTAGATGGATTGAAAGTATTTATACGCGAGTAAGTAATTATTATGTGGTGATCCAGTCTCCTCCAATCTTGAGCCCACAGATAACTCGGAGGATGGGTCAAATCCAATGATTGAAGAAATGTCATCCATTGATCATAATGGGCCAAGTATGGCTTTAAGTGAAGCAATGTCCATGAAACAGATAAATAATACATCTATTGTTTTTGCTAAAGAAATTCAGTCTGTTGTGGGTGGCGTTGATATAAAAGGTACAGTTTGTACTTATATTTGGGGAGGACATGCCAATATGAGTATTCACTTTGCTTCTGTCTCTTTCCCTTTTCTCAAATTCTTGATATGTTATCCTATTTTGATATCTGATTCTTAGGTTAAAACACTCTAATATATAGGGTTAGTAGTTATTCTCGGGAAGGGTGTGGATCTTGAAGATTGTCCAAAGGTCGCAACGTATGACCCAATACTAAAGTTGAGATCATATACTTTGAAGAAATGTGTATGTGCAAGACGGTCTCTCTGCACATACACTCAAATAGGGGAGTTCATTTATCTCTATCTTTATCTGTTGGTAAACTTCACCTAAAAGTATCTATTTCGTTACTAATTTTATTTATATATGGCTTTTGCATGTTTCACATTCTTTGATTCTTTGATTTCATTATTGTGATTGCTTGGCCGACTTGTGAGCCATTTGATTTCGTGATTGTTTGATTGCCTTGTGGAACATTTGATTTCATTGTTGCTTGGTTGTTTTGGTGTATTTGATGTCGTTATTACTTGGTTAGTTTGTGAGCCATTTGATTTCATGGTTGTTTGATTCGCTATGAGCTAGTTGATTTCGTGATTGCTTGGTTGACATGTGAACCATTTGATTTCGTGATTGCTTGGTTGGCTTGTGAGATATTTGATCTCATTGTTGCTTGGTTGTTCTTTGGTCTATTTGATGTCTATATTACTTGGTTGGTTTGTGAGCCATTTGATTTCATGGTTGTTTGATTCGCATATGAGCTAGTTGATTTCGTGATTGCTTGGTTGGCATGTGACCCATTTGATTTCGTGATTGCTTGGTTGGCTTGTGAGACATTTGATTTCATTGTTGCTTGGTTGTTCTTTGGTCTATTTGATGTCGTTATTACTTGGTTGGTTTGTGAGCCGTTTGATTTCATGGTTGTTTGATTCACCTATGAGCCATTTGATTTCGTGATTTCTTGGTTGGCTAGTGAGACATTTGATTTCATTGTTGCTTGGTTGTTCAGTGAGCCATTTGGTTTTTTCATGGCTTGGTTGGCCCGTGAGTCGTTTGATTTCATTATTGCTTGATTGTCCTATGAGCCATTTGATTTCGTTGTAGCTTTGTTGTTGTGTGAGCCATTTGATTTTGTTTTTGCTTTGTTGTTGTTTGAGCTATTTGATATCATTATTGTTTGGTTGGTTTGTGAGCCATTTGATTTTGTGATTGTTTATTGGCCTATGAGCCGTTTGATTTCGTGGTTGCTTGGTTGGCCTGTGAATCATTTGATTTTGTTGTTGCTTGTTACTTTTTGTAAGTTTCTCTTCTGCTGGTTCGAAGCAAATTAAAATGGTAGGTCTTTCTTGCCTGTCCAAACACTCATGGTCTGTTGTGAAGATTAACATCTTAGTTTTCGACTGTGGTAATAGATTCAAGATTTCAAGTATGAGTTCTTGTTAGTGTTTGTGTGTGGTGTGATGATTTGGTATTTCTTTGTAATTGACATTGGCTTCCATAATTTGCCGTTGCATCCGCTTCTATGTATGGTTTTTGGTTTGTCTAAATCACCGGTTGTAAAGAACTCTTTGCTAATCCTAACCTTTTTACTTCTACGATACTCTTATTTCATATGTCAAGTCATTGTTCCTTTTCTTTATGCAATTTATATTGTTCTTGAAGATTATTTTTGTTTGCTCAATTACCAATATGGCTCTTCGGTTGAAAGAAGAGAATGATAGTTTGATAAACAGTAAACAAAATAATTATATGGTTAGCTATATCACCTTGTATTATACATAGTAAGGTCAGATCGGGTTGTTTGCTCGTTGCTATTTTTGTCCATTACTCTCTACCGTTTTAATCAATCGGTTTTTTCGCTTGCACTTTAAATAATGTATTACAGGATTTGCAAGTATGAAAAAGACAGAATAAGTCACCGCAAACTCAGGTAAATGCTATTCGGTACTTTCTTTTGTTCTTCGAGATCCTTTCTTACTTTGGATCAGAATTTTATTGAATATCAAAGTTGTCAAAAGATACCGAACTATAAGTGTTTGATTTGATTGACATCTTTGCTTGTTTTTATTGCAAAAGAACTAATCGGAGATGCAAAGTGCATATTTACATGAAATGGTCGCTGAATGAATCAAACAACTTTAGTATTAGTTAAATTTGATTAAAGTTAGATATATTCAAGTCTCATAACTCAGCCTGGGGTTTTAAGCAACATAGCTAAAATATATAATACTATACGAGTTATAGAAAAGCTTGGTTATTGTGAGATCAGTATCCTAAGATATTTGAATTTATGTTTCTTTTGTAATTTTTGATTTAATATTATTATTTATTTTCCGATTTTAGCTTCAAGAAATGATGGATAAATTGGATCAAGAACAAGAAAGGTTTGTTAGTTCCTTCTTAGAAGTAAGAAGTTCGGAGAACAAGAATAAGAGAATTTGGGAAGAAGGTTAAAGGTTTTTTCAAAGGCAATTTGTATTGTTATTGTTGTTGTTTATTATTTTTCTTTTCAATTCCTCCAGCCGTTAATTTATTTTTTCATATTATATTGTCAACATTGTTTTCTCTTATTGGGAGAGGATGATTCAAACTATTCAAGGGTGGCTCGAAAAAGTGAAGGTAATTGTCTATCTAATGTCTTGATTGATTAGTTATTTTTGTTTTCGAAAACCAAGTTCTTCGGGTTCCTCTTTATACTAAGTCTTGTTTAGTTGTTGATCCACCAGGTTGCAGAAGATCAAGTCTCAAGGTATTGATCCTTTTTATACCAAGTCCCATCTCTTCATGACTTAGCCGTGGTTGTAAGAATTGAACCTCGTGGGGTGTACTTGAAGGATCCCAAGAGTTATAGAACAGGTAAAGAGTAGATGTAAATCTAGTCTCGTTAACTTTGTTTTTGAGCTTTTTTTTATTTTGTACACCCAAAATTCATATGGGGGACCTTTTTAGAGCTAGAATATTTCCATGTTTTTTGACATAGAACATTTATTTTCTCACATAGGACATAGAAACGACAAAAAATGTAAAATATGTGCTTAATATTCTTTTCATCTTATTTTCGTGTCCTAATGGAGAAGAATTTGTGTGGTACCACCGCACAATATTGTTTTCTTTGCTTGTGCAAAAATCATATTTTCCTTAAGGGGTGTTTTTCTTTGATCTATTTGATTTCGATTTTACTTGGTTGGTTTGTAAGCCATTTGATTTTGTGATTGTTTGATTGCCTTGTGATACATTTGATTTTGTTGTTGCTTGGTTGTTGTTTGGTGCATTTGATGTCGTTATTACTTGGTTGGTTTGTGAGCCATTTAATTTCACGGTTGTTTGATTACCGTGAGCTAGTTGATTTCGTGATTGATTGGTTCGCTTGTGAGACATTTGATTTCATTGTTGCTTGGTTGTTCTTTGGTCTATTCGATGTCTCTATTACTTGGTTGGCGTGTGAGCCATTTGATTTCATGGTTGTTTGATTCGCTTTATGAGCCGCTTGATTTTGTGATAGCTTGGTTGGCCTCGTGACCCATTTGATTTCGTTGTTGCTTGGTTGTTCTTTGATCTATTTGATTTCGTTTTTACTTGGTTGGTTTGTGAGCCATTTGATTTCGTGATTGTTTGATTGTCCTATGAGCAATTTGATTTCGTGATTGCTTGGTTAGCCTATGACCCATTTGATTTCGTGGTTGCTTGATTGGCGTGTGAAACATTTGATTTTGTCGTTGCTTGGTTGTTCTGGTGAGCCATTTGTTTTTTTTCATGGCTTGGTTGGCCCGTGAGCCGCTTGATTTTATTATTGCTTGATTGTCCTATGAGCCATTTGATTTCGGTAGCTTTGTTGTTGTGTGAGCCATTTGATTTTGTTTTTGCTTTGTTGTTCTTTGAGCTATTTGATTTCATTAGTTTGTGAGCCATTTGATTTTGTGATTGTTTGATTGGCCTATGAACCGTTTGATTTCGTGGTTGCTTGGTTGGCTTGTGAAATATTTGATTTCGTTGTTACTTCTTACTTCTTGAGATTTTCTTTTTCGGTTCTAAGCGATTAAAATGGTAGGTCTTGCTTGCCATCCGCATAAAGTTGATGGTCATTGTGAAGATTAGCATCTTAGTTTTCGACTAATGGTAACAGTTAAAGTTTTCAAGTATGAGTTCTTGTTCATGTTTGTGTGTGGTGTGATAACTTAGTATTTCTTTGTAATTGATATGGTTTCCATCATTTGTTGTTGTTTCGCTCTATGTATGGTTTTTGGTTTGTCTAAATCACCGGTTGTAACAAACTTTTTGCTAATCCTAACCTTTTTACTTCTACGATACTTTTATTTCATATGTCAAGTCATTGTTCTTTTTTTATGCGATTTATATTGTTCTTGAAGATTCTTTTTGTTTGCTCAATTACCAATATGGCTCTTCGGTTGAAAGAAGAGAATGATAGTTTGAGAAATAGGTAAACAAAATAGAGATAATTATTTTTAGAGATAAATACACTTACCCATCCGAACTATACCGATTTTTACACTTTACCCTCCTAATGACAATATCATAATCATAATATTGACATTCAGCTTGTCATCTAAGTAATCGAGTCTTTTTTCGGTTTTGATTCAATTTTGTTTTTCGTAAAAGCCTTGACACTTGAATTATCAATTTTTAAATTAAACTTTTTAGCCAAGAAAATAGAGGCCATTTTTTAAAAGCCTTTTCGATCGCAAAGAATTCTTTCTCGTTGATATGCCATCCGGTTGTTTCACCGGGTGTGAATAAACCGCAATATATGCATGACACTTTTTCATTTGGTGTGACCTTAGTAAGAACCACGCCCACCAATCATCATTGGCATCCGTATAAAGAACCGGTTCGTCCTCGTCTTGGGAATCGCAAGCTTTGGAAGCTTTTTACAAACTTCTTTTAGTTGCTTAATTCCTTCTTGATGTTCATCTTCCCATTTGAATATCGTGATCTTTTTTTAAGCAATGGGCTAAACACCTTTCTCGTAGTATGCTAGATTGTTAATGAACATCCCAAAGAAAATTAACAACTCCAAGAAAACTCAAGTCGCTTCTTGTCTTTCGGTGTATCAGATCCGAAATCCATGTATCTTTTCCACAATATGACTCTATAGAATGATTCCGCATTCATCGATTTCAATTTCGAGGAATTCAATCTGTCTTGTTGCAATTACCGCCATCTTTTCCGAAAGCACTAATCCTTTTGTGACAAACATCCGAAAATATTTCCAAATGTTTGAGATGCTCCTTCATGTTCTTTGAAGCGATAAGAATATCATCAATGTATACGAACATGAAGTTTAAATAATCCTTGAAAAGATTATCCATCTTTCTTTGATATATTTGGGGTGCGTTAGCCAATCCCATAGGCATCACATTCCAAATATAGTGTCCCCGTGGTGTAGAGAAAGTCAGTAAACTTCTTACTTTCTTCCTCCATCTTAACGGTAGAATCCGGACTTGCAATCGAACTTTGAGAATATCTTGGTACCTTTGATGCGCTTAACCATATGTTCTTGACTTGGGATATAGTATCCGTCGAACTCCAAATGTTATTAATCCCCTTGTAATTAATAACAAGTCTTCGCTTTCCTCTTTTGATTTCTCCATGGTTTCGACTAAGAATCCTGGACCGTTGTATAAAGAAACTCCTGGTGAAATTAACTTAAGGTCAAGATGTTCCTTAAGTATCTTCTCGCATATCCTCACGATCCTCCTGGTTTATAAGGATTGGTTTGAATCTTACGAACTCGCACTCCTTTCCGGTTTAACCTTTAAGGAAGCTTTAAGCTCGTTCTTGTCCTACCATGCCAAAGGATCTTCATTGTAATTCATTTGGATCTTCTTCTTGATATCCTCGAGTGATATTTGTTCCTCCAGGGTCACGTCATTCTCGCGGACTCTCCATTAGGCTCAACATTAATTCTCGCAATAACCTCGGAGTAACTCGTTCTTCTCCTTGTACTCGAATGAATACAAGTTATAATCCCAAAGCTTTTTATCCTTTCGAGAACCGAATTGTCTATAGGATAATAAGGCTTCACCAAATTTCCTTCGATCCGCCATTTTTGGATTTTGAGTTTGGCTTCATCACCACGCTTCGCGAAAATTAATAGGTATTTTTTTGTAAAATGCTTCCATGATCTCTAGACAATGATCTTATGATCACATAATGTTGTGAAAATAAGTCTTCTGTCTCATTTTCTGTGTAAATCGCTTGAATGTTTGTAGGAAATTATTTCCTAGCAAAACATATGCACATGTATCATGGAAATAGATTGGTGGCGTCTTCACTTTGTACCACGGGTACCGCCGCACTCTCGATCATGATTTTCGCTTGTTTAATTCCCTTATTAAGGATAAGAATCATTTTAGAGAAATCTCTTCCCGCAATAGTGGTAAATCTTCTCCAATTTCTTTAGGAAAAACATTCGGCTTTGTAGTACATATTCCTAAGACTGAATTAATATAGGCGGCGAAATACTCGGCTTTGTATTCAACATATAACATTCCAATAGAAATGTATATGGAGAATGGACTAGTGATCATTTGATTCGTATCTTTTATTAGCCATCGTGAACTCCATTCCGTCTTGTAATCTTTCCTAAGGTTTATGATTCTCAAGAAATTCAATTCCCAAAGATTAATTGTTCTGGGGATTTTTCCCGCTACTCCGATGACAAGATAAGCTCAATTTCACCTTATCTTTACGCTTCCTTGAAGAGGAAGATACTTAAAACAAGGGTCTACATTCCGGGAAGGATTGTAGAAAGGTTCAAGGTGAACCAAGTCTTAAGCTTTTGGAGGGCTTCGTGATCAAATCCAAAGAGCTTGAGCAAGTGAGTGAGTAGTAGCAAGCAAATGCGCCTGTGAAGAAGCCGAGTCGCACGAGAAGCCGGTGAGTGATCAAGGCGTCTCGGATCGAGTCCCAAAGGATCAAGTCATTTGTTGTGATCAAGACTTGTATCCGGATTGTTACCACTTTGTAAACCGATCATTACTTAGTGGATTCCTCCAGGAGTTGGAGAAGAGAGGAGTAGAAGAATTACCCCATCTTCGAACCTCTATAAAAACCTTATCGTGTCATTTACATTTCAAAGATTTAAATTTCTCGCACTTTTAATTGCTCATATCTCACGATAAATTTGCTATCCATTTGATAATTTATAAGTACTAAATCAAGCTTTGTAAAAACTTGCTTAATCAAACTTAAGGGTGTTAAGTCTTCCAAAAAAACAAAACCACGTTGAGTCAAATTATAGCCAACGGTTGAGTTACTCTATTAATGTAATTTCAATTTGAAGTTTGAGAGATTAACTCTCTTGAGTGACTAATTCGATCAGTCCATCAAGGACACAATTGTGTAGAACTCAGAGATTTAAAAGGACTAAATCGAAAATTTGGTAAGGTTTATTCAACCCCCTTCTAAACCTTACACTTACACCCCTTGGGACCTCTGATTCAATTCCCTTCTCGAATGTTTGTTGCGCGATGGATTAGATGGATTGAAAGTATTTATATGCGAGTAAGTAATTATTATGTGGTGATCTAGGTCTCCTCCAATCTTGAGCCCACAGATAACTCGGAGGATGGGTCAAATCCAATGATTGAAGAAATGTCATCCATTGATCATAATGGGCCAAGTATGGCTTTGAGTGAAGCAATGTCCATGAAATGATAAATAATACATCTATTGTTTTTGCTAAAGAAATTCAGTCTGTTGTGGGTGGCGTTGATATAAAAGGTACAGTTTGTACTTATATTTGGCGAGGACATGCCAATATGAGTATTCACTTTGCTTCTGTCCCTTTCCCTTTTCTCAAATTCTTGATATGTTATCCTATTTTGATATCTGATTCTTAGGTTAAAACACTCTAATATATAGGGTTAGTAGTTATTCTCGGGAAGGGTGTGGATCTTGAAGATTGTCCAAAGGTCGCAACGTATGACCCAATACAAAAGTTGAGATCATATACTTTGAAGAAATGTGTATGTGCAAGACGGTCTCTCTGCACATACACTCAAATAGGGGAGTTCATTTATCTTTATCTTTATCTGTTGGTAAACTTCACCTAAAAGTATCTATTTCTTTACTAATTTTATTTATATATGGCTTTTGCATGTTTCACATTCTTTGATTCTTTGATTTCATTATTGTGATTGCTTGGCCGACTTGTGAGCCATTTGATTTCGTGATTGTTTGATTGCCTTGTGGAACATTTGATTTCATTGTTGCTTGGTTGTTCTTTGGTGTATTTGATGTCGTTATTACTTGGTTAGTTTGTGAGCCATTTGATTTCATGGTTGTTTGATTCGCCTATGAGCTAGTTGATTTCGTGATTGCTTGGTTGACATGTGAACCATTTGATTTCGTGATTGCTTGGTTGGCTTGTGAGATATTTGATCTCATTGTTGCTTAGTTGTTCTTTGGTCTATTTGATGTTGTTATTACTTGGTTGGTTTGTGAGCCATTTGATTTCATGGTTGTTTGATTCGCATATGAGCTAGTTGATTTCGTGATTGCTTGGTTGGCACGTGACCCATTTGATTTCGTGATTGCTTGGTTGGCTTGTGAGACATTTGAATTCATTGTTGCTTGGTTGTTCTTTGGTCTATTTGATGTCGTTATTACTTGGTTGGTTTGTGAGCCGTTTGATTTCATGGTTGTTTGATTCACCTATGAGCCATTTGATTTCGTGATTGCTTGGTTGGCTAGTGAGACATTTGATTTCATTGTTGCTTGGTTGTTCAAAGTGAGCCATTTGGTTTTTCATGGCTTGGTTGGCTGTGAGTCGTTTGATTTCATTATTGCTTGATTGTCCTATGAGCCATTTGATTTCGTTGTAGCTTTGTTGTTGTGTGAGCCATTTGATTTGTTTTTGCTTTCTTTGTTGTTTGAGCTATTTGATATCATTATTGTTTGGTTGGTTTGTGAGCCATTTAATTTTGTGATTGTTTATCGCCTATGAGCCGTTTGATTTCGTGGTTGCTTGGTTGGCCTGTGAATCATTTGATTTTGTTGTTGCTTGTTACTTCTTGTAAGTTTTCTCTCATTTGGTTCAAGCAAATTAAAATGGTAGGTCTTGCTTGCCGACAAGACACTCATGGTGCATTGTGAAGATTAACATCTTAGTTTTATTTGTGGTAATAGATTCAAGATTTCAAGTATTAGTTCTTGTTAGTGTTTGTGTGTGGTGTGATGATTTGGTATTTCTTTGTAATTGACATTGGCTTCCATAATTTGCCGTTGCATCCGCTCTATGTATGGTTTTTGGTTTGTCTAAATCACCGGTTGTAAAGAACTTTTGCTAATCCTAACCTTTTTACTTCTACGATACTCTTATTTCATATGTCAAGTCATTGTTCCTTTTCTTTATGCGATTTATATTGTTCTTGAAGATTCTTTTTGTTTGCTCAATTACCAATATGGCTCTTCGGTTGAAAGAAGAGAATGATAGTTTGAGAAACAGGTAAACAAAATAATTATATGGTTAGCTATATCAGCTTGTATTATACATAGTAAGGCTGCAGTCGGGTTGTTTGCTCGTTGCTATTTCTGTCCATTACTCTCTACCGTTTTAATCAATCGGTTTTCTGTTTGCACTTTGAATAATGTATTACAGGATTTGCAGTATGAAAAAGACAGGAATAAGTCACTGCAAACTCAGGTAAATGCTATTCGGTACTTTCTTTTGTTCTTCAGATCCTTTCTTACTTTGGACTGTAACTTTATTGAATATCAAAGTTGTCAAAAGATACCTGAACTATAAGTGTTTGATTTGATTGACATCTTTGCTTGTTTTTATTGCGAAAGAACTAACTGGAGATGCAGTGCATATTTACATGAAATGGTCGCTGAATGAATCAAACAACTTTAGTATTAGTTAAATTTGATTAAAGTTAGATATATTCAAGTCTCATAACTCTGTGATCAGGGTTTTAAGCAACATAGCTAAAATATATAATATTCTACAGAATTATAGAAAAGCTTGGTTATTGTGAGATCAGTATCCTAAGATATTTGAATTTATGTTTCTTTTGTAATTTTTGATTTAATATTATTATTTACTTTCTGATTTTAGCTTCAAGAAATGATGGATAAATTGGATCAAGAACAAGAAAGGTTTGTTAGTTCCTTCTTAGAAGTAAAGAAGAAAAGGGGAACAAGAATAAGAGAATTTGGGAAGAAGGTTAAAGGTTTATTCAAAGACAATTTGTATTGTTATTGTTGTTGTTTATTATTTTTCTTTTCAATTCCTCCGAGTGTTAATTTATTTTTTCATATTATATTGTCAACATTGTTTTCTCTTATTAGGAGAGGATGATTCAAACTATTCAAGGGTGGCTCGAAAAAGTGAAGGTCTTGTCTATCTAATGTCTCGATTGATTAGTTATTTTTGTTTTCGAAAACCAAGTTCTTGGTTCCTCTTTATACTAAGTCTTGTTTAGTTGTTGATCCACCGATTCGAGAAGATCAAGTCCAAGGTATTGGATCCTTTTTATACCAAGTCCCATCTCTTCATGACTTAGCCGTGGTTGTAAGAATTGAACCTCGTGGGGTGTACTTGAAGGATCCCAAGAGTTATAGAACCAGGTAAAGAGTAGATGTAAATCTAGTCGTTAACTTTGTTTTTGAGCTTTTTTTTTATTTTGTACACCCAAAATTCATATGGGGGACCTTTTTAGAGCTAGAATATTTCCATGTTTTTGACATAGAACATTTATTTTCTCACATAGGACATAGAAACGACAAAAAATGTAAAATATGTGCTTAATATTCTTTTCATCTTATTTTCGGGTCCTAATGGAGAAGAATTTGCGTGGTACCACTGCACAATATTGCTTTCTTTGCTTGTGCAAAAATCATATTTTCCTTAAGGGGGTGTTTTTCTTTGATCTATTTGATTTTGATTTTACTTGGTTGGTTTGTGAGCCATTTGATTTCGTGATTGTTTGATTGCCTTGTGATACATTTGATTTTGTTGTTGCTTGGTTGTTGTTTGGTGTATTTGATGTCGTTATTACTTGGTTGGTTTGTGAGCCATTTGATTTCACGGTTGTTTGATTCGCCTGTGAGCTAGTTGATTTCGTGATTGATTGGTTGGCTTGTGAGACATTTGATTTCATTGTTGCTTGGTTGTTCTTTGGTCTATTCGATGTCGCTATTACTTGGTTGGTATGTGAGCCATTTGATTTCATGGTTGTTTGATTCGCCTATGAGCCAGTTGATTTTGTGATAGCTTGGTTGGCCTGTGACCCATTTGACTTCGTTGTTGTTTGGTTGTTCTTTGATCTATTTGATTTCGTTTTTACTTGGTTGGTTTGTGAGCCATTTGATTTCGTGATTGTTTGATTGGCCTATGAGCAATTCGATTTCGTGATTGCTTGGTTAGCCTATGACCCATTTGATTTCGTGGTTGCTTGATTGGCGTGTGAAACATTTGATTTTGTCGTTGCTTGGTTGTTCTGTGAGCCATTTGTTTTTTTCATGGCTTGGTTGGCCCGTGAGCCGTTTGATTTCATTATTGCTTGATTGTCCTATGAGCCATTTGATTTCGTTGTAGCTTTGTTGTTGTGTGAGCCATTTGATTTCGTTTTTGCTTTGTTGTTCTTTGAGCTATTTGATTTCATTAGTTTGTGAGCCATTTGATTTTGTGATTGTTTGATTGGCCTATGAACTGTTTGATTTTGTGGTTGCTTGGTTGGCTTGTGAAATATTTGATTTCGTTGTTACTTCTTACTTCTTGAGATTTTCTCTTTTTTTGGTTCTATGCATTAAAATGGTAGGTCTTGCTTGCGACCCCAGGCATGTGATGGTCATTGTGAAGATTAGCATCTTAGTTTTCGACTAATGGTACAGATTAAAGTTTTCAAGTATGAGTTCTTGTTCATGTTTGTGTGTGGTGTGATAACTTAGTATTTCTTTGTAATTGATATTGGCTTCCATCATTTGTTGTTGCTTCTGCTCTATGTATGGTTTTTGGTTTGTCTAAATCACCGGTTGTAACGAACTTTTTGCTAATCCTAACCTTTTTACTTCTACGATACTTTTATTTCATATGTCAAGTCATTGTTCCTTTTTTTTATGCGATTTATATTGTTCTTGAAGATTCTTTTTGTTTGCTCAATTACCAATATGGCTCTTCGGTTGAAAGAAGAGAATGATAGTTTGAGAAATAGGTAAACAAAATAGAGATAATTATTTTTAGAGATAAATACACTTACCCATCCGAACTATACTTGATTTTTACACTTTACCCTCCTAATGACAATATCATAATCATAATATTGACATTCAGCTTGTCATCTAAGTAATCGAGTCTTTTCGGTTTTGATTCAATTTTGTTTTTCGGAAAAGCCTTGACACTTGAATTATCAATTTTTAAATTAAACTTTTAGCTTGGTAAAAATAGAGGCCATTTTTTAAAAGCCTTTTTCGATCGCAAAGAATTCTTTCTCGTTGATATGCCATCTGGTTGTTTCACCGGGTGTGAATAAACCGCAATATATGCATGACACTTTTTCATTTGGTGTGACCTTAGTAAGAACCACGCCCACCAATCATCATTGGCATCGTATAAAGAACAGTTCGTCCTCATCTTGGGAATCGCAAGCTTTGGAAGCTTTTTACAAACTTCTTTTAGTTGCTTAATTCCTTCTTGATGTTCATCTTCCCATTTGAATATGCATCTTTTTTTAAGCAATGGGCTAAACACCTTTCTCGTAGTATGCTAGATTGTTAATGAACATCCCAAAGAAATTAACAACTCCAAGAAAACTCAAGTCGCTTCTTGTCTTTCAGTGTATCCGAAATCCATGTATCTTTTCCACAATATGACTCTATAGAATGATTCCGCATTCATCGATTTCAATTTCGAGGAATTCAACTGCCTCTTGTTGTAATTACCGCCATCTTTTCCGAAAGCACTAATCCTTCTTTGTGACAAACATCCGAAAAATATTTCCAAATGTTTGAGATGCTCCTTCATGTTCTTTGAAGCGATAAGAATATCATCAATGTATACGAACATGAAGTGAAATAATCCTTGAAAAGATTATCCATCTTTCTTTGATATATTTGGGGTGCGTTAGCCAATCCCATAGGCATCACATTCCAAATATAGTGTCCCTGTGGTGTAGAGAAAGTCAGTAAACTTCTTTACTTTCTTCCTCCATCTTAATCGGTAGAATCCGGACTTGCAATCGAACTTTGAGAATATCTTGGTACCTTTGATGCAATTAACCAGATGTTCTTGACTTGGGATATAGTATCCGTCGAACTCCAAAATGTTATTAATCCCCTTGTAATTAATAACAAGTCTTGGCTTTCCTCTTTTGATTTCTCCATGGTTTTCGACTAAGATCCCTGGACCGTTGTATAAAGAAACTCCTGGTGAAATTAACTTAAGGTCAAGATGTTCCTTAAGTATCTTCTCGCATATCCTCACGATCCTCCTGGTTTATAAGGATTGGTTTGAATCTTACGAACTCGTACTCCTTTCCAGGTTTAACCTTTAAGGAAGCTTTAAGCTCGTTCTTGTCCTACCATGCCAAAGGATCTTCATTGTAATTCATTTGGATCTTCTTCTTGATATCCTCGAGTGATGTCGAATATTGGTTGTTGGAGATAATATAGAACATCACAAGGAAAAATATTATCCTTTCGAGTGATGTCGAATATTACTTCAACTTCTCGCCATCCTTACGGACATTTCACCACCGTTGTTTTGAAAACATTGGGGATGCATCGAATCATACTTGGTCTCCTTTCTTCCCAACGGTTGCTACTCACCATTCTCGTCTGCTGGAAAGACATCCTTCCAGGCTCAACTCGAGACTTCGACTTTTGTTGAAGATGGTTGATCTTGAATTATCATATCAATCTCCTTTATAGTTAGAGATTCAATGATTTCTAGAAGAACCACCCTGGCAAAGTCCTCAAAGATTCTTGGGACTTCAATAAATTCCTTTCTCAAGAATACTTCGGAATGATGGGTATGAACTGATTGTATTTCTTGTATTGAACATCAAAGAAAATTACACATTATATAGCCAAAAGACTTCCCTAATCTATCCATGAATTAAGGAAAAAAAAAAAAACATAAACCCCAAAGATAGGGCACTACCCTAAAGTTAAGGTAGGGCACTACCTAAAGTAAGGCACTAACATATATTATAATATCTCAACACTCCCCCTCAAGGTGGAGCATATACATCATATGCATCCATCTTGTCACATATATAAGTTATCCGAGGACCCCGTAGAGATTTAGTAAAAGATATCAAGTTGATCTCTATAGTTGACAAATGAGGTCTTGATGACTCGGAGAGAATCTTTTCTCTAAGAAAAATGGCAATCGACTTATATGGTTCGTCCTCTCGTGAAAAACTGGATTGTAGGATAGATGTAGAGCTTACATCGATTATCACACACGAGCTCCATAGGACCAACATCACGAAATGTAATTCTTTTGCAATAAATGTTTGAGCCACAAAAGCTCACATGTTGCATGAGCCATAGCCCGGTACTCGGTCTCCGTACTTGATCGAGCAACAACGGTTTGTTTCTTGCTTTTCTACGAAATCATGTTTCCTTCTATGAATATACAATAACCAGAAGTAGATCTTCGATCATTCTCATCTCCTGCCCAATCAGCATCCGAATACCCAATGACATCAGTGTGGCCTCTATCAGTGAAAACAAGTCCTTTCCCAGGTGACCCTTTAATGTACTTGACAATTCGAATAACTGCATTCCAATGACTATCACAAGGAGAGTTGAGAAACTGACTTACTATACTTACTGGGAAAGATATGTCTGGTCTGGTCATGGTGAGATAATTTAGCTTCCCAACTAGCCTTCGGTATCTTCCTGGATCAGGATAGGGCTCCCCCTGGTTAGGAAACAGTTTTACATTAGGGTCCATTGGAGTAGCAACTGGTTTACAATCTGTAAGACCTGTTTCTTCTAGAATATCAAGAGCATATTTCCTTTGAAAGATAGCAACACCTGACTTTGATTGAGCTACTTCAATCCCAAGAAAATAACGAAGAGGACCTAGGTCTTTAGTTTGAAAATTGTGAAATAAGTGTTGTTTTAATGCCTTGATACCTTCACAATCATCGCCCGTAATTACAATGTCATCAACATAGACCACAAGGTAGATATATCTATTTGTCGAGGAGCATCAAAAGAAGACAGAATGATTTCCTTCACATCGGATCATTCCAAATTGTTGAAGTACTTTGCTGAATCGACCAAACCAAGCCCGGGGTGATTGTTTCAAACCATATAAAGACTTTTGTAACTTGCATACCAAACCATACTCCACCCGAGCAACAAACCAGGAAGTCGCTCCATATAAATCTCCTCTTCCAAGTCACCGTGCAAAAAGGCATTCTTGATATCTAACTGAAAGAGGGGACAATGTTTCATGGAAGCCATAGTGAGGAATAAACGAACTGAAGACATCTTTGCAACCGGAGAAAAAGTATCACTGTAATCCTGACCGTAGACTTGTGTATATCCCTTGGCTACCAGGCAAGCTTTCAAGCGATCGACTTGTCCATCAGGGCCAATCTTAACATTAAATAACCAACGACAACCAACAACAGATTTGCGGAGGAAGGGAACAAGGCGCCAAGTATTGTTGTAATCCAAAGCCAACATTTCATCAATCATACTCTTTGTTTCCATCTGGATGGGATAGTGCTTAAAACGTCTTGAAATAAAAATAGAAGAGAGTGTAGAAATGAAAGCACAATATATGGGAGACAAACGATGGTAGGATAGAAAATTGTAGATAGGATAAGGGTTACGGGTAGAGCGTGTACCTATGCGGATGGCGATAGGCAAATCAAGTGAAACAGTGGATCGGGTGCGGGGAGAGAGACCTCGGAACAGATCTCAAGCTCATGGCTCGGACCATCTTTCATAAGTAATGCCAAATCGATTTATAGGTGGAGAGACTGTGGTGAAGATGATGGAGTATCCCGGCAACTTGGGGAATCGAAACTCTAAGTAGGGTATAGGCAAAACCTGATTCAAGTCGTCGAAGGGATAGTAGTTGCGCAAAAAGTATGATATGTCCTCGAAGAAAGTAACATCGGTGGAAATGTAGAAACGGTTTGTAGGAGGAGAGTAGCAGCGGTAGCCCTTCTGAGAACGAGAGTAACCAAGAAAAATACACTTGATAGACCGAGCAGACAATTTATCACGACTAGGAGATAGATCATGAACAAAACAAGTACAACCAAAAATACGAGGGGAAACAACATACAAAGGGGTTGTAGGGTGCAAAATAGAGTAGGGAATCTGACCATTTAACACAGAGGATGGCATTCGATTTATTAAATAAGTGGCAGTCAGGATAGCATCCCCCAAAACTTTAAAGGTGCATTGGCATATATCAACAAGGTGCGAGCGGTGTCAACAATGTGTCTATGTTTTCGTTCAGCTACCCCATTTTGTTGAGGTGTACGAGGACAACTAGATTGATGTATAATTTCATTGGAACGTGTAAAGGAATTAAAATGGTGGAGAAATATTCTTTTGCATTATCACTACGCAAGACACGAATCATCTTACCAAATTGAGTCTTAATTTCTGAGCAAAAAGTTTCAAAAATACCGAACAACTCAGAACGATCTTTCATTAGAAATACCCAAGTACACCGGAAGAAATCATCAATGAAAGTGACATAATACCGATAACCTAAGATAGATGGAACACGACTTGGACCCCAAACATCAGAATGAACAATATCAAAGGTAGATGATGCTCTGTTATTAATACGATTAGAAAAAGAGACTCGAATATGTTTACCTAATTGACAAGACTCACAATTCAGAGACTCCAACTGTGAAAGACCAGGTACCATTGTTTTTAACTTAGGTAGACTCGGGTGACCTAAACAACGATGAAAAAGATCGGGGGATGTAGAAGTGGAACATAGAGTGGAAATTATTGGTTGAAGGAAGTAGAGACCACGAGATTCAGATCCTGCGCCAATCGTCTGCCCTGTACTCCGATCTTTTATCAAACAAGAATCAGAAGTGAAAGTTATGGTGCAATTCAAGGAATGAGTTAATTTACTTATGGATATCAAATTAAAAGGACAATTAGGAACCAATAAGATCGAACTCAATGAAATTGAGAGAGTTGGTGAAACCCGCCCAACTCGGTGAGCACTGGATTTTAGACCCGCAATGTAAAGAACATAATGGGCAAATTTGGTTTGTGATATTTCTGAGAAAATAGAGGAATTACCAGTCACATGATCAGAAGCACCGGAATCCAAAACCCATCCCATAGGTGTAGAGTGAGAGAGACAAACTGTAGAATTACGAGTGTGAGCTAAAGTGGTTGAAGATGGTGATGGGATGGGATTAAGCCGTAAATATTCCTTATATTCATTTGGGAGATAAAGTAAACTCACAATCAGATTTTCGAGAAGTTTTTACCATTCAATATGCGGTTGTAATGGTTGTGGACCCTTGAAAGGAACGAGACTAGACTCGTTATTTTGAAAGAAGAATGAGGCATTATGACTTCAATAATCGACGTGAAATCGTGTTTTACGAGCATGAACAGTGATCCGCCAAAAACCAAATTGGCGTGAAGCAGTGATCCTGTGGAAAAGATACTCGTCGGGAACAGTGATTTCGGGTTGTGAACAGTGATCCGATGGTGATGACGTGGCGTGAATAAAGTGAAAAAAATCTGAAATGGAAAAAAATGTTTGGAAGAAAAAAAAAAAGAAACTAGGGTTTATGAATCTTGCTCTATGATACCATATGAATGATTGTATTTCTTGTATTGAACATTGTTAAAGCTAGTGTATATACTAATTATATTAGAGTACTTTAAGGAACATGTTTGATTACTTTGGGGAATAGGTTAGAATATTATAAGGGATGTGTCCCTATCAATGTTGTATAAATATGTGACTCTCGGATGTTATTAATACAACATATTCACAAATATCTCTACAAACATCAAAGAAAATTACACATTATATAGCCAAAAGACTTCCCTAATCTATCCAAAAGACTCTACATGGTATCAATCGCCACCTAGGGATTTCGGGGTAAAATTTTTTTTCATTTGCCCGGTTTTGGCGCCCAAGTGAGCAACATTCTTGGGTCTCATTTTTCGCGATTGGATATCGTCACCACCCCTCCCATTTCTCTTCTCTCACATCGATCGGCCATTCTCCGACGTCCGACGACCAAAACTCGGCGCGTGTGCGATCCACACTCCGCCTCAATTTTCGCAAATCTCACGCACCGGGGCGCGTGACGTGGGCGTGAGACACTATTCCTGGAATCGGTTTGGTCCATGGGGTACGCTGAGTCTCGTTCGTCCTTCTTCTCGATCCGTTTCTTATTCCGGTGAAGTTTTGAGTGGTTTTGGAATCAGCCTTTGTTCTAGTCACGAACAAAAAATATATATATAGGGAGAGGATCCTATGAGACCACTATCTTAGGTTAGTCCATAAGACCAAATCTAGACCATCCAAATAGTAAACCAATGGCCAAGATTCGTTACAATCTATACGAGGTTTTAAAAGTAACTATACAATAGTAAGGGTAAAATTGGAATCCAGAAAATTATTAATTGTAACATCCTCCTACATTATATAACGTGATCATTATTGATAACGTTCCCATAAATCACGCAGATAACCATATGCGATCAAAATTATCGTCCCCTTCTCAATGCCAACATTACAACGCCATTATCAAAATATCGCAAGTCACCATTGTCACCCAAACTCGTCCTGCAATTCATCCACAAAAATAGTATACTAAATGGATATCTAACAATCGGCAAGGAATCATCATCCATTTGATTGGATAAAATTATACAATGGAAAAAGTGTTGATTACAATGCAATCGAGGAATGTCCTCCGGTAATTTCGAGAGATAGAAGTTATAATATTCATACGCTTTGTGAATCAGCAATTGATGGCTAAAATATATGCACTTACATTATTCTTGCTTTGTATGTTTAATGTGTTAATGTCGTATAAATAGTGTGTCACTATTGTATATATATTTTATAGCATTGCATGTTACCCACTTGTATGTAGGTTGCAGCTAAATTAATAGTTTGAATGTTCAGAACAGATAATTTGCCCGTTTAGAATATAAGTGAATAATTTTGCTTTGTATGCAAAAATAGATACATGTATTCTTGTTGCATTGTATGTTTAGTGTATGAATGCTGTCTATTTAGTGTGTAAACATTGTATATATAGTCGTTATATGTCTGCATACTACCCACCTGTATGAATGTTGAATATCAATTAGTAGTTTGTATGTTTATAACGGATAATTTGTGTATTTAGGGTATAAGTCTAAATTATTGCTTTGTATGAAAAAATATAGTTCTGTATTATAGTTGCTTTGTATGTTTAGTGTGTGAATCTGGTTTACTTACTTTGTCAACATTGTATATATAGTTTTATATGTTTGCATATTACCCACCTGTATGAAGGTTGCATCTGAATCAGTAATTTGTATGTTTAGTAGAGATAATTTTCCTGTTTAGAATATAAGTCTTGTGTATATAACATTATGTATATGCATACTTACGCCTTATCTCGCTTATAGGACATTAGTTACCAAATTCGTTGCATGTTTGATCGGCAATTACAACGTGTATATATTTATTTCATTGTTGTATATATATAAGACAACAGATTGTATATGTACACATCCGTAAGTTGTTCGGGTAGATTTTTGTCTGTCATAATAAATTAATAAGTTTGTATACTTATAAATCAAAATGTGCTTGTATAGACTATTAAAAATGTGTGAATGTTATCATAAAATCTGTATATATATTTAACACATTTTTTATTATGGACAAATACCTTTTGTGATGTCAAAAACAACGTAGGACAACGGCTCGAAATCTCGCCAGGATCAACAAAATATTGGATACCAGAGGTGGAACACGGAAAGATTCCACAAGTGGGAATGCATTTTTTGCATTGGAAACCGGTATACAATTTTACCGGGACTATGGAGCACTTAGCGGATTCGACATCAGAAGGAGCACAACAAAGCGATTCAGTAATGAAGTCATTCGCCAGCATTATGTTCTATGCAATAGAGAAGGCTTCAAAAACACAAAAAACACCATACCTGCAGAACCTGCAGATGAAAGTGAAAGCAGCACAGCACATGGGTCGCGAAAAAGGACTTCAAATCGTGTCGGATGCAATGCACGTTGCATTTTCGAGTACACTGGTAACGGCGCCTATAAAATACGCAGTTTTGAAGAGCGCCACACTCACCCAATGGCAGTGGATACATTCAAGCAGTTTCTTAAAGTTAATAGAAACCTTAACTTCGGTCATCAGCAATTTATCATCAACTGCACGAAAGCTAATATAGGGAGTTCTAAACAACACGAGTTATTCAAGGAGATGGTGGCGGATATCCACAAGTCGAGGCACTAAAGGTTGATTTTAAAAACTTCAAGCGCGACTTAAAAGCATACATCGATGGTGCGGGCATTTACGATTGGTAATAGACAAATTGTTGAGACAAAGGAAGTTAATCAAGGGATGGCGTTCGATTACAATGTAGACAAAGATGAACAATCGACAAATTTGTTTTGGGCAGACCAAAAAGCTATAAGGAACTACGACACGTTTGGTGATGTGATTTCATTTGATGCTACATACAATACTAACAGGTTATATGGATCTTCATGTTTATTGTTGGTGTAATTGTATACTTAATTTTATGCAATTGTATATTTAGTTTTAAGAATTGTTTATATTAAAGAATTTTATGCAAATCTATTCCATTGAATAAATACTAGAGTGGACTTGTATATTAATACATCTAAATTGTATACATATAATTGTTTTGTTGTTTATTTGTTCATTTGTACTGTATGCTACATAGATTGAAACTACATACTAAGTTCAGTGAACTATATGCTAAATTTAGTTAGTACATCGAATTAGATTTACAAACTCCTAGTCGGTGTATATATAGTTTGGTGAATTGCATACTTGTTTAGTTTAAGTTGTATACTTACTTTACTATAAATGTATGATTAAAATTATTTTCGTTGATGTTGTATACTTAGTTTATTATAGTTGTATACATGTTCTAATTTACCAATGTAGATTTATGCCATAAACTAAACGTAACAAAAATGTGCGGTATAAAATGGTTTTGCCCCATTCACCGGAGTCGATAACCATCGCCGATGTGTGACATTGTGTTGGACTTATATTAAAGGAAGATGAAGAGTCGTATACATGGTTGTTCGAAAGTTCTTGGAAGTTGTTGGCGGGAGCCATACTATATAGTAATAGACCAGGATCCGCAATGAAGAAAGCAATACAATCGAGTATTCAAGACAAATGAAAAAACAGATTGTGTATGTGGCACATAATGGAAAAGGTTAGTGTAAAAGTCGGTCACACCTTGTTCAAGGATAAAAATTTCATAAATCGTCTAAATTCAATCGTGTGGGATGGCGGCATTTCAATACAGATTTTGAGAGTCAATGGAATGAAATTATGGTGACTTTAGTCTAAAATCGCATCCATGGTTCACGATTTGTATGAGATTAGGCGAAGTTGGATACCACTTATTTTACAAATGTGCCAATGAGTGGTTTGCTCAAAACTACATCACGGTCAAAGAGCACCAATAGTGGTTTGGGAATTACACAAATCCTGGTTCAAACTTGGTTGAATTTTTCATGCACTTTGAAAGTGCAATAGAGTCACAACGCCATACAATAGATAAATTGGACCACATCTCGCCAAACATCATTCCCAAAGTGCAAGACAAAACTGACCATTGAGAAGCATGCATGTTCGGTGTACACACACATTTGTATTTACCGATGTTAGCACGTAAATTGAATCGATCTGCTATGAGTGCACAATTACGAGATAAGCGACGATGCAAACAAGTGTTCCTCAGAATTAGAGACAAAACAAGTCGACTTTTTGATGTCGTAAATTATAAACGGAGACAATGATAAGCGTAGGCGCAAAATGTTCGAGCAGACGGGATTACTATGTTGTCATGTTTTCGTAATACTAAAGGATTTGTCGGGAAATACCTATGAAATTTTTAGTTCGGCGATGGATGAAGACTCCTCAATAACACAATACACAAGATCGCCGATTTATCAATTTGCGGGGCGATGAAGCCGCAATCATGCTAAACAACCTTTGGTCCGACTTCCACATCCGCATTGGTCTAGCACAAGGGAATGTTGAAAAATTATCAAATTTATCACGACTTATGTCCGAAGAAAAGCGAAAAGGATGGGCAACATGCGAGTCTTTTGGAACCAAGAAGTAGGGTGTCAATCTCTAACCCGACACGAGAACCCGACACGAACCCGACTGAAGTTCCGAGAGAAACCCGAACACGACCCGAACCCGAACACGACTAACACGAACCCGACACGAAGTTACCAATTTGTCTAAAATGTAGTTGTTTTTTTTTTTACTTATTTTTGATGCATTTTGAGCATAACCCGAAATCGACCAAACCAAACCCGAACCCGACCCGATGGACCTAATTGACACCCCTACCAAGAAGTCGATGTATTCGAGACCTATTGTGGGTCAACCTCACAGACTTGATATTTCGTGTTACCACCAAAACAAGCAAAAAACAAAGCAATGCGATGTCGAGAAGTAGAATTTGAGCCAAAGAGAGAAAGCCATTAAAACAAGTACAAAGCTCAAAAGAAAATGTGGAACATGTGGTGAGATCGAACGCATAAATGATCGAATGGTGTCCAAAATGCGACGACACGTCCTAGTGCAATGTTTCTATTTTTGCAAAAAAAACAATTCATCACTTTATTTGGTATGAAAACTTTTTTGTTTTGGATACATTGAGTGATTTGTTGATTTATCTTTAAAGTTATTTTTTCTCTCTAGGCATTTATTGCATATACAATAACATTCATCTAAATATGCAAGTAAAAACACTAAGCATGTATTAATTGTTTTACTTAGTAAACAATCGATCTTTGTATATGCAATAAGTACCTTAATATTTATACAAAATACCATAATCTCCTTATCCAACATATAATACAATTCAACTACTATAAAATAGACGATGCACTACATTAAATATACAATTCTATATATCTATTTATACAAGTACAAAGCAACCGAAAAACAATTCAATTGAACTAAAATCAGAAAACCACCCATTTAACTAAGTATACAAATCCACCGTACAAAATAAGCAATTCAAGATAACTAATTAAACATATATATTAATCTACTTATACAACGATTAATATATTCAATTAATAAAAATAAACAAATGCTACACATTACATATACAATCCGATATGTCTATTTATACATGTCACTGAACTATACAAAATCATTTGAACTAGAACAGTTAATAGCCCATACCATCCAAACAAACAATTCCACCACATAAAAATACAAATCCTCTTAACTAATCAAGCAATTATATTAACTTTGATTTATACAACAAAATATACAATACAAAGTAATCCGTAGTAAGCAAATGAAACATATTAAATATACAATTCGGTACAACTATCTATACAAAGTTTCGCATCCGGTATTAACGACACCATACAAGATAAAAAATGAGATGACACAAACACAATAAGCAAAACAACTTAATAAATTGTACCAAAGTTTGAATTACCAACATTCCAAAACAAAAACAGATCCAATGTCATTTAAAACAACCAAAACAAAACAGACCCAATGTCATTCCAAAACAAAACAGATCCAACACCATTTAAAACAACCACTATTAGTTACCAGATATTAACAAAAAAAAAACTAGAGTATTCCACCATTCACATATATAACCAACTTCTACACTGGCTTCTTGCCAGTCCAATGTTTCTTGCACTTGGCCAAATTCTTCCCCCTTAACTCGTTCATGTCGTCTAAGAAAATAGCGCCGACGTACTTGGAACGGAAGGTACACATGAGATTTGCATCGCCCTTACGTAGACCAGGTGTCCAGCCCCTCATACCTCCACCCATATACGTTTCCATATGCCGCATTGCAAATATTCCCTTGATCGACCTTGTTTCGTGCATCTCTCCACGGCATTGAAATTCTCGCACGCAACCTTTGCTTGTCATGTATCGAGAAAAGGCGCGGACTGCCACGATAGATAAAAACAATTAAAAAAATCATATGAAGAAAAATGATGTATCAAAGCAACGTAAATATATACATATCAAAAATACATGTTCATACTCACCAATTTAGCGAGCACATCTTCGTATTTGTCCAACTTGGTTCCACCAATGAGGAAGAATTATCCAAAATCGTGCATACTCTTTTTCTCTTCATATCAAACACAACAACTAACGGTGTTCGCTCTTGCATATTGGAAAGAAAAAGCGGAAAAAGGTAAGAAAATATTAGTTAAGTTTGAAAATAAATGTTGTAAATCTAAAAATAAATATATAAAATAAATACCATATCAAACGCATGCAACTTTGTTGGATTAACATCACCAAACTCAAAGATCTAGACTTTGAGAAAATAGAGCCAAATTTTATTATCATCATCCGCTCAGACGGTGAAACAACGGAATACATCTACATGCAAATATAAAAAAATATAAACAATCGGCAATAATGAAAATGTACAAAAACAATACACTAAATATACAATAAAGGAATGCTAAGTATACAATAAAAAAAAAGATTAGTATGCGAGACTCATTTAGCAAAGTACAATTTATACATAAACAAATCAAAAATAGTAACTACACACATCCTCCGAGCTACATAAACAACTCCAATACAAAGAACTATACACATCAAAAATACTAAATATACATGTATACTAACTACATAAACAACTCGATATATACTAACTACACACAACCTCGAATTAAGTAAACAACTCTAGTGTACTAACTATACATGTATATGTACAAAACAATGAAAAGATGAAAACATTAAAAGTAAACATGTGCATCTAACTAACTATACAATTATATATTGATAAACATACATAAACATTAAAATATTACAGAGTAACCCAAAAAAGTTAAATGAGTTAACCTTCTTGATTGTACAAATTCACTAAATATTACTAAGTATGCATAATCATTTCACAATAGATATAAAATAAGATGAGCTAATTATACATATACAATCCCTTTGGATGAAAATAAAGCATTAATCGACCAACTTGTATGCCCGATTATGTCTTGAACTAAATAAACAAATCAACATAAGAAACCCGATTATGTCTCTTGAACTAAATAAACAAATCAACATAAGAAACTATACAATTATGCCGGACTAACTATACAAACATACATTTACATGCACTTGCATGCAATTAATTCCTACTATGCATACCAAACATGCCCTTACATTTATTTTTACGAATACATGCCTGAATAGTAAAAAAAAAAAGAGTACCGTAGAATATGTCGTAGCAAAAAATCGAAATGGCGAACCCTTGCTCCCGATGGACTCTTTGGCATTAAGAATCTTCGTCCACACATCGATCGGGAGACACTCAAGTAACTTCCGGGATGCATATTCACAAAGTCTTCCCTTGTAATAGTCATATGACCAGCCTTAAAAATTGCCTCATCTCGCAAAAAGAGAAATACATAAAAATAAATTTAAAATTCATTAATTACACTAAAATTTATAGTATACTTGACCATAAAAAAAAATTAAATTAGTTTTCACTTCCAGGGTTCTCAAACAACCATTTAACAATCATGTTCTCACTGCTCATTCAACCTAGACAACACATCGACTGTCGCTCAACAAACGGGACGTCAATATCGAGTCTTCTTTTTCGACGAGGTTCGTTTCGCCATAAACATTCAGCTTCTCATTGTTCTTCTTCGCCCCCTCCTTCCCAGGCATAGCCGTGACCTTCCCACCATCAACAATCGAGCCTCTTCCCGATGATAAAAAAATATAAACACATAAATCCAAAAAAATAAATAATTATGCAAAACAAATAATGCAAATTACTTGCTCATCATCTTCATTTTCCTCATCATCATCTTCCTTTTTCTCCTCATCGTCTTCCTTTTCCTCCTCATCGTCTTCTTTTTCCTCCTCTTCCCGCGCATACAGCGTGATGTCCCAAGCATGGCATCCCATTTGGCATTGTTTTGTTCTTGGGTTAAACTAAGACTAAAACTAGGCTGTCGACTTTCCTTTTCTCAAACTCATCCCCCTTGCAAATGGCGACTTCCATCTTCTCAAGCAATGCTATGTTGTCGGGATTGCTCCAAAATGCCTCGGCCCCGAGTCTCGCTTCCAACTAAATCCTCTCCATCCCGTGTTCCCTCTACTTGAACAGACTTGTGGCATATAAGATTTCGAGCAACAACCCCAATTTCGGAAAATTGGGGACCTCCACCACATCGAAGGTGCATCCCGAATTAACGAAATAATTTCTACCACATCCGAAGCAATACACGCAATCCTTGCCTTAATATTCCCAATATAATCCTGAGAGAATACAACATAAAAACAATCATATAAAATATGAGAAAAACAAATTTAAAGTCAATATAAATCGAACTATGCAACAAATGCTACAAACTAAACTATGTATGCTTATGAACAATCATACAACCTTTGTAAACTAAGTATACAATATATGTAGACTACCTATACACAAAACTAAGTATGCAACATATACTACAATATAAACTATGTATGCATAAGACCAAAAATACAATATTGGTAAACTAAGTATACAATATATGTAGACTAATTATACACAAATCTGACCTATGTATGATAACAAATGCTACACATAAATCTAATTTTTGTAACATAACTATCTATACAGCAAAGTTACATTATGTATACACTTATGTTGAGCTACTTATACAACTACAAATAAACTAAGACACCACATACGTCAAGTAATTATACAAAAAGATATAAACCATGTATGTAATATGCCAAATATCCAACATATGCATCTTAAGTGTAACACACACACTAACTAAATATACAACATATATTATTTTTAAAGAAACTTTATATCATACCAAGTATACAATATCTGTGACTTATGTATACAACAAAAACCAACTAACTATACAACATATGACATTGTATACCGCCGATGTGGCTGCCCGACGAAGGGCCGGGATGAGATGATTGTTTCTCTTGACCAGTCACCAATCTCTCCAACTGAGGTTGCAGTGTAGGCCCTCCCAAATATGGTCCCTGCACATATCCCTGCCCAAATCCACCATGTTTGAACTCTTTATAAACTCTTTCCTTGAACTTATCCATGGTCCATGAAGCCATACTGGTAGAGTCCTCGGCACATCCCTCCCAAGCACACACACTCTATCCAAATAAAACACCTACATATACGAACCATTGAATAAGTGGCACCACATTAAACTAAAGAACTAGAAAAGACAATAAATGGCAAATTACCGTTAGCAACAAAGACCGGGCCGTTGAACTCAATCTTGTTCATCCCATCCCACCTAACTCTTTTAGATATCGGGGTGTTCAATGTATAATCCCACCAATTAAAGTCCCCGATTATTGACACATCGTCAAGGCAATCGATCGAGAATAAGTGGGTTGATGTACCCACACCGTAAATTTCAATAAGAACGCTGTCAACAAGCGTCACGAAATGCCTTCGAACCGGCCCCCCGCCGTCTACGCACTCCATCATCCTCACACCAAATCACCCGTCATCCTCTCGGAAATTCGGGAACATTGTTTTCCACTCATCGTACAACGCACATCTCCCGATTTTTCTTCCTTTCAATAGCCACATCCCCGTTAGGGAATCCCAATAGCCTACCCACATCTTCACTCTCAATGTGAACACGTCTACCATCGTCAAATACAAGTTCACTACTTAGAGGATTGAAATTTTCAACTAACCAATTATTGAAATCCTCAAATTTCATGGAAAACAAACTCCCAAAACCCATCTCACGATCTTTGCATTCTTCTGCGTGCATGTTTCATAGAAGCAAGAGCATCAACCAAAACCTTCGATTTCCCCCTAACTTGCGTGTCGGGATATGAACTATCAATCCTTCGCCTCTTTTTGGGCTGCTCGTCTCCGGAACTATTGACCTCTATTTCCTCGCTCTTCACTTGACATTTTACTAGCCACAAACACCGCATAAAAAAACCGTATCAAGATTTTAAACCTCATTTGTTTATATTCCCACAAATGTTGTATATTTAACATGATGAGACTTGTATACTTAGTACACACTTATGCCTACAAAAAGTTTGTTTACATTAAATTTAATGTTGTATATTTAACACAATATATCAAGTATACTTATTAAAAAAATCGCATAATTGTTATGTGTTTCTTACTTGGGATACACTAATTTAATGATTCTACTTAATCTGTTTACTTAGCATTACATGTAAGAATAGCAAGAATACACCACAACCCCGACATACAAAAACACTTAATTCATGTATGAAAAAGTGAATACAAAAGTCTGCTTATATACTACTTAATGTTGTATAATTAACAAACTATATTGGTATACTTAATAAAAAGAATATGCATACTTGTTATAAACTAAAAATGAATCGACTATGCTTACATTTTCGTTAACACGAGACCTTCGTAAATCAAACTCCCCTCACCCCACCCCCACCAAACCAACAAAAATGAAATATATAAAAAATAAGGCAATTTTCACCAAACCGAACAAAAATTACATAAAACAACAGGAAAGACAAACCCAAGACGAAAAATAAATAGACAGGTTTAAGTTAAAAATAAAAAACTAAAAATTCTACAAGATACTTCAAACGTAAACAGAGAGATGACCCATGAACCCGTAAAAACAATCATTAAAAAAACAACGAAAATCAAGATAAAACTAAGAATAAATAACTTTACCCGACGCTCAAATGTGAAGACTTAAATTTGACGGATTTGGGCCAAATAAAGAGAAAAGATACTCATGGTGCACACGCGTGAACAGCACTACAAATGGCACTTTTTCGGTTCTTCTTCGCAAACACAACCGCCTATGACAATTTGTTTTGAGCGATACTGATTGGAAGTGATGGATTATTTGGGGAGAAAAACAATGTTGGGGTTAGGCCGCTTTGCTCGACGGGAAGAAAGAGATGGATTCTTTGGGGGAAGGAAGAAAGAGAGAGGTTAGGGTTTGGGCTTTGGGTTCTCTTTGCAAGACGTGAAGAAAGAGAGAAATTGTTTTGGGAAGGAAGAAAGAGAGAGTGTTTTTTCTTGTCAAAAACCGTAGAGTGGAGGGAAGCAAAAGGATCGAGTTTTGAAAAGACACAACCGAAAAGGTATGGTCATTTTCCCCTAAAAAATGGGAAACCCATAAAGGAAAGATCCTATTTTCCTATTAATTAGCAATTAACTTTATCTCTAAAAAAAGCGTAAAATGGAAAATACAATCATACCCTTAATAACCCAAAAATAACTAAATAGATCTCGGCCATTAAAAAATTAAATCAATGGTCTATATGCGGTCTTATGGACTAACTGAAAGAGGTTGGTCTCATTTGAACCAATCTCTCTCTCTCTCTCTCTCTCTATATATATATATATATATATATATATATATATTCAGTCACCGATTTGATTCCTTTCTCGATTTGGGTTCCACCTTTTAAGCACCAGGCGCTTTCGTTATCCATACTTTGTTTGTGCCATTGTCTCGCCGCCGCCCACCTCTATTTATTTTGCGGTTGTCCAAGAACTCTTACCATTCAGAATCATCTTTTGGTTGACTAGTTTGACTTTTGTCCAATTCCAGGTTCTCTCCGACTTTATCGATTTTTGTTGCATATTTTTGGACTTATTATTGATTAATATTTGCAAAATATGGATGACAAGAAGGCTATGGATGAAAAGAAATCTATTATTACGTCGAATTAATTAGGTGATGTCAAAAATCACATAACATAAACTTAATAGATCTAATTACTTAGACCGAGCAAAACTGTTAGACTCTATTTACGTAGTATCTCTATGGATCATCATTTAATTAACGACCCACCTTGATGATGCAAAAGTTTCTTGGCTACGAGATGATGCTCGATTGTTCCTACAAATACGTAATTCTATTGAAAGCGATGTTGTTGGTATGGTCAATCATTGTGAATTTGTAAAAGAATTAATGACTTATTTGGAGTTTATATACTCGGGTAAAGGACATGAATCGGAGGCCTTTACATCCTTGATACACATGTTCCAAAGTCTTTTGCTTGTTCTCGAGTTGTGACCCTTTGCCGCCCACCTGTCGGTTAGGCCATTCTTCGTTATCCACATTGAAAAAACTTTGTCCTCGGTTTTGAGTCTTTTTGTCTTAGATTGTGAATCGTGTCAGTTTGCTAAACACCATCACGTGAGTTCTAGTCCGAGAGTTCATAAACGGGTTATTGCTCCGTTTGCGTTAGTCCATTCTAATGTTTGGGGTCCTTGTCCTGTAGTGTCTAAAATTGGGTTTAAATACTTTGTTACTTTTGTTGATGACTATTCTCGAATGACGTGGTTATTTTTAATGAAAAATCGTTCTGAATTGTTTCATCATTTTACTACTTTTTGTGCTGAAATCAAAACTCAATTTAATACCCATGTCCAAATTTTGAGAAGTGACAATGCTAAAGAATACATGTCAGATTCCTTTCAAAAATATATGCTACAACATGGCATTATTCATCAAACTTCATGTGTAGATACGCCATCTCAAAATGGTGTTGCTGAACGTAAAAATAGACATCTTCTGGAAACTGCTAAAGCTTTGTTATTTCAAATGCAAGTTCCTAAGAATTTTTGGGCTGATGCAGTCTCAACTGCTAGTTTTCTAATTAATTGCATGCCTTTCTCCGTTTTGGTTGGTGGCATTCCGTTTCAAATCCTTTTTCTGATAAATCCTTATTTCCTATTGAGCCTCGAACATTTGGTTGCACTTGTTTTGTTCGAGATGTTCGACCCCAAATTCGAAACTCGATCCAAAATCTCTAAAGTGTATTTTCCTTGGCTATTCACATGTGCAAAAAGGTTATCGATGTTCTGATCCCACTCTTAACAAGTATATCATATCTGTTGATGTCACATTCTTGAACAAACCCTTTTCGCATTCTCGTCTGGTTCTTTTACTCCGAAGACATCGATGATATACTCATCTACACTATTACAACGCCTGGTCTTGATTCTTCTCCCATTCCGCTAAACCTCCAATAACACGGGTTTACCATCATCGCCAACCACCTTCCACAATTCTTGCTCCTCCGACCGATTCTTGTCTACGCCACTTCTTCCGTCATCGGATCGAACCAAGTGTTGATCTCCGATAGCTCTTCGCAAAGGTAAACGACAATGTACTTATCATATATCTTCTTTTTTGTCATATAATCGATTATCACCATCATCGTACTCCTTCATTGCATCTCTTGACTGCTGTTTCTATACCTAAAAGCGTCCGTGAAGCTTTATCTCATCCAGGTTGGCGTCTTTGCTATGATTGAGGAGATGAATCCCTTAGACACTAATGGTACTTGGGACTTGGTTAACTTACCTAAAGGTAAAAAGGCTATTGGTTGTAAGTGGGTGTTTGCCATTAAAACCAATCCAAATGGGCTGTTGCTCCTTTCAAAGCCCGCCTTGTTGCTAAAGGATATGCTCGGACATATGGAGTTGATTACTCCGACACTTTTTCCCCTGTTGCTAAACTTACTTCCGTCAGGTTATTCATTTCATTGGCCGCCACATATCATTGGCATTTGCATCAGTTGGATATTACCAATGCATTTCTTCATGGTGACCTTCAGGAGGAAGTCTACTTGGAGCAACCACCTGGTTTTATTGCTCAAGGGGAGTTTGGGAAAGTTTGCCACCTTTGTAAATCTTTGTATGGCTTGAAACAAAGCCCTCGGGCATGGTTTGGAAAGTTTAGTCAAGCTATTGAAAAGTTCGGGATGAAGAAGAGTAAATCAGATCATTCGGTTTTCTACAAATAATCTATAGCTGGCATCATCTTATTGGTTGTTTACGTTGATGATATTGTCATTACTGGAAGTGATATTGGTGGTATCTCATCTCTCAAAACTTTTCTTCATACTCAGTTTCATACAAAAGATTTAGGAGCACTAAAATACTTTTTGGGCGTTGAAGTGATGAGAGGTAAGAAAGGGATATTCTTATCTCAAAGAAAATATGTGCTTGACTTATTATCTGAAACAGGAAAACTAGGGGTTAAACCATGTAGCACTCCTATGGTTCCTAATGTGCAACTTACAAAAGAGGGTGAATTGTTTACGGATCCGGAGAGATATAGGAGATTGGTTGGGAAATTGAATTATCTTACTGTTACTCGTCTAGACATTGCCTATTCGGTTAGTATTGTAAGTCAATTTATGTCTTCCCCAACAATCGACCACTGGAAAGCTGTTGAGCAAATTTTGTGTTATTTGAAAGGAGCACCTGGACGAGGGATTCTGTATAGCAATCATGGTCATACTAAAATTGAAGGTTTTTAGATCTTTGATTGGCAGATCAAGGAAGATCGAAGATCTACTTCAGGCTATTGTGTATTTGTTGGAGGAAATTTGGTTTCATGGAAAAGCAAGAAGCAAAATGTGGTCTCGCGCTCAAGTGCAGAATCAGAATATAGGGCTATGGCAAAAACTGTATGTGAAATATTATGGATAAATCAACTCCTCACAGAAGTAGGCTTTAAAGTTTCTATACCAACTAAATTATGGTGTGACAACCAAGCTGCACTTCATATCGCATCTAATCCAGTATTTCATGAGCGAACAAAGCACATTGAGATTGATTGTCACTTAATTCGTGAAAAGATTCAGGAAGGCTTGATTTCTACAGGATACGTGAAAACTGGGGAACAATTGGGAGATATATTCACCAAAGCTCTCAACGGTGTTCGGGTTGATTATCTTTGTAACAAACTGGGCATGATCAATGCCTATGCTCCAGTTTGAGGGGGAGTGTTAAAGCTAGTGTATATATTAATTAGATTAGAGTACTTTAAGGAATATGTTTGCTTACTTTAGGGAATAGGTTAGAATATTATAAGGGATGTGTCCCTATCAAACATTGTATAAATATGTGACTCTCAGATGTTATTAATACAACATATTCACAAATATCTCTACAAACATCAAAGAAAATTACACTTTATATAGCCAAAAGACTTCCCTAATTTATCCATGAATTAAAGAAAAAGAAAGAAACATAAACCCCAAAGATAGGGCACTACCCTAAAGTTAAGGTAGGGCACTACCTAAAGTAAGGCACTAACATATATTATAATATCTCAACAATGGGTATTCGAGAGAGCATAGGAAATCTTGTATGTGATCGAGTAAGGCCTATTTCCTTCTTTCATCAAATCGACTCTTTTGAAATCTTGATGAAGGGTTATGACTCTATTAAAATCTCGATCTCCCAAATTGTATGAAATTCTTGGATAGGCATTGAATGCTAGTTTTCCTGCATACAAATTTCCTGTAACCGCTCCAAGGCATGAATCCTTGAGATGTGAGATTCGCTTGTCAAAAATAGCAAGATTGAATGGCGAATCTATTCCTTCCTTGAATGTTTCCTTGATAATAACTCTTATGGCTCCTATGTGAATCCATGAGAGTGTATTTGCAACTTCTCTTTTAACTCGCTTTTGATCTCTGTATTTCTCTAATAGGGACCGGTCATCTCGATCAGTGCTAAGGTAAATTCCATCGAAATGGCAAAATTCTCCGGTTGTTACCCGTGAATAATTTGGTGTTTTCTATTACAAAACTCAATCTTATCCAACGCCTTCTCCATAGCTCCGATAGTAAAACCATTGTATATACGGAGCTTTAGATCTACCTTCATAATTCTCATAAGAGTCTTATGAGAAACCGTAGTAGTGTGAGAGAGGAATCGACATATCCTCCTAACGTCTCTGTGAAGAATTTATTCTTCACTCCGATTCCCGAGCTAGAGTCACTTCCATCGTCGAGAATAGATCTCTTCTTCATAGATGCTTTCATACGAGGGTATATCCTCAAATTGATACACTGTATAAGATCTTGATAGTAGATGACTTCCTCAATTTCTCGGTGTAGCTTGAAGTCTCGACTCCTCGTTTCGGGTTGTCCAGGCGATCTGTTGAGATATGTCCTCGGCTCGCATGTCCAGCAATTCGATCTTTGAAACTTTCATTAGCTCTGGTGTGAGCTCGCCTGAAAGTTCTTCTTCCTGGATTTCTGCTGGTACTTGCTTGATTAGAACCCGATGATGAGGCTCTACTCCTGCTTGGTGCTGGTCTTTGCCCTGATTTATAACTTCGGGCTTTTTGTTTTGACCAAAACCTTCTAGGTCTCCATGAAGACCTACTTCTTTTGTTGTTGCTTCCTCGGCGGTATGGATGGCTTCGCTCCTTCTTCTTTCTGTGCCGCCTTGGTTGACCTCCCACAATTGTTGGGATGTCATTATCCACGCAACATAGAGGAACTGCTTTGTTAATTCCTCTTAATCTCTTGTAATTCATGTATGTGAGTGCTTGGTAACACCATTCAGATAACTTGGCCTTTAGGAAAGACATTTTTCTGGCCACAGTTTCTACTTCCGCTCCATCCTTGTATTCCCTGATAAGCATTTCTCTCCAGGGACTCGGAATCTTGGCAAAGAATAGTTGTGCAGCTTCCTTTTCTTCAATCTTGGATTTCCACCGGTATTCGGTGAACAACTTGATATATTCGTCAATATGACAAATATCATATAACTCAAGGCTATAGAGGGCTTGTTTATATCTCTTTCTTTTTCATCCTCTACTCCTCGAAATAACTTTGTCTTGCCGATGAACTCGGATTTTGAATAGTTTTGCCATACCATCGACAATTCCTTTAAGTGATTCTCCGATGTGACCGAACATTTTGTACTAGCATCAGTCATATCCGAGCAATCTTCACCGATCCTTCAAGACTCATTTCAAGGAGTAAAATAAATGAATCATTTGTAAGATCGAGGGTTCTATTTGAAATTCTCATAGTCAAGCCCATTCATCAATGAAAACTTCTCTATTTTTAAAATCGGGATATCCGATTTAACATCAACCCATATGGATGTATTGGGTCGAGGTGCAATCTTCCATAAGGCGTCTAATAAACATTCGGCCTTAGGTAGGTTATGCAGTTCCGCGAGAGGGTTTCCACCTCCTGTCCGAAAGTGGATCACTCCCCTGACCATGAAATCCCTAGTGTGTGGCATCTTCTTATCCCGAGCTCCATGATTCGAACCCGTGCTTTCTTCGACGTTAGGATTAATGGTGGTGTCAATATGTTCCATCTCATGTGTTCATCTTGAAATCTACAATTCCTAATCTGTGAAGGATTCTACAAGGTCATGTAGATCTTTAAGATTCATCTTTTCCATATCCATCTTTTTTAATTTTTGATGGATTTTCCTTTGATTAGAGCAATGAGCTTCTCCTCATCTGTCATTTTTGTATAACGGTTAGTTTCCTTTTTGGTGTAAATAGGGTATTGTCCCGAAATCTATCGTTTTTTTCCTCCCGGAAGAACTCGGCCTGTCCTCCAAGTTCTTGACTCATTTCGAATATCATGAAGGAGATCAAGAGTTTCTTCGATATTTCACCATCGTCTCTATCACGGTTCAATCGATGAACTTGTCTTTGGTAGATGAATATGGTGGTTGCCATAATTCCGCACCGTTTTCGGACTTCTCTAAGATCTTCGGAGAACTTAGATTTGTCACGGAAGTATCTCGTTCCTCTCGGTACTCCATCGGGAATCATTGTTCTAATGGGAATTTTCATGAACCGTTTCTTGAAGGTTAATCAAGTGAACATATAGTGCAGTTAAGCATCGAGAATCGCCTATAATATTCTCGCTTTCGCATTTTGCATTGCCTTAAGGTTTCCCGTCGGCTCTTCTGTTCTTTTTCTTCATGTTGGTATTCCCGATATGAAACACGGTCAAGGTGTTCTTGTGCATACATCGTCAATATTTGACGATATGTCTGTAAGGGGTACATCTCGTACATCGGTCCGGATCCATATTCTTGGAGAGATTCTCCTCACCAATTGTTAATTACATAAATATAATAAATATAACTAAAAGTTCTTAATAAACCAAGGCTCTGATACTATTTTCGAGGATCGCAAGACCATGAGGAGTAAAAATGGAAATTGCAATGAAATTTATAGACTAGGTGGTAAAGTGCAACAACTTCAAAGTTTAGAGGGTAAACTAAAAACCAACTATCATGAAACTAGGGGTAAATTCGGAATTTTAGGCAAAGTGTAAAATTTCGCGAAGTTGAGGGGGTTAAGTGTAACGTTTTAAAGTTCGTATGGCAAAGTGTAAAAGTTCGAATAGTTTGGGGGGTTAAAGGTATTTATCCCTCATTTTTAACCACCCCAACTTTACCCCTTTTTACACTTCACAACATGTACTTTGATTTGTAACATTTTGCATCCTGAACTATGAAAATAATTACTCTTTGCACACTTTGGACAATTTTGCCCCTAGGATTTTATTCTTTAATAACAATAGTTCTAGTTATCCCTTTAAACTCTAATTTGTGGCAAATTGCTACATGATGATAAATCTATCGCATTATACAATAAACATAAAAATTTTACTCCATATTCAATTTGTTTTTCGGGTTTTTCGAGAAATAAGAATCCTTATTTTCTGTAACTTGTTTTGTTCGTGGCATTGTTACACCTACTTAGATCCAGTCTCTATTCAGAGGTTTTAAATAGATCATGTCAGGTTTCCAGCCTATAAACTCAACAAGACATACTTCTACCAAGATCTCATTTCAAGAATTTATCCATATACAAATTGGGTCTTTAGACCGAAAATGAAAATAGTCCATTACGACCATATCGGGCCCAACATGCTTAGTAAAATTAATAAATCCCTTAAAATTCATACCTTCTTTGGCCGAAACAAAGACCGGGTGAGATGGCTCGCAACACCACCACTGTCGGAAAATTATTGCCCCGGATCGTTTGACAAACAACTCCTTACTATTCAACCTCACCCTCGGGGAAGATGGTCCGCAAGTTATCCAACTCCTTCAAGAATTGTTCAAGGCGTTAGATTCGTTTCCTACTTCCGGGCGTACAAGTAATTCTTAAACGGGATGAATTAATAGAACATTATGAACACATGTTGAAGCAGAAAGCCTCTTTTTATTAAGAACTTATAGAAATATTTATTACATTAGTAATCTCCTTTTGGGAGGAGAATCTTGGTTTAGCCTCTCATAGATGAGGCTTGCACGAAAAACACATAAAACTTGAAAACTAAAACACTCAAAAATTACAAATTTTCTCTCTCGGACTTTATTATAAGAAAATTAAGGAAAATGTTCGATGTCCCCAGCCTTCCTTCAAATCCCGCAATTTATAGAGGTAAGTCCAGGACTTGAAAGGCGAACTTCAAATCTTAAACTTATGACGCCTTTCGCTTACGTCATATCTCGCATTATTGCCTCGTCAAATGTCTTCCTTTTTTCTTTCCGCGTAACTCACCCCATGTGATGATTGTCGGGAATATTTTAAAAAGTTGGTATGCATGGTCCCCAAGGAAAATGCGTCTTGTGAGTGGCCCTTATCGTTTCGGTGTATGGTCTTGTCGGTCGGGTTTGGGTCGGAAACTTTTCCCAAACTCGGGTTCCTTTCGTTCGGGGCATGCTTGAAAGATTCGGTCGATCCAACGGCCAACATGTGCCATGTTGTTAGAATCTCACAGTAAGTTTCTTTACTTGTCGGAATCTTATTCTCCTAGAGAATTCTTCTTTTGGTCTCGAAGAGTTCTCTGCGAATCCTCGTGGTTGATCCGGTCATTGAATTCAAAAGGAAAGATCCATTTGTTGAATTCTGTAAAAACTTGAATGGATATTTGACTTTGTCCATTTCGGTTAGACAAACCCAAAGACCCCATGCTCAAATGCTGGTAGAAGCTTCATCTTCAGAAATGCTTCTACTAATACTGATCCTTCTTCCGGTGAAGATACTTTTATATATTTTAAAGCATTTCCATCCGGTCTTTTTAGCTTGATGAAATGAAAAGCTTCATTAAAGCCTTTCTTTTTTGGTTCGGGAGCCGCACTCGAGAAAATATAGTTCCAAAATGTCTCCTCCGGCCAAGTGTGGATTGTTGGCCTAAGTATCGTAAATCGCTCCCCAATCCGTTTCGGTAATTTCAAATTTTTGGGAATCCGGTGATAAAGATATATATTGAAGCTAGAGCTCCAAACATATACCATTCTTGTACTTCATTTGGATGACTTCTGGCTTCATCCAAACCCGGGATACTTGCACGAGATATCAACTATAGTTTTTCTAGGTTAATATCTCTCCTCATAACTAGTTTCTCCCATTGTCGTTGATATACCCGCATAAGAGAAATCTTAATATCGTCAGTTTGAACCTTAAATTTGCGGTCGGTGGCCTAAGATTCAACTCTCCCTCTTTTACCCCGAGGTCTTTGGGTTGACTTGAAGACTCGGGTTGTGATACCGGGAGCTTCAACATTCGTTACGTTTGTACACCCTCGGGGGATGCATCACCGCAACACTTGTGATTATGGTATTTGAATCCATAACCTCCGAGTTAGAGCCCGTTCTCTATTCCACGGATGTCTTAGAGATTTTAAGACCTAGTATAACATCTACCACTCCCATGTCTTTCATATCAAAGTTTTGTGTCAACATTCTCTTTGTATTCATGATAATATCATGATTACTGCCTATTATCAACATGTCATCAACATATAGACATACAATAACCTGGGCATACAGTGTATTGTTAATGTAGACACATTTATCACACTCGTTAATTCTAAATCCATTTGACAACATAGCTTTATCAAATTTCCGTGCCTTTGTTTTGGCTTTTGCTTCAATCTATACAAGGACTTAACGAGTTTACACACATTTTTCTCTTGTCCTGAAGCAACAAACCCTTCAGGTTGTTCCATGTATATTTCTTCTTCTAACTCACCATTTAGAAATGCTATTTTGACATTCATTTGATGAATCTCGAGATCGTATAGCGCAACAATTGCAACAAGAACTCTAATAGAAGTAATTCTTGTAACCGGTGAGTATGTGTCGAAGAAATTAAGGCCTTCCTTTTGCTTATAGCCCTTAGCTACCAACCTAGCCTTATATTTATCAATAGATCCATCCGATTTTAACTTTCTTTTGAAAATCCACTTACAACCTAGAGGTTTATTTCCAGGTGGGAGATCAACCAACTCCCAAGTGTGATTTTACATAATGGATTATATCTCACTATTGATAGCTTCTTTCCAGAATGGTGCTTCTGGAGTTGTCATTGCTTATGCAAATGTCTTAGGTTCATTTTCTACCATGTAGGTTAGAAATTCAGGACCAAATGATGTAGACTTTTTGGTCCTCTTATCGCGCCAGTTCTTCATCATTTTCATGATCAAGGTTTGCGAGATATCATAATACCTCTTATGTGAACTTGTTTCTCCTTTATCTCTGTCTTTACATGAAAGACATTCTCAAAAAAACACAACATTCCTTAGTTCAATAATTACATTTTCATGAATATCAGGAATGTCGACTTTGTGCACAAGGAATCGATATGCACTATTGTTATGTGCATATCCAACAAATATGCAATCAACTGTTTTAGGCCCAATTTTTACTTGTTTAGGCTTAGGAACTTCTACCTTCGCCAAACAACCCCACACTTTCAAGTGTTTATAGCTAGGCTTATGTCCTTTCCACAATTCACATGGAGTTTCATCCATTTTCTTTAGTGGAGTTTTATTAAGAAGGACATTGGCCGAGAGAATTGCTTCTTCTCACAAATTCTGGGATAGTCCCGAACTTATCAACATAGCATTCATCATCTCTTTAAGAGTTCGATTCTTGCGTTCAGCAATTCCATTTGATTGAGGTGAATATGGTGCAGTAGTTTGATGAATAATGCCAGATTATGAACAAAATTCATCAAATGGAGCATCATATTCTCCATCTCTATCACCATGGGCGTAGCAAGATTTCCCTTGATGCGGGCGGTCGAAATGTTTTCGTTTTGGCAGGACCAATATTTGAAAAATAGAAAAAAAAGGCAAATAAGAAGGTTGTATCTTGCAACAATTCTTTGCGAATTTTCATAATCTCCGATTATGGTTTCTCTAGAATGAACTTTTTGGATAAGTGATTTATCCAAAATATATTCCAAATTACCATCAAACAACTATTATTATTATTATGAAATAGACTTTTCAATACAAAAACTCATTCAAAAAATACTCCTAAAAAACTGTTCATTATCAAGTTTAGAACATATATCTCTGTATATAACAAACAATTGCATGACAATCATTTATCCACTCATATACCTTAATTTGAATATGTAATTTTTAACATTTTCGGCTTAGACAGTAAGGTTTATTGGCTTTTTTCATTTTAACTCAATTTTTTTTATATAAACTAGACAGAAAATTTTCAGTGCGGTCCAACTTAAATTTAATAGGGTTACTCCGAGATCCAGTGCGGTCCGCCGACCGTGCTCGTCCTATCCTAGTTGCGTCCATCTCTATCACTTCGAATCATTTTTATTCTTTTGCTAAGTTGATTTTCCACTTCATTCTTATAATGCTTAAGAGCATCCAAAGCCTCATCTTTGCTTCTCAAAGCAAATATACATAACAATATCTTGTGCAATCGTCTATAAAAATACTAAAATACTTTTTACCACCTCTCATTTGCACAAACGTCAAATCACAGATATCACTGTGAATTAATTCTAAAGGAGTGGTAGCCCTTTCAACAGAGTTATATGGTGGTTTAGCTAACTTAGCTTCAACACGTATTTGACATTTATGATTAGGAATTCCAAATTAGGCAACAAGTTCAAATTCATCATTCTACGAACAAATTTAAAATTTGCATGCCCTAATCTATTATGCCATAAACAAAAAGACTCAAGCATATAAGCAGAACTACTAGTAGTATTATTAATATTTGTTTTGGTGAGTAGTAAGAACGTTCATCTTGAACATTCCATCACAAAGATAACATTTCCCCACATAAATATAATTTTTGGTGAGTACGAACTTATCAGCTACAAATACAAGCTTAAAGCCATTCTTGCTAAGCAAAGAACCCGATACAAGATTTTTGCGAATGTCAGGCACATGTAGCACATTATTGAGGACGAGCTCCTTTCCAGAAGCCATTTTCAAGGTTATTTTCCCTTGTCCTTCAACCTTTGAGCTTGCGGAATTTCCCATGAACAGTTGTTCTCCACTGATTGGCTTGTAGTTGGAGAACATTGCCTTATCAGCACAAATATGGCGGGTAGCCCCAGTATCTACCCACCACTCCCTGGGATTTCCAACATTGTTGCACTCAGAGACAACAACAGCTAAACTCATTTCTTGTACCTCATCCGAAAGTTCATCAACTTCAGTCACATTAGCTTGTACTTTAAGTTTCTTCGGATTGCGACATTCACTCTTGCGATGTCCAGGTTTACCACAATTGTAGTAATTTCCTTTAAACCAACATTCTTCTTGTTATTGCTCTTTGAACGGATTCAACCATGTTGGCCTTTGCTTGCCCAAATTGTCCTCCATTTTTCTTATCCGACTTTAAATCTATTATCTTCCTCAATCCTCAATCGGACAATCAGTTCCTCCAAGTTCATCTCCTTCTGTTTATGCTTGAGATAATTCTTAAAATCTCTCCATAATGGCGGAAGATTTTCAATGATGGCATCAACTTGGAATGACTCGCTAAGAGTCATGTTTTCAGCATGAATGTCATGGAGAAGGACTTACAATTCCTGAACCTGACTGATAACGGTTCTGGAATCCACCATCTTGAAATCAAGGAACTTTCTGACAATGAATTTCTCCGTGCCGCCATCCTTTGTTTTGTATTTCTTCTCCAAGGATTCCCATAACTCTTTTGCAGTTTTCATAGTGTTATACACATTGTAAGCGTATTGTCCAGCCTGTTAAGGATGTAATTTTTGCACAGAAAATCCGAATGCTTCCAAGCATCCAAAGCAATGAGTGGCTCTCGATTGTTCTCTCCTTCTTGCACAGCCGGAGGATTCTCCTTAAGAAACCTCGCCAAATTCAGTGTCATGAGACAAAATAACATTTTCTGTTGCCATCTCTTAAAGTCAACACCACTGAATTTTTCTTGCTTTTCTCCATGAGAAACATGAGCCAACTGAATAGGAACAACCTGTGGTGGGGAAACAACAGTAGTTCATTCCATTTCTGTTACGAAAACAGAAGATAGACACTTCACTACAAATTGAATTTAATAAGAAAAAATTCAGAATCTTGATAACAAAGTTATTCAAGCAAAACACTATGATACTCGAAAGTCAAAATATGATATATAATACAAATAGGATAACATGTGCAAGCTTACTGCTAACGAGTCTGTATATAAAATTCTATGAAATAAATCTAATAAAATACTAAAGTATTTATGTATATATATTAGAAATTATTAATATAAAAACATTATCTAATAAAACACCTCAAGGCACAATATTCAAAACAGAGTTAATGTATTAGAAAGTTGTTAACCTTTCCAGTATACACCTATAGGCTATACATATAATAATGACCACTAGCCACTAAAAAATAAATATATCAAACACTAAAAAAATATATATCAAACAGATTATTTCAAAGTTCTGATTTCAGAAACAATACAATCCTAAACCAGAATTATCAAAACTGCAGTAAACACAAGTTTTATGTAAACATGCGACTAATAAAACTAAATCTGATATACAAACTAATCAGTTTGACATAGATAAATTGAAGGACTCAACTTCCGATTACCAAGCAATCTTAGAATGCAGTACATAGAAATAAATGAACTCTAATCTTTGGAACCAATCTCGTGTCAATGTAAAATTCATAATTGGAAGAATGAAGATATGCAAGAAGAAGAACCGTCGGGGGTAATGATTCTGCAAACCAGACCCATAAAGCTTCACATTTACTCCAAAATTCTAAATTAAGAAATGCAGTATGGACGCAACGTTCTTCAGCGATCAAAATAAGTATGGGGTTGGTATATTATTGAGAGACGACAGTTGCAAGTTTATTGCATGCAAGTCTCGTGTGTTTAATGTAAATGTTAGTGTTTTGGAAGGAGAATGCATTGGTCGGTTAGATACTTTAAAATGGGTCCAAAGTTTGGGATTTAAGAAGGTCATATTCAAATATGTAGGTCCCAAGGGGTGTTTAAGTTAAGTCTAGAAGATGGGGAGTTGTAAAGACTTAACCAATTTTTCGATTTTATCCTTAAATCAGAGTTTTAGACACAAGTCAGCTTAGTCCTTGAGGGACAACTTAGTTCACCTTAACAAAGAGAGTTAGCCACTCAACATACTCGAGAGAGTTGTTGATAAGATAACTCATTTGAGTGAGGTTGTTAGATAAATGTTTTTATCAAGATTTTGATGATTTTGTTTTAATAAGTTTTTATACCAAAACAATGTTTTTATATGTTGTCCAAATACTCCTAAATGATTTTAAATGTTTTTACTAATTTTTGGAGTATTTCTTAGAGTTTTTAATTTGATAAAAATTGGACAACACTTTTGATGGTTTTGTTTAAATTGGTTTTTACACCAAAACTATGTTTATAAATGTTGTCTAAATACTCCCAAATGATTTAAAATGTTTTTACTAATTTTTGGAGTATTTCTTAAAGTTTATTTTTGAAAAAATCGGACAACATTTCAAATGGGAGGTCGACCGGTCGCCCAAAGTGGTCGATCGGACCAAGATTAGAAACTCGAAATGTAACTTACAGGTCTTAAAAAAAAGAGGGAGGGGACCGATCAAGGGTGAGGTCGACAAAGTGTCGCACCATAGAGGCGACCGGTCGCACCCCACCTCGCCGGTCACACCCCCGCAACCCCTACTCCGGATCGCACTATTTTTTTCAAATGGTCGAAATCTTCAACAGGCAATTGGTCGCCCTATGTTATTTTTTGACAAAATTCCAACCGTTGTAATCTGTGTGACACAAGATTTGCTTTTCAATTTTGTACAATATTTCTACATCTTGTGATCTTCTTTTTGTAGACAAAAGTGAAGATAGAGGAGCCTATGTTGGGAGCCTATGTTGGTGAAGCTTCCTATAAATAAAGGATGAATTGAAGACACAAGATACAACACACACAAGCAAAATATACAACAAGAAATCGCAAATTATTCAAGCTTTCATTTTTACATTCTTGTTGTAATAGCCTAAGTACTTTCACTTGCACATCTTTGAGGTCTAGGCTTTTTGATTCTTGATTACATTTGCACTCAATCTTTGTATTGGTTTCATAGAGTTGTAATCTTGAATTTTGTCCATCATTCAACACAAGACATCCTTGTGAGTATTCTTGTGGTAAGAATACACTTGGGTGATTTAGGTGATAGGTGTTTGAAGAGTGTGGTACTCTTCAAATATGGTGAAGGAAGATTGTGGTAATCTCCTTGAAGGTGTTGTAAGAGGATTGTGGTGATTCTCAAGGTGTTGTATTAATTGTGGTAATTAATAAAAATCTTTTTCTTTTTGAAATCCATCCCAGAGATATCTTGGGGTGGTAGAGGATTAGGCCCCTAGGTGGGTTGAACCTCTTTAAATCAACGAGTGTTGTTTATTTTCCGAATTTACATTCTTGTCATTTACTTGTTGATTCGAAAAAGAGGGTGATTTGCGAACAATCGGCATAATCTATTCACCCCCTCTAGATTATCGTAGCCACTTGGACTAACAAGTGGTATCAAAGCCAAACTCTTTGGCTAAGCTCGTTCGAGTAAAGAGGAAAGATCCATGGCTACGAATGAAGCTTATCTCACCACCGACGCCTCCACCAACAAGCCACCACTATTCGATGCCAACAACTACGCATTTTGGAAAGACCGCATGGAGTGCTTTCTACAAGGATCGCTGGATTTGATATTTGGAATGTGGTCATTGAAGGAGTTGCTCAACCAACAACAAAATTGGATGATGGTACCACTACTCCCAAGCCATTCAAGGAGTATGATGAAAATGACAAGAAGGCTTTTCTCTAAATGGTAAGGCCTTAAATATTTTACATTGCTCTCTTACCGCCACCGAGTATAATCGCATAAGAGGCATAAGGTCGGCTCATGAAGTTTGGGAAAAATTAGAAACCATCTATGAAGGCACAAAGAAAGTGAAGCAAGCAAGAAAAACAATGCTTGTGAAAGACTTTGAAAATTTCAATATGCATGATGGTGAAAGCATATCAAAATGGTGGAAAGGTTTGACAACATTGTCAATCCTCTTGTGGCTCTTGGAAAGGTCATCTCCGAAGAAGACAAGGTGACCAAGGTATTGAATGCCCTTCCCGGCTCATGGTCCAGAAAAGGTGATGGCTATCACGGAAGCACAAAATCTCGAGACACTCAAATTCGATGAGCTCGTGGGAAATCTCCTCATCTATGAAGTATATCTTAAGGAGAGGAAAAATTCTCAACCAACCACCTCTAAACCGGTATGCAAATTATTCCTAAAGGCTTAGCATCTTCTTCAAATAATGCATATTATGCTAGTGATGAGGATGACGAGGAAACGCGGCTCTTGTCCGAAAATTTGCAAAATTTGTTAACAAAAATAAAGCAAGAAATCCAAGAGACAATTCTTGCTTCAAATGAGGAAAATCCGGGCACTACATAGCCGATTGCCCAAAATTAGCGGAAGATGAACAAAAGAAGAAAAAGCCTTTTCCGAAAAAGAAGGCGTTAAATGCGGACGTCAAAAATGGGATGAATTACTTGAAACAACCGACGAGGAAGGAGAATCCGAACATGGTCTTATGGCCATATACGATGAAAATACCGAGGTACGCTCTAATGCTTCATCTTCTTCCCTAGTTGATGAATTACAATGTGATTTTGATGAATTGCAAAATGAGTTTCAAAATTTGATTGTTAAATACAAGAATTTGAAAAAGGAGCATAAAGAGCTTAAACTAGAAAAGGATAAATTATTTACTTCTTATGACTCTCTTGATAAAGCTCATACTATTGCTCTTACTATGGTCCGTACTCTTGAAACCGAAAAACAAACGCTCACAAATGATATTGAAAATTTGAAAAAGGATGTGCATAGATTCAATTTAAGTACGGATAAAGTCACAAAAATTTTAGATGCACAAAGAGGTGAGCATTCTAAATTAGGACTTGGTTATAAACCTTTTCAAAATGATTTTAAGAAAAAGACCAAGGTCCAACCATTGTTCGTGCTAGTAGTCCGTATTATTACTTGTTTTTATTGTGGTAAGAATGGACACTATGCTAGCAATTGTAAATTGAAGAATAATTTTAGCTATTATTGGAGACCTAAAGGTCTCAAGGCATGGACCCCAAAATTATAGGGTACCTAAAAATAATTCCTTTGTAGGTTATAGGGGCTATAACAACAATGGAAGATTCAAAATGGCTCGTGGACAGCGGATGTTCACGCCATATATGACCGAAAGAGAGAACTTTTTACCAATATCAAGCTCCAAGAAGAGGGTATGGTCATGTTCGGCAATGGCAAATGAAGAATTCTTGGAAATTGAGAAATTGGTAACTCTTCTTTCTCTCTTAGTAATGTTCTCGTAGTAGAAGGGCTTAAGTTCAATTTGATAAGTGTTAGCCAACTTTGTGACTCAAATTATAATGTTGTTTTTAATAAAGAAAAATGTCTTGTTTCCAAAAATGATAAAATTATTTGTGAAGCAATTAGAAAAGGCAATCTTTACAAAATTTGTACAAGTGATTTGGTTAGTCAAAATGTTTCTTGTCTTGTCGCCAATAATGATTTAACTAGCTTATGGCATAGGCGACTTGGATATGTTGGATACAAAAATTTGCAAACTATTTACAAAAACCAACATGTAAAAGGACTACCCAAATTGAATTTTGAAAATCTTGGCTTATGTGACACTTGTCAAAAAGAACAAATTAGTTAAGAGTAGTTTTAAGCCCAAAAATGAAATTTCCACTGCGAGACCCCTACAAATGCTTCATCTTGATTTGTATGGGGATATTGGTACGGCAAGTCTAAGTGGAAAATATTACACTTTTGTTATAGTTGATGATTTTTCTAGAAATACTTGGGCTCTATTTCTTACAAATAAAAGCGATGCCATTAATAATGAGTTTGTTAAGTTGTGTAGACTCATTGAAAATGAAAACAAAGATACTATTAAGTCCATTCGAAGTGATCGAAGTGGAAAATTTGATGGCAAATTCGAGTCTTTTGTGAAACCAAGGGATATAGTCATAATTTTTCGGCTCCAAGAACACCTCAGCAAAATGGAGTAGCCGAAAGGAAGAATCGGACACTTCAAGAAATGAGTCGGTCTATGCTCAATGAATTTTCACTTCCAAAATATTTTTGGGCCGAAGCCGTAAGTACCGCTTGCTATATCATTAATCGAGTTTATCTTCGTCCTAAATTGAATAAAACTCCATATGAGCTTTGGAAAGGAAGAACTCCAAATATTAGTTATTTCAAAATATTTGGATGCAAATGTTTTATTTTGAATACTAAGGATCAATTAGACAAACTTGATCCTAAGGCCGATGAAGGAATATTTATGGGGTATTCAATCAAAAGCAAAGCATATCGGGTTTATAATAAGACTAGTGGGATTGTTGAAGAATCCATCCATGTCAAATTCAATGAAGCAGGTGTTGAAAGAATACCCAATGATGAAAGTGATGAAGAGGATATTGTTGAACCCATTGTTCAAGATGAAACTCAAAATGATCAACCTTCAAGCTCAAGTGTTCCTCAAGAAGATAAAGGTGATACTTGAATCTTCCCGTAGCATTGAAATTTAAGGAGATCACCCAAAAGATCTTATTATTGGTGATCCCTTGATAAAGTAATGACTCGAGGAAAATTTGCCGAGAAAGCTCTTATATCTCAAAAAGAGCCTAAAAATGCTAAGGAAGCCATTGAAGATGAGGATTGGTTTTTAGAAATGCAAGAGGAGTTGAATCAATTTGAAAGGAATGATGTATGGGAATTAGTACCTTGTCCTCCATCTCAAACCATTATTGGTACAAAATGGGTATTTCGGAACAAGCTCGATGACCAAGGCAATATTGTTCAAACAAAGCAAGGTTAGTAGCTCAAGGTTATTGTCAAGAAGAAGGTATTGATTATGATGAAACATTTGCACCGTAGCACGTCTAGAAGCTATTCGTATTTTACTTGTCTATTCTTGTTTTAAAAAGAGATAATTACATTTAACCACCCCAACTTTACCCCTTTTTATACTTTACCCCTAAACTTTCATTCGCGACACTTTGCTCCTGAACTATAAAAGTTATTACACTTCGCCCCTTATGGACAATTTTGCCCCTAGGTTTTATCCTTTTAAAACAATAGTTCCGATTATCCCTTTAAACTCTATTTTGTGGCAATCTACTACATAATAATAAATTTATCGCATTAATCATTAAACATGAAATTTTTCTCCATAATCAATTTGTTTTTCGGATTTTTCGAGAAACGAGAATTCTTATTTTTTCTCATCACTTGTTTTGTTCGTGGCATTGTTACACCTACTTAGATCCAGTCTCTATTCGAGGTTTTAAATGGATCATGTCGGGTTTCGACTATAAACTCAACAGACATACTTTAATCAAAATTCTCATTTCAAGTATAAATTGTATACAAATTAGGTCAATAGACTAAAAATGAACATAGTCTATTACGACCATATCGTGCCCAACATGCTTCCGTAAAATTAATAAATCCCTTAAAATTCATACCTTCTTTGACCAAACAAAGACCGGGTGAGATGGCTCGCAACACCACCAATCGGAAAATTAATGCCCCTGAGATCTTTTGACAAACACCTCCTTTGTTCAACCTCACCTCGGGAAGATGATCGCGCAGTTATCCGACTCCTTAAACTGCTCAAAGATGACGCCTTGGTTCGTTTTCTACTCAGGCGTATAAGTAATTCTTAAACGGGATGAATTAATATTACATTATGAACACATGTTGAAGCAGAAAGCCTCTTTTTTATTAAGAACTTATAGAAATATTTATTACATTAGTAATCTCCTTTTGGGAGGAGAATCTTGGTTTAACCTCTCATAGATGAGGCTTGCACTCGTAAATACATAAAACTTAAAACTAAAACACTCAAAATATTACAAATTTTTCACTCAGATTTTATTGTAAGAAAACTAAGGGAAATGTTCGATATCCTCGCCTTCCTTCAAATCCTGCATTTTATAGAGGTAAGTCCAGGACTTCAAAGGCGGACTTCAAATCTTGGCGATATATATGACGTCATCGCTTACGTCATATCCCACATTATTGCCTTGCCGGTGGTTTTCTTTTCCTCCCGCGTGATTTCGGCCCATGTGATGTTTGTCGGGGAATCTTTTAAAAATTTGGTTTACGTGGTCCCCAGGATAACGCGTCTTGTGAGCGGGCCCTTATCCTTTCACCGCATGATCTTGTCGGTCGGGTTTGGGTCGAAATCCTTTCCCAAACTCGGGTTCCTTTTGTTCGGGGCATGCTTGACAGATCCTCCGGTCGATCCAACGGCCAACATGCGCCATGTTACTGAATTTCGGTAAGTTTCTTTGCTTGCGAAATCTTGTTTTCCCGAGAGAATTCTTCTTTTGGTCTCGAAGAGTTCTTCGCAAAACCCGTGGTTGATCCGGTCATCAAATTCAAGAGGAAAGATCCATTTGCCGAATGCGGAAGAACTTGAATGGATATTTGACTTTGTCCATTTCGATTAGACAAACCTAAAGACCCCATGCTCGTCTAGTAGAAACTTCGTCTTCGTAAAAATGCTCCTACTAACACCGGTCCTTCTTCCGGTGAAGTTGCCTTAATATATTTTAAAGCATTTACATCCGGTCTTCTTAGCTTGATGAAATGAAAAGCTTCATTAAGCTTTTCTTATTTGGTTCAGAGTCGCACCGATAAAATACAATTCCAAAATATCTCCTCGGCCAAGTGTGGATTATTAGCCTGGTCTCGTAAATCGCTTCCCCAATCCATTTCGGTAATTTTGAGATTTCGGGAATCTGGTGACGCGGTATAGATTGAAGCTAAAGCTCCAAAAGTATACCATTCATGTACTTCATTTGGATGACTTCCTGGTTTCATCCAAACTCGGGATACTTGCCACGAGATATCAACCATTGTTTTACGGGTTAATACCTTGTCTTGTAACTAGTTTCTCCCATTGCCTCCGATATACCCGCATAGGAGAAATCTTAATTTCGTCAATTTGAACCTTATATTTGCCTGTCGTGGCCTAAGATTCAACTCTCCTCTTTTACCCCGAGGTGTTGGGTTGACTTGAAGACTCGGGTTGTGACACCGGAGCTTCAACATTCGTTTCTGATTTGTACACCCTCGGGGGGGATGCATCACCGCAACACTTGTGGTTATGGTACTTGAATCCATAACCTCCGGGTTAGAGCCCCGTACTCTCTCGGCCCCTTTTTGCACCGTAGGAGATGCGGCTGGAAGAGAGGCCCTTGCAGTCTAAGAACAATTGTCCTTGAGCGAATGGCATGCTCGTATTTGACTAGAAATGGATTTACTCGTCACTGTTGAAGTCGTCCAAAGAAACACGCATTGAGACATAGCGTCCCAAAATCTCGTTCTAGACTCTCCAGGTTTTCCCTGAGATGTCTTACTCGCGTTTAAGGACTTCACGAAGCAACGCGTCCTTCCATCTCGTGTCAAGAAATCTGCAAGAATATTTTCATGAGATTTTATTATGACAATATCATAATCATAATATTGACATTGACTTGCCATCTAAGTAATCGAGCCTTTTCTCGGTTTTGATTCAATTTTATTTTTTAGGAAAAGCCTTGACACTTGAATTATCAATTTTAAAGTAAACTTCTTAGCTTGTAAAAATAACGGCCATTTTTTAAAAGCCTTCTCGATTGTAAAGAATTCTTTCTCATTGATATGCCATCTGCTTGCTTCACTGGGTGTGAATAGACCGCAATATCCGCATGGCACTTCTTCATTTGGTGTGACCTTAGTAAGAATCGTGCCCACCAATCATCACCGGCATCGTATAAAGAACAGTTCATCCTCGTCTTGGGGAATCGCAAGTTTTGGAAGCTTTTTACAAACTTCTTTAAGTTGCTTAATTCCTTCTTGATGTTCATCTTCCCATTTGAATATCGCATCCTTTTTAAGTAATGGGCTAAACACCTTCCTGTAGTATGCTAGATTGTTAATAAACATTCCAAAGAAAATTAACAACTCCCTTAAAACTCAAGTTGCTTCTTGTCTTTTAGTGTATCCGGAAATCCTTGTATCTTTTCCACAATATGATTCGTAGAATAATTCCAGATTCATCGATTTCAATTCGAGGAATTCAATTTGTCTTGTTGCGATTACACGCCTTCTTTTCCGAAAGCACTAATCCTTCTTTGTGACAAACATCCAAAATATTTGCAAATGTTTGAGATGCTCCTTCATGTTCTTTGATGCGATTAGAATGTCGCCGATATACACGGACATGAAACCGAAATAATCTTTGAAAAGATTATCCATTTTTCTTTGATATATTTGGGGTGCGTTAGCCAATCCCATAGGCATCACATTCCAAATATAGTGTCCCCTGTGGTGTAGAGAAAGTCTGTAAACTTCTTACTTTCTTCCTCCATCTTAATCGGTAGAATCCGGACTTGTAATCGGACTTTGAGAATATCTTGGCACCTTTGATACAGTTAACCGGATGTTCTCTGCTTTGGATATAGTATCCGTCGAACTCCAAAATGTTATTAATCCCTTTGTAATTAATAACAAGTCTTGGCTTTCCACTTTTGATTTCTCCATAGTTTCGACTAAGAATCCACGGATCTTTGTATGGAGAAACTCTAGTGAAATTAACTTAAGGTCAAGATGTTCCTTAAGTATCTTTTTGCATATCCTCAAGATCTTCCTGGTTCATAAGGATTGGTTTGAATCTTACGAACTCATACTCCTTTCCAGGTTTAACCTTTAAGGAAGCTTTAAGCTCGTTTTTATCCCACCAAGCCAAAGGATCTTCATTGTAATTCCTTTGGATCTTCTTCTTGATATCCTCGAGTGATATTTGTTCCTCTATGGTTACACCACTCGTGGATTCTCCATTAGACTCATCCATAATTCTCGCTTATTTCTTCCTGGAGTGACTCGTTCTTCTCCTTGTACTACGAATGAATACAAGTTATTATCCCATATCTTCGATCCTTCTAGATGGAACCAAATTGTCTATAGGATAATAAAGCTTCACCAAATTTCCTTCGATCCGCCATTTTTGGATTGCGGTTTGGCTTCATCACCACGCTTGCTGCGAAAATTAATGGGCATTTTTCTCAAAATGCTTCCGCAGATCTACGGACAATAATCTTATGATCACATAAGGTTGTGAAAATAAGTCTTCTCGTCTCGTTCTCTTGTGTGAACCGCTTGAATGTTTGTAGGAAATTGTTTCCCAAAGAAAATATCTTTTGTATCATGGAAATAGATTGGTGATGTCTTTACTTTGTACCATGGGTAGTCGCCGCTCCTCCGATCATTATTTCTCGCTTGTTTAATTCCCCTGTTAAGGATAAGAATCCTTTTAGAGAAATCTCTTCTGCAATAGGTGGTAAATTTTCTCCAATTTCTTGGGGAAAAACATCCGCTTTGCAAGACATATTTAAGACTGAATCAATATAGGCGCGAAATACTGGGCTTGTATTCAAAGCATATAACATTCCAATAGAAATGTATATGGAGAATGGACTAGTGGTCATCTCGATTCTCGTATCTTTTATTAGCCACTGTGAACTCCATTCCGTCTTGTAATCTTTCCCAAGGTTTATGCTCCTCAAGAAATTCAATTCCAAAGTATTAATTGTTCAGGATCTTTCCGCAACTCCGTGATAGTAAGCTCAATTTCTCCTATCTTGAGGCTTCCTTGATACCTTCCAACGATTGGTTGTTGGAGATAATATAGAACATCACAAGGAAAAATGTTATCCTTTTGAGTGATGTCGAATATTACTTCAACCTCTCGCCATCATACGGACATTTCGGCTCTCCTCTTTGTTTTAAAAACATCGGGATGCGCTGAATCGTACTTGGTCTCCTTTCTTCCCAACGGTTGCTACTCACCATTCTCGTCTTCTTTGGAAAGACATCTTTCTGTGCTCAACTCGAGACTCGACTTTTGTTGAAGATGGTTGATCTTGAATTATCATATCAATCTCTTTAATAGTTGGAGATTCAATGATTTCAGTAACACCACCCTGGCAAAGTCCTCAAAGATTCTTGGAACTTCAATAAATTCCTTTCTCAAGAATACTTTGAATGATGGGTATTCGAGAGAGCATAAGAAATCTTGTATGTGATCGAGTAAGGCATGTTTTCTTCTTTCATCAAATCGACTCTTTTGAAATCTTGATGAAGGGTTAGGACTCTCATCAAGTCTCGATCTCCCAAATTGTATGCAATTCTAGGATAGACATTAAATGCCAATTTCCTACATACAAATTTTCAGAACCGCTCCAAGGCATGAGTCCTTGAGGATGCGAGATTCGCTTGTCAAAGATAGCAAGATTAAGAGGCAAATCTATTCCTTCTTTGAATGTTGCTTTAATAATTACTCTTATGGCTCCGATATGAATCCATGAGAGTGTATTTGCAACTTCTCTTTTAACTTTGCTTTTGATCTCTTGTATTTCTCTAATAGGGACCAAGCGCATCTCGATCGAGTTCTTGGTAAACTCCATCGGAATAGCAAATTCTCCGGTTGTTACCTGTGGGTAATTTGGTGTTTTTGTTACTAAACCCAATTTTATCCAATGCTTTTTCCATAGCTCCAATTGTAAATCCATCATAGACTTGAAGCTTTGGATCTTCCTTCATGATTCTCATAAGAGTTTTATGAGAAACCGTCGTGTGAGAGAGGAATCGACAAATCCTCCCCGACTGTCTGCTTTGGAGAATTTCTTCTTCACTCGATTCGAGCTGGAGTCACTTCCATCATTAGAATAGATCTCTTCTTCATAGATGCTTTCATCGAGGGAATATCCTCAAATTGATACTGATTGTATTAAATCGATAATAGACAAGCTTCTTAGATTTCGGTGTGGCCTCGAACTGCCGACTCCTCGTTTTTTTTATGTCCGGGGCAATCTGTTGAGATATGCCCTCTTGCTCCGCATGTCCAAAGAATTACTGATCTTTGAAACTTTCATTAGCTCTAGTGTGAGCACGCTGAAAGTTCTTCTCCCCGGATTTTTCTTTGGTACCGCTTTATTAGAACACGATGATGAGGCTCTCTTACGCTTGCCAGTGCTTTGGTCTCCGCCCCCGATTTATAACCGGGCTTTTTGTTTTGACGAGAACCTTCTAGGTCTCCATGAAGACCTGCTTCTTTTATTTTTGCTTCCTCGGCGGTATAGATGGCTTCTATCCTTCTTCTTGTGCCGCCTTAGTTGACCTCCCACAACTGTTGGGATATCATTATCCACGCAACATAGAGGAACCGCTTTGTTAATTCCTCTTAATCTCTTGTAATTCTTGTACGTGAGCTGCTCGATAGCACCATTCGAGATAACTTGGCCTTTAGGAAAGACATTTTTCCTCGGCCATAGTTTCTACTTGACTCCACCCTTGTATTCCCCGATAAGCATTTCTCTCCGGGGACTCGGAATTTTGGCAAAGAATAGTTGTGCGCTTCTTTTCCTCAATCTTGGATTTCCACTGTATTCGGTGAATAACTTGATATATTCGTCAATATGACAAATATCCACTCACCGAGGCTATAGAGGGCTTGTTTATATCACTTTCTTTTTTCATCCTCTAATCCCTCGAAATAACCAGGTCCGATGAATTTGGATTTTGAATAGTTTTGCCATACCATCGACAATTTCTTTAAGTGATTCCCCGATGTGACCGAACTTTTCGTACTAGCATCGGTCATATCCGAGCAATCTTCATCGATCCTTCAAGACTCATTTCAAGTAGTAAAATGAATGAATTCTTTGTAAGATCGAGGGTTCCTCTTGAAATTCTCATAGTTTGAAGCCCATTCATCAATGAGAACTTCTCTATTTTTAAAATCTGGGATGTCAGATTTAACATCAACCCATATGGATGTATTGGGTCGAGGTGCGATCTTCCATAAGGCGTTTGATAAACATTCGACCTTCCGGTAGGTTGTCTAGTCCTGCAAAGCAGGTTTCGACCTCCTGTTCTCGAAAGTGGATCACTCCCGGTCGTGAAATCCCCAAAGCATGTGGCATCCTCTCGTCCCGAGCTCCATGATGCGAACCCGTACTTTCTTCGACGTTAGGATTAGCTGGTGGCGGTGGTGGTGGAATTGGTCTACCTTGTGGGTCATAGGTAACCAAAGCCGATTCTCACTGCGTTCATCTTTAAATCTACAATACCTAATCCATGAAGGATTACGCCAGGTCATGTAGATCTTTAAGATTCATCTTTTCAATATCCATATTTGTTTAATTTTTGATGGATATTCCTTTGATTAGAGCGATGAGCTTTTCCTCATCTGTCATCTTTCGTATAACTTCGGTTGGTTTCCCTTTTTGGTGTAAATAGGGTACCCGTCCCAAAATCAATATGTTTCCTTCCTCAGGATGAACTTGGCACATCCTCCAGGTTCTTGACTCGTTTGAATATCATGAAGGATTTCAAGAGTTTCCTTTCGATATTTCACCATCGTCTCCAACGAAGCCCTCCAACGAATCCAAAGCCAAGGTTGGCGGACCCTTGTCTTTCAACAATGTTCCTTTTCAACGCAGTTTGAAGTTTTCTTTCCTTTGAGTGTGTTGGATCAATTTACTTGAGTTTTAGGCTTGAGGATTTGGTGTATAGCTTAAGAGTATTTTTCACTTTCCTCAAATTGCTTGAATGCTCTCGTGTGTCATAAGTTGTATTAGTGTTCTCTCTCTTTAGTTCCTCAACCTTTTATAGTGACAATTTAAAAAATATATCCGTTGATTGTGAGATAGATCCATTTTTTCAAACTTCACTTTTATGGTCGTTGGGTTGTCTTGTTATGCGACATTTCATATAAATCGAACTTGTATTAATGCTCTGCGCAACATAGCTCGAACCTCTGCAGGTTGTTGAGCATCCCATTGATTCCTGGTTTTTGCACTCTTTCAAAAAAACAACTTTATGGTAGCGATCTGCCATGTTTCATCTTTCAAAGCAAAGATCGACTTTACTTATCAACGGACATCTTTAGCTTTCTTAAGTCCTTTTTGTCGTTAACCCTTTGATATAGTCTTCTTGATGGCTCAAAAGCTACTCTAGAAAACCGTAGGCAAGTGCACCTATCGTTTTGTAGTATAGATTATTGAGTACCGAGTGTCATTCCACGAGGATTGTAAGTACTAATAATTATCGTCTTTTTGTTATCTAATCTAGCAATTTTTAGAGTTTTGTTTGTTAAAATGGAAAATGAAAAATAGAGAATTTAAAATAATTGCAACTTACAAAAGATTAAATAATCGATTAATTTTTTAACATGGAATGTGAGGGGTATTGCTAATCGGGTAGTCAACGTCATTTGCACTCTTTAATTACTCGTTATAAATTGCCTTTTGTTGCGCTTTTAGAACCTATGACCTCTCCGGATTTTAGTTTCTATTGTCGCAGATTTGGCTTTGATCATGGCTTATTTAATTGCTTTAATCATATTTGGATTATGTATCTTTGCTCATTTGCATTTTGACATTCTTGTTGATCATGCGCAATTGTTGCATTGTAGGTTGACATCGCTTTATTGTCTCGGCTATCTATTTGACTTTTGTGTATGCTAAATGTAATAGAGTAGCTCGTACGATTTGTGGGATAACTTACGTGAGATTGCGATTAGTATGGAGGGGTTACCCTGGCTAGTTAGTGGTGACTTTAACATTTTCTTGCATGATCACGAGAGGGTAGGTGGTACTTCGACGATGGGTCGGATGAGATGCTTGACTTTGCCTACATGATTGCGGATTGTGATTATTTATTTGGGGTGTGAGGGGCCTATTTTACTTGGGCTAGAGGTGGGCTTCAGGAGAGACTTAATAGGGCTCTATATAATGAACACCTGGTGATGTGTTTACTTCTTCGTTGTTACGCATTTATCTCGCGTTCGCTCCGATCATGCTCCTTTACTCATATCTTGTAAATTTTTATCGCATGTGTCTCGTTCTTCTTTTCGATTTCAAAGATATGTGGATACGTCACCATACTTTTTGCGGGTAGTCAAAGAAGCATGGGGCCTCCACGTTGTTTTGGGATGAGGAACTTGCAAAGACAAATTGAACAGGGTCAAGCACAAACTCAAGAGTTGGAATTACCGGACATTTGGTAATGTTCTTGATCGGGTTAGATTGGCGGATAATGCGATTGTTGTGGCTCATTTGCGACGACAATGATCCCTCTCTCGACTCATCGGGCCGAGCTACATCATTGTATGGCCGAGTATGAGCTACGTTTAAAAATGGAGGAGGATTTTGGCGCTTTAAAGCTGCGATTAAGTGGGCATGGGTTTGTTAAGCGAGAAGAGGTGTCGCGCTAGGATCCTCGATTGATGATGATGGGGTGACGATCACACATGATTCCGAGATTCGAAAGTCGGTTGTCGATTTTTTTGAGTCCCTAATGACTTCGACTTGGAGTATCCGACCACTTCCGTCGATGAGTTCTTCCATCGGCTTCCCGATTCCGTTGATTTGGAGGACTTTGTGCTATGCCGACGGCCCAGGAGGTCCGTGATGCGGTTTTGGGATTGATCCGTCTAGTGTTTCAAGGTCGATGGATTTTCATCATTTGTTCTTTCAAAGACTATTGGGATTTCGTCAAACCGGATATTGAGGATGTCGTGATTGATTTTTTTCTCGGAAATCTCATGCCGCCTCGTTCACGGCTACCTCTATAGTTCTCATTAGAAGGTTCCTCACCTCGGAAGTGGGTGAGTTTGCCGATTAGCTTGTGCAACGTGGCGAATAAGATTATCTCGAAGATTATGAATGCGCGGTTGGTCTCGATTACGCCATTGATTATTTCACCGAATCGAGTGGCTTCACCCGGACGTGTTATCTCGGATAACATTTTGCTCATGCAGAGCTTATCCATAATATCAACATCGCCACGAAGGTTCCTAATGTGGTGATGAAGTTGATATGGCTAAAGCTTATGATAGGGTGCGAGTGGGATTTCTTGTATACTACCATGATTCATATGGGCTTCCCGTTCGGTGGATTGATATGATAGGCAATTGTATTGAGCGCTGCGGCTTCTGCGTTTACAGTTAATGGTAGCCCTTCCGGATATTTTCCTTCGACTCGAGGAGCTCGCAGCAGGGGACCCTCTATCCCCGCATTGTTTGTTACGGCGGCGAGTATTTATCCCGAGGCTTAGATTCCATTATTAGATGGCACTAGCATATGATTTATCGGACGTGGGTTTTCGATGACGCATTTGGCCTATGATGATGATGTGGTTATCTTCACTAGGGCCCGAGGATGGTCTTATTCTGTTTAGACACTTTGCGGAGCACTATTCTCGCTCTTACGGTGGTGGTTAGTGTTGGAAGAGTAGATTTTTCTCGGCCCCACGACACGTTGGCGGATGGGAGCACATGGTGCATGCTACGAGGCTTTGTCGAGATGATTTGCCGATGACTTATTTGGGTGTCCCTTTGTTTAAGGGGAAAATGAAGAAAGAGCTTTTCCTCCCGGTGATTGAGAAGATGTTGGATAGAGTTCTTTGGGTGGTCGCATCGGCATCGTCATTTGGTGGTCGGCTCGCCCTTATTCGGAGCACGCTAATGGCCACTCTGTTGCATATTCTTGGTCATGCAGCCGCCAAAGACGATTCTACATCGATTGGAGCAGATCATGGCTAGATTCTTACAGGGGATCTATGCGGGGAGAAGAAGACTCATTGGATCGATTGGGATAGTATCGTCATCCTATTTACGAGGGTGGTTTGGGGTTGCGCCGACTTTGGATATTCTTTGCCGACGCCTTGATTACAAGTTGTGGTGGAGGTTACGCGAGGGCCATTCGTTGTGGGTTCGGATTCTTGATCGGCAAGTATTGTTACAATGGGCTTTGTCTCCTCAGAGCCCTTGTAACACAAAAAATGATAGTCATCGGTGGAGGCGATTGAGGCGGGTCGGTATTTGGGCCCAAGAGCGGATTTTCTGGTCTATTGGCAGTGGTAGCCGGGTAAGTTTCTCGGATGATATTTGGTTTGGGCATAGGCCACTTGCGGATCATTGTTTGGATCGGCCGTTGGGACATATGACAGTGGATTGGTTCATTCGTGATGGTGTGTGGGATCGGGATAGATTGTATCAGGTCTTGGTCTCTAAATGTGGGCTTCCTGCGAGTCTCATTGAGGATATATCCGGGGTTCCGATTCTCGGGATCGGAGGATATTATGTGGTGGATGCTTACCTCTCATGGTGGGTTTTTGATGTCTTTCGCAGGATTCTATCCGGGAAGAAATCCTCGGGAACATACATGCGGTGCCATTTGGAACGATGCTCTTATTCCTACTATTTCTATTTTCCTTTGGCGTCTCCTTTGTAATCGTCTCCCTGTGGATATCAAGCTTCAGGCACGTGGCACTTCTCTTGCTTCACGTTGCTGTTGTTGCTTGCATAATACACATTCTTCTCCTCAGGTTGAATCTATCCCTCACCTCTTTTTGATGAATGATAATGTTGATCCGTGTGGAATCACTTTGTTCCTTGGTTTGACACTACACTTCCACACACCATCGATATGATATTGTTCCTCACATTTTGGAGGAATCGCGCACACACGAGATCACACACGAGGCACTTGAGTTTCTGGTTCCTTGCTTGATTTTATGGTTTGTGCGGACGGAAAGGAATAGTGTCAAGCATCGACACCTTCCTTTCTTGGCATCTCGCATTATTTGGTAGGTGGAGCGGTATCTCTGCGGATCCTTGTTTCGAGGTTGGCGTTTGAGCCCCTCGGATTGGTTTGGATGCTTCCCTACGGTGAGTTTTTGCGGGGAGTGATCCACCATAGGTTCCACGCAGGCGAGGATGGTAATTTGGCGAGCACCTCGGTCTCCTCGGATCAAGCCGAACACGGATGGTTCGTTTGATCGAGACACATTGATAGCTGGTGGTGGGGGATTAATACGAGATCATTTGGCGGACTCATGCTAGCATTTCATAGTTCATTCGGCAGTGTCTAGTTTTCATGCCCATTTGCTAGCACTTGGAGATGGGGCCGCAAAGCATGCCCCGGCGAGTTTTCATTGCGATTTGGATCGAGTTGGGCCCTTGCGGCGGTGGTCACCACGATTACATCCGGTTGCCTTGGCTCTTGGCGGAGTTCAAGATACACTGATTCGCATTCGGAACATCTTTGAGGACCTTGATTCGATTTCCCACATTCACGAGAGAGGGAATAGACCAAGATCATCTAGCGGAGTTGGGAGTTCTTTGCCCTTTAGCGTCATATTGTTTATGAGGGAACGACTTCTCACCACCTTCTAAAGCACTCACTCGGATGGACCGGTTGGGATATCCGAGCTTTAGATTTTGATTGCGCATTAGTTCTCCTTGTATTTTTAGATATCTCATTATGATAGTGTGTATAGATGTCGTGGTGATAGGTTTCTTGCTTTTTGATTTTCTCCCGTGACGGGACATGACATTGTATGATACTTTGATTATTTGATCTACGGTAGGGATCACGCCTCAATCCCCCACCCCGGGGTGTTATTTTTACCAAAAAAATAAATAAATAAAAGTAGATTGTAGAATTAAGAAATCAAGAGCTAGAAATGTGTTTGAATGTAAATCCCTCTAGAATGTTTTTGTGATTCAACAAGATAAAAATACAACCATATGCCCTTAAGCAAAAACCAACCTCGTTTAATAAAATCTCATGTTATGTGGACCGTAGAAATTCCCAATTTAAGTTAAACCTCTATCGAGCGAATAACTTCTAATCTCAAGTTGATTAATCGAAATCTCTTTCTAGTTAAAACCCCCAAGACAAAGATTATAACGATTTGTGAATTCCCATATTAGGTTTGACCCTAATCCAGAAGATTTATGTCGTCCTATATCTAGGATTGCATGCAACTCTTTTCACTTATATAGGTTCTATTTCACCATGAATCTCTCGATTTCCCGGATGAAAAATAAACTTCAAATCAATATTGCGCATATACCAATTCGAATGAATAAAGCATAATATAAGTGAATCACACAAAACATGAAGATTTTATTAAAAACATACAAGCCTTAATCACAAATTCATTCTAGAGTTCATTACATTCAAACACTAGAAATTTAGCTACACATGGCTTTGACAAAAAGAGTATACTACACAAGAAGATATGAATAAAATGAACATGGTGTACTTAGCTCTTATTCAAGACCAATACAAGACTTCTCCTCCTTGGTTGATTGCAATGATGTTGAGCTCAAGCATTCTCCTCTATTGCTCTTCAACTTCCAACTCTACATCTCTTTTATCCTCTCAATGTATTTTGCTTTGAAACTTAGAATATACAATGAATATACAATTAATCTCTCTATCAATGAATACTACATGAATTATGAATATCTTTCCCAACTCAAACTCTTGGCTTTTATATGCACCATCTTTGTGAAAGAACATATCAATAATGCTAACAAATGTTCCACTTCCATGGTTGTTGGTTGAATCATTGTGTGCACATTCATGGTTGAGTTGGTTGAATCATTGTGTCCACATGACAATTGAGGGAATAATAGAGTTTGGTGCAAACAAAATGAGATGTAAAAGTTGCTCAAAGGTTGTCACAAAGCAAAAGGGAAAGCTTCCATAATTTCCGCCAAAGAACATCCAGATCGACGAATAACACGCCCAGTGCTTTAAAAGCACGGGCAGGCCATGTTTTTGGTTTTTCCCGAACTCGACTTGTTTCGTACGTCGGTCGAAAAATTGCTCGTTTTTGACTTCTAAAAAGCACGGTCGTGCTTAAAAACACACTCTACCCGTGTTTGACTGAAAAGGCCCCGAAATGACACATTTAGCTTGGGATTTTGAGTGTTTTTGCATCCAGAAACCCCCGGGTATGTTTTGACATGAAACCATGGCCCAAAATTCACCAAAAACATCTCCAAATCATCAATCTACACCAATAAAAGCATATCGGAGTAATGTGAACTATGTACAATCAAAAATTTATGAAACTAACAATAAAATAACTCAAATCATACTTAAATATACACATAAAACATGCATAAAAAGACCCTTATCAAACCACCTCCAACTTTGAACTTTGCTTGTCCTCAAGCAAAACATTAAATCAAAAAAATGATTCAATAAATTGAAACACACAAGGATTTTTTTCTTTCAACACATTGAACACAGCAAGCGTCAAGTTCTTAGCCTTCTCAACCCGAATTAACCATTCGGTAAAAACACAATTTTGCAAAGCGATCGATCACAAGAAAGATCAGAACATCGTGAGGCATTATTCAAACTTGAAATCATCACTCCACAAATATTGATAGTTATGAATAACTTCAATTCAATAATGTCATGAAAATACAAGAATTCAATGGATCATTGTAGTTAGCCTACTAGTCATATAACCAAGCTTCTTGAACTTTTATTGGAATGAGAATTCAAGGAATATACATTATCCCTTTCGATTTTTTTTTTTTAGGTCCTTTCAGGCATTCTTCCACTAGGTTTATATTTTGAATTTTCGTTCAAACACTCTAGGGTGGTTTCCCATACTAATATTTGTGTCGCCGTTTTACGTAAAAGATAAACATGGGGCTCATGAATGCTCCTAGTTACTAAGCAACAACAAATAGAGGAGCATAACCTCGTGGATTCCTTTTTTCTTCTTCTTTTTTTTTCATTTGTTTTTTTTTTTCACAAGCTTGGTATAACAACTAGTTAACCACCACTAAATCATCAATTCTCAAACGTTCATAACACTAAGCTTTTTCATAAATGCCTTAACAAATCAAGTATTATGGAGTTGGAAATCTCGTCAAAATTTAGCTCGCATCCACGCAATCTATCTTAGGCAATCAATTGTTTCACATTAAAACACAAATTAACAAGTTAATAAAGGTATAATTGGGCTAAGTTATTGACTAGCAAGCACTCAATTTATTTAAAAAAATACCTTTTGTTTAAACAATAATTACCGTCTTTTTGTTATCTAATCTAGCAATTTTCAGAGTTTTGTTTGTTAAGATGGAGAATGAAAAATAGAGAATTTAAAATAATTGCAACTTACAAAAGATTAAATAAACGTAGATTGTAGAATTAAGAAATCAAGAGCTAGAAATGTGTTTGAATGTAAATCCCTCTAGAATGTTTTTGTGATTCAACAAGATAAAAATACAACCATATGCCCTTAAGCAAAAACCAACCTCGTTTAATAAAATCTCATGTTATGTGGACCGTAGAAATTCCCAATTTAAGTTAAACCTCTATCGAGCGAATAACTTCTAATCTCAAGTTGATTAATGAAATCTCTTTCTAGTTAAAACCCCCAAGACAAAGATTATAACGATTTGTGAATTCCCATATTAGGTTTGACCTAATCCAGGAAGATTTATGTCGTCCTATATCTAGGATTGCATGCAACTCTTTTCACTTATATAGGTTCTATTTCACCATGAATCTCTCGATTTCCCGGATGAAAAATAAACTTCAAATCAATATTGCGCATATACCAATTCGAATGAATAAAGCATAATATAAGTGAATCACACAAAACATGAAGATTTTATTAAAAACATACAAGCCTTTAATCACAAATTCATTCTAGAGTTCATTACATTCAAACACTAGAAATTTAGCTACACATGGCTTTGACAAAAGAGTATACTACACAAGAAGATATGAATAAAATGAACATGGTGTACTTAGCTCTTATTCAAGACCAATACAAGACTTCCTCCTTGGTTGATTGCAATGATGTTGAGCTCCAAGCCTTCTCCTCTATTGTTCTTCAACTTCCAACTCTACCTCTCTTTTATCCTCTCAATGTATTTTGCTTTGAAACTTAGAATATACAATGAATATGCAATGAATCTCTCTATCAATGAATACTACATGAATTATGAATATCTTTCCCAACTCAAACTCTTGGCTTTTATATGCACCATCTTTGTGAAAGAACATATCAATAATGCTAACAAATGCTCCACTTCCATGGTTGTTGGTTGAATCATTGTGTGCACATTCATGGTTGAGTTGGTTAAATCATTATATTCACATGACAATACTCCACTTCCATTGGTTGAGTTGGTTGAATCATTGTGTCCACATGACAATTAAGGGAATAATAGAGTTTTGTGCGGCAAAATGAGATGTAAAAGTTGCTCAAAGGTTGTCACAAAGCAAAAGGAAAAGCTTCCATAATTTCGCAAAAGAACATCCAGCCGGACGAAAAACACGACCGTTCTTTAAAAGCACGGCGGTAGCCGTGTTTTTGGTTTTTTTTCGAACACTGGCCGTGCTTGAAAAGCACGGCCTGGCCGTGTTTGGTACGTTAGGTCAAAATATTGCTCGTTTTTGACTTCTAAAAAGCACGGTCGTGCTTAAAAACACACCGCCCGTGTTTTGATGAAAAGGCCCCGAAATGACGCATTTAGCTTGGGATTTTGAGTGTTTTTGCATCCAGAAACCCCCGGGTATGTTTTGACATAAAACCATGGCCCAAAATTCACCAAAAATAGCTCCAAATCATCAATCTACACCAATAAAAGCACCTCAGAGTAATGTGAACTATGTACAATAAAAAATTTATGAAACTAACAATAAAATAACTAAAATCATACTTAAATATACACATAAAACATGCATAAAAAGACCCTTATCACTTCTCCACTTAACTGGGAGTGACTTAGTTGTTCGTCTGGTGACTGAGACAGCTTTTTGGTACTTGACTGATCCTTCATCGCAATACTTAGTTGACACATAGTTGAATCTTCACTTCAATCTTCCTCAACTTCTGCAGTCTTCAACTTAGCTGCTTTGACTCAGCTCTATAGATCCTATCTATTACATAGTTGAATTTACAATAGAATTGGGGTGTCAACTTCCTAATCTAAGTTTTACATAGCATCATCAAAATCTATACAAATAATTTCCCAACAATTTTTTCCTTTTTGATGATGCCAAAACTTAAATAAAATAATAAAGTAAATAGTGCTTGAAAAATAATGATTGTATGAATATGTCATTGTATTGAACATATCATTTTGTACTTTACAATGTATTACAAGGTACAATGAAAAATTACAAAGTATTTACAATTCATTATGTGTATTTACAATTAAGTAAAAGGGATAAAAACATTTAACCCGCCGAAATATGCCAAATTTTACACTTTGCCTACTAAACTGTTTTTCGTTACACTTTACCCCCTGTACTATGCGAATTTTACATTTTACCATATATGGACATTTTTGTCCCTATATTTTATCAATTTATTTTAATAGGTTTAAATACCCATTTAAACTCCAAGTTGTTGCATTTAACCCCCAAAATATATAAAATTATCACATAATTTAATAAATATTAATTTAACTCCAAAACAATTTGTTCCTTAATTTACGAGGTTATTAGAATCAAACGGGTTTTTAGATTTAAAATTAGATATAGTCCATTACGACCATCAGACGGCCCCATAACTCTCGTATCCTCTTCTAGACTTCTTTAAGATCCTTTGAAACTTAGATGTGTGCGGAAGTATCTCGCTCCATTCTGGTACTCCATTAGGACTCATGATTTTCATGGGCTGCTTCCCTGACGATTCATCAGATCGACATATAATATCTGATTTACCCTAAGGAAACTCAGATAATATGTTGTTTGTTTATCGCATTGTCTCAAGGTTTTCCTTTAGAACACGAGTTCTTTTTCAACATATTGGTTATTCCAATATGTTATCTTTATCTGGTGTTCTTGTACATACATCGTCAAAATTTGTGATATCTCCTATAAGGTATACATCTTGGACAATTGTCCGTGATCCGTTTTCTTTGAGAAAATTCTCCTCACAAATTGTTAAATACATAAATGTAATAAATATAACTTAAAGTTCTTAATAAACCTAGCTCGATACCAATTTTAAGGATTGAAAAACCCAATTGGAATAAATATAAAAGATGTAATGATTTTGATAAATAGGAGGTAAAGTGAAACAACTTTAAAGTTCGGAGGCAAAGCGCAAAACCAACTATGGTATCCATAGGGGTAAATTTGGAATTTTCAGGCCCTTTTTCGGACCTTTCGGCAAAGTGCAAAAAGTTTTAAAGTTCAGGTGGTAAAAGTATCACTTTTAAAGTTCATAGGGTAAAGTGTAAAATATGGTATAGTTCAGGGGGCAAACTGTTTTTTCCTCTAAGTAACAATACAACAAAAATGTGTCTGCAGCAGCCTTCAATGTCTCTGTTGCTTCATTTTTCTCTTTTCTTCTTCATCAGCCTTCCTCCTATGGTCTTCTTATTCTCTCTTCCTCTTCCTATCTTCTTCTTCCTTTTTCTTCTTCTCATAAGCTCTCTTATGAGCTCGATCTCTCCTCCTTCTCTCCTCATACTCTCTTTCGTGACGACATTCTCTTCTTCTTGGCGCTTAGCAGCCTCTTCATTTTCGTGCAACATCTCTATTTTCAGTTCCTTGAGTCCATTGAAAGATAACAGATTATTTTTAGGGGATTCACAAATTGAACATCCTTACGCGTTCTGGTGGGGTACATATGCCTCTTCCACGGACCTTCCTCTCTCTCTTGATGACATTTGTATGTCTCATTAAATTTCTTTTAAAAAAAAAAGAAAAAAAAAAAATAACACTCCATGTGGAGAGTCCGAGACGACCAACCTTTAGTCCAAACCACATTTTCATCGAAATTCAAATGTGATGTGAATTATTTTAGATACTTTTTCCCTTGTCCGATTGATCCAACTTCAATTATTAGAAATAAAATATTGTGCATATTCTCTTTCCATAATAATTTAATACCATTCCTTACAAGTAAAATTGATGTTATCATCTTCACTCCATGTGGAGAGTCCGAGTCAGTCGTGAGTGCGTTGTAACCTGAGATTTGCTGTTGCTTGCCTTCTTGTATTCAGCAAGTCAAACCACTATAAAATTGTTATGTTTTCAACACATGTTCTAGGTTTAGTTATTATCAGTAGACTTAGCAAATTTATCAATCAACAGTTAAAAATATACAAGTAATAAATGTGCTGAAAGTAAAAGACACAGAACAATTTTATAGTGGTTCGAGGATGGAGTAATTCCTCTAATCTACTCTTCTCCAACTCTTGGAGGTAATCCACAAAAGTAACATCTGTTGCAATTTGGATACAACAGTCCGAGCAAGCCTTGATCACACACCTGACTTCATTCATGGGACTAACGGTTGTACTGCGACTTCAGCTCCTTTAGATTCTTGGATTTGATCACGAAGCCCTCCAACGAATCCAAAGCCAAGGTTGGGCAGACCCCTTGTCTTTCAACAATGTTCCTTTTCAACGGTTTGAAGTTTTCTTTCCTTTCTTGAGTGTGTTGGATCAATTTACTTCGAGTTTTTAGGCTTGAGGATTTAGTGTATAACTTAAGAGTATTTTCACTTTCCTCAAATTGCTTGAATGCTCTCATGTGTCATAAGTTGTATTAGTGTTCTCTCTCTTAAGTTCCTCGGCCTTTTATAGTGACAGTTTAAAAAAATATATCCGTGAGATAGATCCATTTTTCAAACTTCACTTTATGGTCGTTGGCTTGTCTTGTTATGCAACATTTCATATAGATCGAACTTGTATTAATGCTCGCAACATAGCACGAACCTCTGCGGGTTTGCGGGAGCATCCCATTGATTCCTAGGTTTTACACTCTTTCAAAGAAAAACAACTTTATGGTAGCGATCTGTCATGTTTCATCTTTCAGCAAAGATCTGACTTTACTTATCAACGGACATCTTTAGCTTTCTTAAGTCCTTTTTGTCGTTAACCCTTTGATAGTCTTCTCCACTTAACTGGGAGTGACTTAGTTGTCCGTCTCTGACCGGAGGAGCTTTTTTGGTATTGATCGATCCTTCATCGCAATACTTAGCCGACACATGTTTGAATCTTCACTTCAATCTTCCTAAACTTCTCGATCTTCAACTTTTGCTTTGACTCAGCTCTATAGATCCTATCTATTACATAGTTGAATTTACAATAGAATTGGGGTGTCAACTTCCTAATCTAAGTTTTACATAGCATCATCAAAATCTATACAAATAATTTCCCAACAATTTTTTCCTTTTTGATGATGCCAAAACTTAAATAAAATAACAAAGTAAATAGTACTTGAAAAATAATGATTGTATGAATATGTCATTGTATTGAACATATCATTCTGCACTTTACAATGTATTACAAGGTACAATGAAAAATTACAAAGTATTTACAATTCCTTCTGTGTATTTACAATTAAGTAAAAATACAACAAAAATGTGTCTGCAGCAGCCTTCAATGTCTCTGTTGCTTCCTTTTTCTCTTTTCTTCTTCATCAGCCTTCCTCCTATGGTCTTCTTATTCTCTCTTCCTCTTCCTATCTTCTTCTTCCTTTTTCTTCTTCTCATAAGCTCTCTTATGAGCTCGATCTCTCCTCCTTCTCTCCTCATACTCTCTTTCTTGACTGACATTCTCTTCTTCTTGGCGCTTAGCAGCCTCTTCATTTCGTCTGGCAATATCTCTATTTTCCAGTTCTCTGAGTCCAGCTCAGCATAACAAATTATTTTTTAGGGGATTCATAAATTGAACATTCTTACGCGTTCCTGGTGGGGTACATATGCCTCTTCCACCAGACCTTCCTCTCCCTCTCCCTCCTGATGGCATTTGTATGTCTCATTAAATTTCTTTAAAAAAAAAAAGAAAAAGAAAAAAATAACACTCCATGTGGAGAGTCTGAGACGACCAACCTTTAGATCCAAACCACATTCTCATCGAAATTGAAATGTGATGTGAATTATTTTAGATACTTTTTCCCTTGTCCGATTGATCCAACTTCAATTATTAGAAATAAAATACTGTGCATATTCTCTTTCCATAATAATTTAATGCCATTCCTTACAAGTAAAATTGATGTTATCATCTTCACTCTCACTAGTCACTCACTCAGTCCGAGTCAGTCGTGAGTGCGTTGTAACCTGAGATTTGCTGCTGCTTGCCTTCTTGTATTCAGCAAGTCAAACCCAGATATCACCACGATGGAATGCATATACAAGGACCCAAATGCTCCCGTTGAAGCAAGGGTCAAAGACCTCCTCTCTCGGATGACCCTCCTTGAAAAGATCGGCCAGATGACCCAGATCGAGCGCAGTGTTGCGACCCCTTCCGCCATTAAAGACCGTTTCATAGGTCATTTATCTTTTCCACACAAACATACATATACATATTAAAATAGCTTTCTGCTTTCTGCTTTCTGCTTGGGGTTGAAATTAAAATAATAAACCGATGGCCCAGAAAAAAGTTTCCGTTCATCTCTTTTTGGACTCTTTCTGTGGTTTGTGAATATAAACCGTTGTTTATATGCAGGGAGTGTGCTGAGTGGGGGTGGGAGCAAGCCTTTTGACAATGCAAAATCAGCAGATTGGGCGGACATGATCGACGACTTCCAAAAGGGAGCGCTAGAGACCCGCCTCGGCATTCCCATTATATATGGAACCGATGCAGTCCATGGCAACAACAATGTCTATGGCACCACCATTTTTCCTCATAACATTGGCCTTGGTGCCACTAGGTGAGCATTTTTATTTTTTTTAAAGGGACAGCGTCATAGGCCGTATATGAACTTCTTTTTGCCTTCCCATGTTTTTCTATTTGGGGATCATCATGTTATTACTTGTTCATTTTTCGAAGTTTAGATTTAAATGACCGATAACTCTTGTTGTTTAGTCTGATTACAAGCACCTACTGCGTATTTTCTTTACATTTTTCAAAACACCATTTTCAATCTGTGTTGTTATCAGGCTAGTAGAGAACACTCTCTGTTTTGGCCTTGGGTTGGGCATGGGGACAAGCGTGAGAACGGAGGATTTCGGAATACATAAATATCACAATTTATGCAGCAGATGTTTTTAAAGTATAAATGCTGTCTTTAAATCAATTACTAGGAGAAGTAACAGGTCAATCCCTTGTCACAAGTTGAAGAACAAACATCCATAGATGAGAAAATGATTATATATTTATATAGAAAAGAACTAGTGCATCTGTAGGTCATTCCCATTATTTACTCAACGTAAAAAAGAAGATCGATTTGTTTTGAAATTGGTTGAGTAAAGGAAAAAAATGCACTTGTTCTCGAAAGTATCAATTTGTTTTGAAATTGATTGAGTAATTCTGTAGTTGGCCATTTCGTATTATTCATCCAGTTTTATGCATATCACTCCAAATGGAAGCTGAAGTGAAGCTGTATGCTTTGTGGAATAAGATAAGAATGGTTTCTTGAGGAAAAGTAGGATTTACTGTAACAAGGATAAAATACGAGAAAAGAATGTCAAACAGGAAGCAATATTGGTCAATGGAATTTTGATCATGGAGCAGTGGCATTTAAGGCAATTCAAGTATTTAAAAATATTCCTACTTCTTGTTGCCACAGACAGTGCAATCATTTAAAACAACAGAAACAGAAGAAGTTGTATTTATTTGTCGATTCCCCTGTATGCTTTGCCGCACAATAGGAAATTTTCCTTGAATTGGAATTTCAATGCTTGGATTACATGATATTTGTCGATCTGCGCATAATAGAAATTCTTTTATTTGAAGTCTTCAATGCTATGATTACATGATAACAATACTTCCACATAATTATGATGCAACACAGAGATGCCGATTTGGTGAAAAAGATTGGGGAGGTAACAGCTCTTGAAGTAAGAGCGAGCGGAGCGCACTATGCATTTGCTCCATGTGTTGCTGTAAGTAATATCTATTCATCAACATATTTATCATCCAACATCTACGTTTAGTCATGCTAAATATGTCGCCTTCAATTTATGTAATGCTTTTAGTTTTTTTTTTTGATTGAATGTTTTATAAATTCTTTTGATTAGTGGTTAAGATTACCATTGGTTGGTCAATGTTTTTCCACTTACACCAGCGCAATGATTTTTGTTTTTGTGTTGATCTGCAATAAATTACAGTCAGGTTTGTGCGAACCAAACTGATAAAAATCAGGTGCTTAATTGATATAATCCGGATGGAATGGGACATCTTAGAATGAGTCCAACATCCTAGTGTGATTAGGATTCATTTTCTGAGATTTGAAACAGTTGAAAAGCTTGAGTAAAATTTGAAAATCCGTTCTCTTCAATCCATTAGTCGTTACTCTATGAATCAACAGGTATAGTTGTTTGTTCTCTTCTTACGTTGCCCCTGCTGCATCAATTCATCAATTGGTATCGGCTTCAGTTAGGTCCTGAACTAGGTTTCCTACAGTCGCGGGATCCTTAACGTGTTAAAACTTATAAGACATGCATTATATACATAAACTAATTTTCTGGCTTTTTAATGAGAGAGACGGCCGGAAACATGGTTTTGAAAATCATTCGAGGCGCACGCCTCGAGGCGCGCCTCGAATCGAGGCGCATATTTAAGGATTCGAGGCGTATTTAAATGTTATATTATGGGGAGGCGTGCACCTCTGATAAAAAAACAGAATGCCCTGGTGAGGCATGGGCTTTTGTTTTATCAGAAAACCTCTTTTATTCCCCTTGGGCCAATAAAATAATAAAAAGCTGATTCTTTACTCTAGAATCTAGGTTTATTTTATAAAAATCATTGAGACAATCAGACAAAATAAATCATAAAGCCCATGCTAGAATAAAACAAAAAACAAGACTCTTCCTCAGCAACATTGCATCTGCAAAAGCAAGAAAATAAAACAGCCTCTCAACTTTCAGCACTTCCAGAGAAGAATTGAAGTTGATAGTGACGAAGAAGATATTCTAGAAACCAAACTTCTTGATGATGATGATGATGACCTAGATGATGCTAAGGATAGTGATAACAACAGTAGTGAATGAATGACTTAAAAACTTTAGAAATTAGAATCCTCTTAAGTAATGGACATATATTTACTTCTATTTTGTCTATTTATGTCTATTTATGTTATGTATTTTGGGAAAAACTCTAAGATTGATAGGATTATAATTTTGAGCTTTCATGATGAGGCTTACGCCTCGAACCCGCCTTGAGGCTTACGCCCGCTTCATGGGGAAAAACCGCCTCAGTTTCCGTTTCGTTTTCAAAACCATGGCGGAAATACTATTGTTTTGCTGGAAATTTTCTGTTGTTACGCGGTAAATTCTGATTTATATCACTAATATATTTTAATAATTAAAGAATTCATTAAAATAAATAGCAAATTACTTTAGGGTTACTTTTGGCAAATTCAGTACTAACAGTTGAATTCTCGTTTTTCAGGTTAGTAAAGACCCCAGATGGGGAAGATGCTATGAAAGTTATAGTGAAAACACAGAAATTGTTAGAAAGATGACCTCTCTTGTTACAGGCTTGCAGGGACAGCCACCTGAAGGGCATCCCAAAGGCTACCCTTTTCTGGCAGGAAGGTAAAAATAATTTTCTGGATATCTGTTATATAGAGAACTTGTTTTATTTTCAATCACTTATTTGTCTTGGTCGATGAAATATGAACGAAGACTGAACCTTGATATGCCCCAGAACAACACATTTCTGTTACCACGAGAAATATTGGCAGCCACTGATCATTTGATTTGACTGAAATTTGAATGGATACACTTGACATATGAATCATTTGAAAACTAAGTGTATTCGTTCTGTGGCGGATCTTTTACAAGATCAATTCGAATTGTCTTGTATAATTTAATGAAGATTGAGATCTGCGAGTTTTAGCTTTGGAGAATGTGCAGCTGATCTGCTTTTATCTGTTTCTTTCAGCCTGAGTTTTCTCAGCCAATAATATGGCAGCTTGCCTCAGGATAATCTAACTTCATATCAAAAAAGGATAAATGTCACTTCATGACACAAAGTCTAACCATTTTGGTACATTACCCCCAAAGTTAATTTAAGCAATTTGCCGCTTTAACACTTATCATTTTGGTAATTCGCCCCCTAAAAGTAAATTTTAAACCGTTACCACCATTCGTTTTGGCTTCACCATTGATAGTAATGGATAGCTTAAACTCTACTATGCATTATTCTTGACTTTTGCATGGAAAGATGGGAAAAAAGTGCAAGTGTCTGCTGACGAACAGCTAATATAAAACGCTGATCTATAAATGACATTGGGACAAAATGCCATAATAAATGTAACTTGAAGGGGTAACATGCTAAAAATTGGGGGATCTATTTAAAATTTAATTTTGGAGGTACTGTTCCAAAACTATGGATGGTGAAATGCTATTTACTCTTACAACAATGACTGAATAATGGCATTTTGTTTCTCAGCTAATGTATTTGACACAATTAAGTTGATATGACCGTCTTTCATGATTTAGTTATTTTCTCCTCGACTGATCGCCAGAAGTTTGCAATTTTTGTTTAATTGATTCCAGAAAAAATGTTCTTGCATCTGCCAAGCATTTTGTTGGAGACGGTGGCACTGAGAATGGTATAAATGAGGGGAATACGATAACATCATATGATGATTTGGAGAGAACCCACATGGCTCCATATCTTGATTGTCTTTCTCAGGAGTTTGCACCGTAATGGCTTCATACTCTAGTTGGAATGGAAGGAAATTGCATACCGACTATTTTCTTCTTACCGAAGTTCTGAAAAATAAGCTGGGATTCAAGGTAAATTTATTTAAATTATCATCATCATTTGTGCTTTGGAAGCTCTGTCACATTGTTTTTATTTTCTCTTATAAGAAAAAAATTATTGACTTTGTATAGGCTGCAAAAGTTACGATATGTGTAACCTCAAGTACCGAGTTTTCACTATTTATAATATTGAACTGATATACATATATGATGATAGAAATATATAAAAATAATGCTCCATCAACTAAGGAAGAAAAACCAAACAAAAAAAGGAAAAAAGAAGGGAAAAAACAACAAAAGGAAATGAAAGAGAATAAACGAATTCCTCTGGTTAACCTAATGTTTCCTTTATCAAAACATCTCCATGCGATCCTTCAAACAACTTTTATATGCATCTAAATGCTGGTACTGAAGACTAACCTAATGCTGGAGGTTATTTAAGACCATTACAGGCTACTCAATAGTCTGTGTTTTGAATTAGTGGCATGAATTGAGGAAATCTATCAAAAGCGAATATGTAAAAAAAGTCATCCATCGAATTAGAAGCATGAGAAAGTTGTTCTTGTGATCGCAAATGATTGCAACTTTTTGCTACCCTGCTTCATTCTTATGAGAAAATCTTGGATACAGCATCTTCGTGCTTGTTCTTTCTAACCTATTCCTTCATATTTTCCTTTAATCCCATGGTTTGATAAAATTAACAAAAGTTTATCAAAACACTTTGGAGCCTGTTTCGTGCTCTTCAGTGAACACTCTTTAAATATTAAGGAGTGCATTGTCGTTCTATTGTTAGGGAATTTGTAATCACTTAACTTTAAGTGAATGTCTTTGATCAGTATAAAGATTCAGCTTTTTTGTTTTTGAGCCATAGTGCTCGTAGCCAGTATTTAACCAAGTTATAGCAGTAAAAGTCCTGCCTCATTGCCCTTAGTAGAAAAGGAGAAAATAAAAGAAAATGAGAGACACAATAGAGAAAGAATGAAAAAGAAATGGGACTCATAAAAACCAGAATGTAGGAAAGATTGGTTTTCGTTACCAGATACTATTGATGTTGTTCAAATGGGACTCATACAATATGCTCTCCAAAACTCTAATATATGCCTCCAAATTGAATTCCATTTAGGACCAGCTGCTACGTCTAATGCTATTTTATTATGTGTAATGTAATGCTGTCCCATCTCAAGGATGCAGCTTCACCATGCTTATATATGCTTGTGTAACTCTTGTCCAAGCCATTAGATCCTTCTCTGTTTGATTAGGGATCTTGAAATACTTTAGCACATTATTGTTAAACCCACAAGAGGCTACTCTTGCTTGTTGTCTTACTTACATATACTTTTTCCCCTTTATATTCAATTTGTTCGAAATGGGGGTTTCCTAGTAACACTCCACTTTTTAAATAATCTAACCCAAATGTAACATCCCTAAAGGCCATGATTTCATGCCATTTCAGCAATGCTGTACCCTCGTAAAAAATATTATTATTACCCTGCAAAAGGAAATGAGAGCTGCATTGTAAATCATTTGACTCATTAACATTTTTATATGTCGTATATACACAAAAATGCATATTTTAGCTGGTGTGGATATTTTAAATTTGTTTCTGTTTTCCACACTTTTTGATATATTTGCTCATTGAGCAATTGATACATCACAAATGATCTGCTACAGGGCTTTGTGATTTCAGACTGGGAGGCACTGGACCGGCTTTATGCGCCTCATGGTTCAAATTATCGTCAAAGCATTCTATCCACAGTAAATGCAGGAATTGATATGGTAGAGATTATGTTTGCACGATCACATAGCTTGGTACTAGTTTGGTCTTCTTTAAATTTTCATGTCTCACACTTGTGTGCAGGTAATGGTTCCTTTTAGATATGAATTATTCTTGGAAGAATTTCTATCTCTTGTTGAGACAGGGGAGATATCAATGGCTCGGATTGATGATGCTGTTGAGAGGATCCTGAGAGTCAAGTTCGTTGCTGGAGTTTTTGAGTATCCCCTGACTGATAGATCTTTACTAGATGTGGTTGGTTGTAAGGTATTTACTATTATTTATTTAGCAGTGTTTCAATGGTTTATTATGAATTTTAATTTTTTTGTTATTCTTACTATGCATTGGAAGTGTTTAAAAGTTAAGGTCTGCCCACATATTACAATATTTTCTTTATTAAAAAAGGTTATGCCTTCACTTGTTGTTTTCTTTTGCTTTTTTTATTTTTCGAAGGAAAAGTTGCAGGTACCCTCATCTTTATTTTCTTTAAATGTTTCTTTTATTGTTTGAAGTTATGAATACGGTAATCGTGCAAGTGTTAGATTATGTGTTATGGTGATATGGGATTCTTAGAAGACTGATTGTTATATACTTGAATGCATAACTGTTATGAGTGGGGTTTTCATGGTTCGGCAAATTGAATGAACTGAAATCGAGAATTCCTTATGTATGAAACCTAACCAAATAATTCGATTTGGTATTCAGTTTTGATTGTAATGAAAACTCAATTTTTGTTTGGTTTCTTTCTTTGGTGACGATTTACATAACCATATTGAATAGCGAATCATTATTTTGTAATTTTATTTGACTTTTTGTTTGTATTTTTATACTAGTTTTGTTTTTTTACTTACCCACGTTAAGAAATAGCAAATAAAAGATTTAACTATGATTTTAATCTTTGTCTTCTTAAATATTAATTGTGTGTTTTAGAAAAGAATTGTTAAAACAAAATATTAAAGAAGTAGGTAATAACTGAATCAAACTAATTAATTCGATTCTGTATTTAGTATGAGTCTTTATTGATACTTTGATCTAGCATAATTTCGTTAACCTGATAAACACCCCTAAACAAAAGAGGTATGGACGTGTAAAGTTTGATAGTTTAAGTTTGTCTAGATTGATTCAACATTTTGTTTTGAGAAGAGTGTTCTGAATTACATTGTTATTTTCTGAGAGTGAAGTGCATATTTTCGGAAATATGTTATGCAAATTTTGCATATAAAATTGAAAATTATTATGAAAGATTGGAAATAGAATTATTTTAGTTAGAAAAAAATACTATATTTTAAGTTTAAAATATATAATATTTTATGAAAATAAAAATCAACTATTGTGCAGGTATATAAATAGTAGATCCTTTTTGTTTTTTTTAATTTTGGTGGGGGGTTGGTGGCGATTAGGTTACTATCGAATATTGTAATCTTCTGGCTGCATTGCAAATCTGAAACTTTTAACTGAAAGTTTTCGTCTTGCTTACTGCAATCCAATGGTTATAATCCTGGTCAAAGTCAATGAAAGAGAAACTAAATTTGCTATGCTGAAATAATATTTGCTTTTCTTTTACCTGTTCAGCCACATAGAGAATTGGCACGTGAAGCTGTTCGCAAGTCCTTGGTTCTGTTGAAAAATGGAAAGGATCCTAAGAGGCCTTTCCTCCCACTAGACAATAAGGCCAAACGAATTCTCGTTGCTGGAACACATGCTGATAATCTTGGATATCAATGTGGTGGTTGGACAATTACCTGGGAAGGAACAACTGGCAGAATAACTGAAGGTAAGTTGTTCTAACGGAACTTTTTCATGGTACAACTGCTATCCAGAATGCTAACTACTCTTGTCGTGCATATTTGTAATATGAGCTGGACTTGTTATTTTCTTGGCCATTGTGAGGATGTAGTTCAGTTGTACTCTATTTAAGAAGGAATCATATTTAGGGATAATTACAAAAACTCCCTGAGGTTTAGGCTAATTGAAATAAATAATATTTATAAATATCAGGGGGTATTTGAATTGATTTATGCTTATGAAGGGGGAAAGTGCAAGACGGAATCAAACCTCAAGGTATTTTTTGTAATTTTCAATTATCTCTAGGTTTTTTTTTGTAATTAGCCCGAACCTCGGGTTTTTTATTTTTTGTAATTATCTCTCATATTTATGCAGCTAGAGTTTCATTCTCTTTTTTGTTCTGATGTTCAATTTATTCCTGGTGACCAATATTTCAGTATGTCCTGAAAACATGTAAACAGAGTTGTGGATTTGTTTCTTAGAATTATTTGTGTCCCTTTGGTTATTAAAACTCATGGGATCATTGTTTCGGCAGGCACAACTATTTTGGATGCCATCAAAGAAGTGGTTGATGAGAAGACAGAAGTGGTATACGAACTAAATCCTTCTCCGGAAACACTTAGTCGTGAAGATTTCGCCTTTGCTGTTGTAGCTGTGGGTGAGGGCCCATATGTTGAATCTGGTGGTGATGATCCGGTGCTTAAAATTCCTTTCAATGGATCTGAGTTGGTGAGCTTAGTTGCTGATAGAATTCCGACATTGGTAATTCTAGTTAGCGGAAGGCCTTTGGTTTTAGAGCCGTGGCTTTTGGAAAAAATTGATGCCCTGGTTGTTGCTTGGTTGCCTGGAACAGAAGGAAGGGGAATTACAGATGTTATATTTGGAGATTATGGATTTGAAGGACGACTTCCCATGACATGGTTTAGAAGCGTTGATCAACTCCCAATAAACGTGGGAGAGAATTCGTCTGACCCTCTCTTCCCATTTGGTTTTGGGTTGACATATTAAAGCTTTGAAGATTGCATCACATGATTTCACCAAAATAAACAACATTTGTTAAGGATTTCCTGGTATGGATTTAAGAATTGCATTCTTACTTGCATTTGGACTTGACAAACAACTTGTATTATCAGGTCTCTTATGTAAGAGGCCAAATTATGAGATAAATGGTGAAATCCAGATATATGATTCTTGTGCTTCCACTTCATTTACATGAATTTTCAGTATGGTTATGATGAGACTTTCAACTAATTTTCTTCAAACTCACCCCATATATTTCCTCAAAGGCAACTGATATATTTCTCGTCTCCTCAGCCATCTTTTGCTTCCTAACATAGGAAGTTAAGACCTAGTAAAATCAAAGGGTTAATACCTACCTACATACCTACCTAGTAAAGGCATAAAAGAGGAGGCATATGTATATAAGTAGCGCAGAGGGTACTAAAATCAGCAGTGGAGTAGTAGCTGCCAATGTGTACCAGCCCCAACAACCCAACCTACCCAACTTAATCTGCATCAACTCCACCAACGCCATCGCCAAAAATGCACAACCCAACACCGAACCTGCAGCCGATGCCAAAATCCCACCTCGCAACACCCGCAAATTCACGTGTCCACCACCACTATGCATTTCCCTACCACTAATACTCCTTTATAAATTCAATAAATATTCAAAGATTTGCCAAATTATAACATTTAAAAAAAAAAAAATACCTGTTGGCGCCATGGAACCATCCCCTTGTGTCGATATCAGTTCTGATGGCCAGTTTAAGGGCTGTAGCTATGAGACTGGAAAACAGGAAGGAACTGAAGGAGTAGACGTGAAACTCCACGAAATGCTTGGCTGACGTGGAGCTGGCAGCACAGGCAGTTGCACTGACGAGGCTGTTGTTCGGATCCACCGGGTTGATGAAGATGCCGAGGAAGACGGCGAACGTGAACAACGAGTTCACGTTCACTGTTCCGTCTAAGGCCATTATGTGTATGCTGGTTCTGCTTAATCTATGCCGGGGAACAACAACATTATTTTGGTTCATAATTGATGAAAAAGTTTCGTTGAACTTTACTTTTTTTTCTACAATTTATAAATCATTCAATTGGAGCATTTATTCTTTTTCTCTGGATTGCAGGGAGAGGAGTAGCGTTCAAGTTTCAGTTTTAGTATTCGTCTCCTTTAAGACAAAGGAAGGACAAAGGTGGAGAAAAAAGCCGAAACACATGGGAATAAAAGAAATAAAGGGAATACCGAATACGAATATTGCTTGATTCTCTCTTTAAAAAAGTTGGAATAAAATTGATGAGAATCATGAGATTAAAAGCAGATCGCCTAACTGAGCACAACATTAATCACAACTATATTACAATGGAATTCACAAATATTCTATTTGTGTTTTATGATACAAATTTTTAGTTGAGGATATAATATATTCGGATGCCACTTGCAATTCATTACCCAAATTGTGGGGCTAGGTTTAATTAAGCATGTGGTACCTAATAATACGTTGATCAGAAGACATATAAAACTAGTGCATTCTTGCCTTGCAAACCTTGAAATTCATATTCAGCTCCTATAATTCTTTCAATGCATTTTAGCACTCAAGAATTGGATGATATTATGTGTTTGGTGAGATGAAAAGTATACAAGAGATCATCAATGTACTAAAAGGAAACAACTGTATATTATGGAGATTCAAGAGGAGGAAGGAGAGTTAGAAACTGTACAAGTGGATGAGAAAATAAGGGTGGAAAGAGGTTCAGAAAGGAAGGGATGATAGCATTGTTAATTCTCATTTATCAGTGCATGCTATGTTGGAGTTCACACTTATAGCACGATGAGGGTAACTGGAGCTGCAAGGGGGAAAACCAATTCAAATCCTTATTGACACTAGAAACACACACAATTTCTTTGATTTGCATACTGCAAACAAGTTGGGATGTAAATTGGAACCTACTAAACCATTTCCTGTGGTGGTAGTAGATGGTACAAAAATCAATAGCACATCAAAGAAGTGTAAAAATTCTCTAGGCGGGGCGGGTCACGAAATTAGTCAAACCCATTCCAGACACGGCCGTCGCTATCTCTAATTAAAGGATACTATAATGGTGCCATTATGAGTCACAGACTACATTTAAAAAGATTACCATCCTTTGCAAGAGATTTTGCTGTTTGACAATCAAATAATCTCTTACGTGTGGGGAACTTCTTTCTGGTTCATTAAGTTACCCCTACACAGGATTCTAGTTGAAAGCAAAATTGCTCATCTAATTTATTTAGTAGTAGGAGAAAGTTGAGTTTGAAATGCTCTTCCTCAAATGACACGTCATCTAAAACGCCATCGAATTTCAAATTTCATATTATTCCGTACGTGTGTTGTCAAGGGCGTATCCTTCTAAATCCATGAGGGGGCTAAAATTTTTGAAGAACTAATTTATTTTATGTATATTGTATTTTAAAAATTTATTTTTTAGTGTTAAATAATTATCTTTTATTAGTTTAGCCCCAAAATTAATTAGCTCCTCCAATTTATACGTCTAGCTCAGGAAAAAATTGTATATATTGGCTGAATATGTAGGATATAGAACAATGAAACATGTACAGGTCTGATAAAAATGAAAAATTATTACACTTATAAAATCTTTTCTGTTGTGAACGTCTAGGAAGAGCAACGTAATCACTAGAATTAAAATGTTGAGGCAAGTTACATTGCTGGGAGACGACGTCGTATTGGTGAGGACAACTTTGTTCTTCCGGCGACAGAACAAGGTTAGAATTCGAATTTGTCCGCCCAGACCCAGTTGTAATGGAATATTCCGATGTTTCCCCCAAGCAATATTTGTCGATCAAATCAAAAGTTTCCAAGCAATTATTGGTCCCTTCTCCGTCTTCTTCGAGCCCACCCCTCACCACCAACCAACCATCTGATTCCCAATTTACCCCTGCCCCAAAAACCAATCCCTTTATCCTATCCAGATTCTCACCTTCTTCTTCTTCTTTTTCACATTCCTCCTCCTGAAAATAATCTGAATTAAACCAATCCAATACGCACCGCGGCGATGAATAACTAGTGATTAAATTTTTCTGCGACCTCATCGCAATGAATGGGTGCTGCAGCAGCTGATCACAGCTCCACCTTTTTGTGTAATCCCTTCGCAAACACTTATCTAAAAAGTCAAGCCCCAAGCTGGAAAGCCGAGCCGGAAACAGAGGCAGCTCGTCCGAGTAGCCGATTCTACGAACCGAGTAACCGTCGGCTCCCCACGCCGGTTTGCCCGTCAGCATCTCGATTACGGTGCACCCCAACGACCACACGTCGGACTCCGGTCCCTGATGCTCGCCACGTATCACCTCCGGAGCCATCCATAGCGGGGTGCCACGTGGCGAGATGAGAGGCGACAAGATTTCCGCCGCTGAACCGAAATCAGCGAGCTTGGCGGAGCCTGGGGAGGGGCCTAAAAGGACGTTTTTACCCTTGACGTCGCAATGCATAATGCCCCTGGAGTGAAGGTAGCTGAGGGCGGAGACCAAGCACCAGGTGCGGCTGGCGACGACGAAATCGGTCGTGGCCAGGTCAGCAGCAGCAGCGGTGCCAGATGGCAGGTACTCCATGTGCAAGTTCCTAAACGACGTCGTGGCCGGGTGACACGACGATTCCGTCGTCGTGTCGTCTCCAAGGTACTTGACAATGAAAGGCGAGGCGAGTGACTTGAGAATTCTGATTTCGTTCTCTAAGGCCTCGACCTGGGAAGGCAAGGCGGAGGCTAAATCAACGGACTTGACGGCGAAAACAGCTCCGTTTGAGATGTTAACGCCGAGGTTCACTGTTCCATAGGCTCCTCTGCCTATGCAGGAGCCTCTGAGCCAGCTTCTATTCACCTGTTCCATGAGTCGATCAGCTGATGAAATTAAGATGGATGGGATATATTTCTTTGTGGGTACTACGTACTATGTATGTATATGTATTAAGTGTGCTGTAGTGGGGATTGTGGATATGGGGGAGAGTGAGAAGTTTACGCATATATATTGACAAGTGATAATAATTGTGATGGTTGTGGGTTTTATCCTTATCCACTGATTTATCGGTGGTGGTTCGGTTAATTTTGTTGTTTGATATATTTGTGGATCATGACAAAGAGATAGTAGAGGAGATGTTGAGCTTCGTTTTGGTGTCTGTGCCTAAAGTAGGGGGATGGGATGGGTTTTTGTGAGTATTTGTTTAATTAGTTAGGAATTTCGCATGTGATTGTGTGGGAATATCCGCCAAGTGTATGTGGATTGACCTGGAAATTCTACCCTACTTTCTCTCCAATTTCGAAGACTTTTAATCTGACATATTAATTCGACTCTGTTTCATCTTAGTTTGACATTTCAAATCATACTTCATGTGGTCAGTTTATTGTTAAATTGAATTTCCATCATACATGTAACATGTAAGATGTATATGTTTTAATATGAGTAAAGACAAGTGCAAAGTTGCAAAAAAAAATTCATTTGATTAATCAATCATCAACTTTTGATCCTAATGTGCACTCAAACCTCTCTATAACTCTTTTTTGTTTTTAACCATAAAACATGTCATGCTCTTATGATCTCATCTACATCTTGTTACAGATGGCCCCTTATCTGATTCCTACTTTCTTATACGTTACCTAATTAAGGAACGTCTCTTCTAAATAGTTTCTTAAAATATTTGATAAAAATGAACATTAAAATACTTGCTACTATAAACAATGGACGGTGGTTGGTTTTTCCAGAGTGATAAAAAATTGCCTAATTAATTGAAAAAATTTCAAGATAGTCATAAAAGGCTAGCTGGTTTTGGTTAGTTAAGTGATGGATCAAAACATTTTAAGTTGTATAAACAAAATAATTCGTACATAATCGTAAAATTCGATAAGAAATTCATGTTAAGTTTGAACCTGTGCGGTTCAATTCACTTCCTTATAGTCATAGAACACGTACGCGTAACAATTTAGATTGCAGATAATGCTTTGATACCAATTTTTGGCTCATGTAATAATACAAAGTAGGCAAGAATATGAAAAATGTAATATTTTTGGGTGAGTTTAAGTTGGGCTCCAGGGTTGCCCTTTTTCACAAGTATGGGCTACTTGTTGCAGCAGATAATTGAAGTATAAATTAGTGGGGCCTCGTGAATTTATTTTGTCCCAAAATCGAAGAGAAAGCAAGAATCGGCTGTCTCCATTCCTCCACATGGAGAGATCCATCAAATAGAGACAGAAATTTGTTGCTTATGTGGCGTGAAATTGTAGGCTCACAGAAGAATGAGAGGCTGAGAGGCGGATATGCCCAATGGAACTCTGATTGTGCCCACGACACACACAGCTTATTCGTTATTTACAACTTATAATTTGTGAAGGAGAATTTGTTGCAATTCCACTCAGCTGACGTGCGCCACCCGCATCCACCTCCATTTCTTTAATTAATCCATATATATATAGACGTGGAATAATTTCTTTTCTTTTCTGCTATCAACTCCTTAATATATAAGCTATATTTATTTTTAGAATAATCTTGTAATTTATATCATGAAATTTATAATGAACCGATCAATAACCATCTTGTTGAACAAATGTTCTGAATATAATTAATGCCATCTTGGTTACTTTAATAAGACTTAATGAATGTCCTATTTAAATTCAAAAATCTAGTTTAATTAATAATTAGAAAGTTTTGACTTTTAGGTAATTTAAATTCCAAATTAAAGATGATGAGTTAGTGTATGTTGAAAAGAAATATTTATTTTGGCAATTGCGAAATGTTACTGCCTTACTGGACTTCCAACAAAAAGTATATATACACATTTTCTTTAAAAAAATGAGGAATTGTAATATCTTTGGTTGTATACATATTTTTCAAAGATGGGACAAAATCATGCCTTTTTGACGACCCCATATATTCACTTCAATATCTTTGCATATGATAATTCGTATCTTTTACAGGATAAGGACATTTTGGTACAATCTGTGTTGCGTTTTGTTGACGCGTGCGTTTTGGTCAACAAGTAGAAATATGTAAAAGGTTTAACACGTGGAAAATGAAAACGTGCGTAACGTATCTTTATTTACGGCTAATTATGCCTTTCTTTGTATTTTCTTGAAGCAGGAATATTGGGGTCGATCTTTTTATAATTTATTACTATCTACCCTCTTTTTCTTTTCTCCTTTTCGGACTTTTTATACCCTTTTGAGTAAGTGGGTTTGATAATATCTTTCTTTGCACTAACTATTCATTAATTAATAAAATAGCTAAAAAAGACGACACGTGTCCTCTATAGTTGTGCATGTCGGTCAAACTTGCCACTTGTCGAAACTCTTCATAATTCTCGACATGTGGCGGTTTAAATCGATAAAGTGTCAAGCATGGGCATGTGTTTATTTTTACGAAAGGTCATCGCGGCGTGCGTTTCATCTCGAAACTTGGGCTCGGGACTCTCGGTAAGCGTGTTGCGGTTGGGCTCGGCATTTTGTTGGGCTCGGTAGCGGACGAGCCCAATTCGTGACGTGTTGTACATCATTGTTGGCGCCACCGTAGGTCACCTATTCGAATATGTGTCGGTGATGACGTGGATTAATTTTTACAACTCGGCTCGGGTATCATCAAAGGCCCCCAGTTTGATTAGAGAGGAATTTCTGAAGTCGGAGTTAAACTTTAATGCTAATGATGAACAATTAATGGGAAAACGGATTTCTCAAAGGTTTTGTTCTTTCTGGTACTGTCGCGATAGCAATTAATGCTTGAAACGGGCGCATTAATTGGGTTGCCATAATGATGACACGTGGCGTCTTGTGGTTGGACCAATTTTGCGCGAGAACCAGGAAAAGGTCGTCGGTTCTGTCGTGGCGTGGGGACGCGGCGTTTTTGACATGTTTGGCGGTTTTTGAGTTTTAAAAGGCGTGTCTTTTTTGAAAAATCGTCGCGCCTATCGAGGAACCCTATCTATAAATACCTTCGTTTCCTTCATCATTCACTTTCGCAACTATTAACCTTTGAGCTAAAGCAAAGTAGAACCAGAGCGGGAATTTTGAATTCGGCTTTCCAAGTTCGAGACTTCAAACTTAGGTATTTTTCCAAATACTCTCCCTTTACCTATAAATGTCTTCTTTTGAAGATAGTAGAGTCGTAGTTATAGTGTAGAAGTTGAAATTGAAGATCCTCCATCCCGAACCCTCTGTTTATTTTTCACGGCAAAGACGGCGATCTCGTCCCCGCGGCCAGTATTATCCGGATATCTTATAGGATTCTTCACGGTGGAACGTCCTTGGAGCGGGACGACACTATCTTTGACCCGCGCTTGATGACCGTTTATAGAGGAGGAGCGGTGTATCAACCCCCGGTACAAGAGAATTCGGTGAAGAATCGCCAAGTGTTGATTCTAAATGCCGGCCGAGGAAGAAGAAGATATGGATCCATCCCGAGCGGGGGCGTGACAATGTAGAGCGAGTAGATGAACCGTCCGGGGATTCGAGGAGGTAAGGCCACTCAGGGCCCATAGCCAGGCTGTAATGGCGACGGTCGACAAGGAGGAGGACCTCGTCTTCGTGTCGAGCCTCGGTGGACGCCGAGTGACATAAACGATATCCCGAGCATGTTGATGATTCGGGAGGTGGATGAGCTCCGGCGGATGTACCGTATTCCGAGCGGTATCTACTTTTGGGTACCGGACGGCACGGAAGTTCCCAAGTACCCACCTGAGAGGTTGCTGTATTTGCTCTAGCCTTTTATACGGTTTAAGATTTCCACCGCCGGCCTCTCACGCGCGGTGGTTTTGCAAGTGGGGTATGCCAGGCCCCAGTGCACCCTATTTCTTGGGCGGGATCATCGGGACTCTTGGTGATGTTTCACTGGAAAAATATCTCGCCCCAAATTTAAGGAGATGAACGAGCTCTTTGTATGGCGAGCGACTCCATCGTCTCGGGGTCGACCATCCGGATGGTATACGCATGCACCCGTAGGGGTATCAGGGGACGGTTTGGTGGAAGGTCTCCTTCTTCTCCTGCGAAGGAGTGGAAGGATAAATGGTTTACAGGTGAGCGAGTGGCAAGCTCGTGTGGGAGATGGAGAAAGTGAGACCGTTCTTCATCCCCCATCAAATTTTGTTTTTGGTTACGATAAGTCTTATCTTTTCCCTTTCCGACTTTTTCGTTTATTGTTTCCTTTTCATAATTGTCCTTTCTTTCCCCTTTGAGAGGAGGGCATCAAAGGGCCTCTGTCGCCCACTTTTATTCGAAGAGTCGTGGAGAACATCCAGGCCGGGGAATCATGGACGGCGGATTGAGAGGTTGGCCACTGGCTTGACTTGCCGGTAGTTTGAGGCCCGCCGCCCGCCGACCCCAAGCCGGGGCGGCTCGGGACGAGCGGCCGAGCGGGAGGTGGAGGTCGAGAGAGTGCACCAAAGCGAATCCTCTAGTTAATGAAGAAATACGGCCCCATTCTCCGGGGATCGGCCGGCGAGAAAGGCAAAGTGCGCGCCTCTGCGGCGACTAGTCCTGTAGGCAGATCATCCGCGCCCGTAGTAAATGAACACGGTTTCCGGAGCCGCTTAGAGTGCATTTGCCGTTCGAGGTAAAACATTGTATTTCTTCCATTTCCTTTTGAGTTGTCTTTTTGTTTTCTTTTGATCTTTCTTCTAATTGGTGGTTGCTTTATGCGGGCGTGGCTGGATTTGCGCTGCACGCCCGCGATGTGAGGAATACAAAGACGGCGAACTCGGGCGGCTGCGATCAACTGCGGATGTGGGCGGCTCGAGAGAAGATATCCGGGCAGAACGTCCTGGCGATGGAGTCGGGTAAATAGTGCGGCCCGCCTCTTCAAAGGAGAAAGAGGGGATTGTGATGGAGGAGGTCGAGGGAAAGGGTTGGTCGTCGGCGGCGCGAACATCTGAAGCGACCCGGAAAAAGGAAGGTCCGCGAACTTTCTCGGATGACCTCGGCAGGGGAAGTTCATTTCATTCCTCCAAACCAAGCGAGAGATGAATATTGCGAGGAATGGTTGGACTACGCCCTCGGTGGTTTGTGGAATTCGTTCGATGTGCCACGCCGACAGAGGAGCAATCAAGGGTCTTAGGAGGAGGGGACGGGCCGCAATGACTATCCGGCTCGTGCCTGGACAAAGGCGTCGAGCAGTGCGCTCGGATCAAGCCGAAGAACAAATTCAATATGCCATGGCCATGTCGGGCGGATGATCGGCTCTCTATGGCATGCGGTTGGGAACTCGAGAGTTAGAGAAAAATATGCCGACTGGAAAGGCGGCACGGAGACTGCGGAGGCGTATGCTACCCCCGGGTACAAGAATCTTTTAAGACTCAGCGGATGAGGCTATAGCTCAAGCCAACTACGAGAGAGAGAGCTGCAGCAAGGGCGGCGCGGAGCGAGATCGGGCCCAAAGGGTGAAGAAGAGCTCAAGGTTAAGGTCGCCAATCGAACGCGATGCTTTCCCGGGCCGGAGGAGATGGAAAAGCGTCTAGCCGAGCGTCTGTGAGGAGGTGAAGAAACCGCCCGTCGGCAAACTAAGGAAGTTCGTAGAGAGGCCGTTAAAGCTTACAAAGACTCAGGAGTATGCATTCATGTTAACTGTGGCCATGCGACCGGTCTCCAAGAAATTCTTGATTTACTTAAGGCGGGCGTCTTGTTGCTCGGCTTGAGGAAGATTTGGCCCTCCCGGGAGGCGATCTCAATACCCTTCGGCCGAACTTTGCGGAGGCTTCTAATGCGCGAGGGCTCTCCTCCTCCGGATGTGGAAGAAGTCGCCTCCTAGCGGTGCCGTCGATATTCCTCCCCCTGCTCGTCTTGATACTTTTATATGTACCCCTAGGTAGGTAATTTGGCTTCGTGCCTCGAGATGTAACTCTCCGCCTCCTTATGTAATTATTTTTGAAGTAGAAATGAATTGTTATTTTCCTTTCCTGTGTATGTATTTCAAGCTTTTTGTGGATGCTCGGCTCTTTCCTTTTTGTAAGATTGTTGCACTGTCTTTTTTTCCTCTTATTTTCCCAATACGGGCTCGGTTTCGATCTTGAGTGAGGGGTCTGCTCTTAATGTCGATTCTTGCACTCGGGGATATAAACTGTCCATTTTGTATTTGAAATTTCGTGTATAAATTGAGTCTCGATTTGCGCTTGCAGTGCGTAGCAAGTCTTGGTATTGTGCTCGATGCGTAACCAAGTCTTTATTGTGCTTGGTGCGTAACCAAGTCTTTGTATTGTGCTCGGTGCGTAACCAAGTCTTTATATTGTGCTCGGTGCGTAACCAAGTCTTTATCTTGTGCTTGGTGCGTAACCAAGTCTTTATTGTGCTCGGTGCGAAGTGAGTCTTGGTATTGTGTGCTCGGTGTAGTCTCTTGGTATTGTGCTCGGTGCGTAACCAAGTCTTGATTTTGGCGCTCGGTGCGTAAGCGAGTCTTGATTTTGGTGCTCGGTGCAGAAAGCGAGTCTTGATTTTGGTGCTCGGTGCGTGGCGAGTCTTGGTATTGTGCTCGGTGCGTAACAAGTCTTTATTGTGCTTGGTGCGTAACCAAGTCTTTGTATTGTGCTCGGTGCGTAACCAAGTCTTTATATTGTGCTCGGTGCGTAACAAGTCTTTATCTTGTGCTTGTGCGTAACCAAGTCTTTATTGTGCTCGGTGCGTGGCGAGTCTTGGTATTGTACTCGGTGCGTGGCGAGTCTTGGTATTGTGCTCGGTGCGTAACCAAGTCTTGATTTTGGTGCTCGGTGCGTGGCGGGTCTTGATTTTGTGCTCGGTGCGTAACCAAGTCTTGATTTTGGTGCTCGGTGCGTAGCAGGAGTCTTGATTTTGTGCTCGGTGCGTAAGCGAGTCTTTATTCGTGGTGAGTAAAAACTTCGTTTTCCTTTAAAGAGCTCACGAAATACCGGATGAAGGGATAATTCTTTGGAATCCTATCCGGATCGTAGATCGAGATCTTTATTGATAATACCGCTTCGGGTATGCTACATTCCATGGATGCGTAAATTTTTCTCCACTCAAATATTCGAGTAGTGGTATGCCCACCGGATAAGGCGTGGTCGATCCACGGGCCCTCCAGGTTGGCTTCAATGGGCTCGGTTGAATGCCCGTTATCTTTTTCAATACAAGATCGCCCGACCTGAAATCTTCTTTTCTTTTACTTTCGAATTATAGTACCTTTCGCTCCTTTGTTTATACACTGCATTTTTCATCTCGTGATCGCACTTTTTCTTCGAAAGGAGTCTAGTTCGGCTCGGAGCGCCTCATTACTGATCTTCTTCAAAATTTGCAATTCGAAGGTAGGGGCTCCAATCTCGACAGGAATCACCGCCTCGGCTCCATAAGCTAAAGAAAAAGGTGTTTCTCCGATGGTCATTTATTGTGATGTGTCGATTACGTATGACCATAGTACACGGGTAGTTCCTCCGGCCAATTGCTTTTAGATTCCTCCAATCTCGCCTTCAAGGTGTACTTGAGTATTTTATTAACGGCCTCAACTTGTCCGTTCGATGGGGTGGTATGGAGTTGAGAAATGGTTTTTGCGCGGAAACCTTCACAAAAATTTCGGAACCTTCGGTTTGTCGAGCTGTTTCCCATTATGCAGTAACAATCGAATGTGGTATCCCAAATCTACGGATGATAGATTTCCATACAAAGCTCACAACCTTTTCTTCATCTATTTTTGCGAGGCTCGCCTCGGCCCATTTTGTGAAATAATCCACCGCCACAACGGGCATACTTGGCGCCCCATTTGCCAATGGATAATGGTCCGATGAGGTCCATTCCCATTTGGCAAAGCTGCCATGGGCTAAATACGGAAGTAAAACATTGGGATGATATCCGACTGTGGTGCAAATCTCGCACCTCTCACATCTTTTGACGAGTCGGTTGCATCCTTTCTCGAGGGGGATGGCGGTAGTATCCTTGCTGTATTAATTTATAGGCCAACGTTTGGCCCAGGCGTGGTTGCCGCATATTCCCTCATGAACCTCTCGAAGTGCATAATCATGACATGTCTCGGAAAAGCGTAGAAGTGGGATGGAGTACCTCGTTTGTAAGAGGATGCCGCCTACTAGTGTAAACCGAGCCGCTTGAGTTCGTAGTGTTCGGCTTGACTTTGTTTTCGGGTTGAACTCCTTTCTCTAAATATTGGATGATTGGGGTCATCCAAGTCTCGCGAGTTTCGGTTGTATATATTTTCTTTGCACCAAGTGACGGGGCGGAGACGGTTGTGTGATGATGACATCCGTGATGACATCGTCCTCTGGTAGAGCCGAGCGAGCTAAGGCATCGCTTGCATGTTCTCGGCTCGGGGCACATGTAAGATTTTTGTCTTAAAGTGTGATAATCTTTTCTTGACCAAATCAAATATTGTGCAATTTTTTGCTCTTTCGCCGACTCGCCGTTGATTTGATGAACAACCAACCGAGAGTCATTTGTGAACCAATAGTTGTTTTAGGCCCATAAGAGGCCGCCATATCTAAGCTTCTCTTTAGGAGCGCCTCATATTCGGCCGTTGTTCGTTGCGGAACCGAAATCGTGCGGCCGAGCAATAGCATTTTTCATTTGGATCGATTATCACGATTCCGCCCCGCCTACGGCGGAAGAGCCGTCGACAAATAATTTCCATTCTTGGTCTTCTGACCTCAATTGTATGGAAGACGTGAATTCGGCCACAAAATCGGCTAAAGCACTGTCGCTTTTATAAAGACGTGGTTCGTATATAATGTCAAATTGGCTAAGTTCGACGACCCACTTAATCATCCGGCCGTAAGTATCGGTCGGTGTAACACTTTGTTTCAACGGATAGTTCGTCCATACTATAATCTTGTGTTCTAAGAAATATGGACGGAGTTTCGTGCATGATAATTAATGAATAAGCCGACTTTTCCATTGGTGGGTACAGGAGCTCGGATCATGTAACGCTTGGCTGGTGTAATAGGTTTGGATGTTGAATAGAGCCATCTAACGATTAACACCGGTGATGGCGTATTCGGATACCGCCAAGTACAAATACAAGTCCTCCCTTGGGTCGGTTTTTTGTAATATAGGGATTGAAGACAGATGTTGTTTGAGGATTCAAAGGCAACTGTGCTTGCTCGGTCCACTCGAAATTTTTGCTTTTCTTTATAATTTCAAAGAAAGGTTTGCACTTGTCTGTGGACCGAGAAACAAATCGGTTAAGGGCGGCTAATCGGCTGTTAGGCTTTGTACCTTTTTTACGAGTTTGGGGATTCTGGTCGGTGATGGCTTTTATTTTGTCCAGGTTAGCTTCGATTCCCCTTTGGTGACCATATACCCAAAAATTTACCGAGCCGACCCGAATGTGCACTTTCTCGGGTTTAACATCATCTTGTACTCTCAAAACAGCAAACATTTTATTAAGATCGTTTAGATGATCGGACATGTACGATGATTTTACTAGCATGTCATCTACATAGACTTCCATAGTGTGACCTATCATTTTCTCAAACATCTTATTTACTAACCTTTGATAAGTCGCACCAAAGATTCTTCAATCGAAAGGCATCATCTTGTAATGTGATGAATTCCCGAAGCGAGAGAAAAATGAGGTATTTTCTTCATCTTAAGGTGCATCCGTATTTGGTTGTAACCCGAGTATGCATCCATGAAGCTCATCGGCTCGTGTCCGCCGTGGCATCTACCATGTAATCGATATTTGGCAATGGATAAGCGTCCTTAGGGCATGCTTTGTTGAGGTCGGTAAAATCCACGCATAGGGCGCCATGGCCATTGCTTTTCTTTACCAAAACAGGATTGGCGACCCATCGAGGATAGAGGGCTTCCGGATGAACTGATTGTCTAGTAGTTTGTTAACCTCGATTTAGTCTTTGCTGTCTATCGGGCCGAGTTGCGCCTTTTTTCGGATGACTGGGCGAACGTTAGATCAATATTAAGGCGGTGGCACGCATACTTGGGGTCAATTCCGGGCATGTCCGCATGAGTCCATGCGAAGGCGTCAAGATTATTTCCCAAAACTCGACCAACTCGCCGATATGGTTACGGAAGATCATGACCAATACGTAGTTGGCGCCTCGCTTGGCTTACCGACATTGATTGTATCAACCTGTTCACTGGTTCCGCTCGTTTTCTTTTCTTGCTTTGCCCTCCTTGGTTTGCAGGGGCAATCTGTCTTCAGCGGCCGGCTCGGTTTCGATTGCCGGCTCGCCTTCTTCCATCATTGGCTCCTTCCCAGGCCGACGACTTGGATTATCCTCCTGAACGATCACCCCTTTCTGCTCGGATTCCTCTTCGGGCAAGGGATTATCTCGTGTGATTCCACCTGGTTTGCCCTTGTTCTCGCCACGTTAATCTCCACTTAGGTCGGAGTTTAAGAGAGCACTCGTGACTCCCTTTGATTCCCTTTATGTATAGCTTCGCCATTAGACGTTGGGAATTTTATACAAAAATGATATATTGAAACGGCTGCTTTTATATGATAAAGCAATGGCCTCCCAATGATAGCATTGTACTCCGAATCGGCATTGATTATTTTGAATGTTGTCATGACAGTCCGTTTATGCAAACCTTGTCCCATTTGGATGGGCAAATCAACTTCTCCTAGTGGGACTATCCTTCCTCCTCCAAAACCCGAGAATGCTTATCGTTACATGGGCGGATATAACTATCATCCACGTTTAATCTTGAAATGCTCGGACATAAATGATCGACGAATAGCTTAGGTATCAATTAAAATTCGCGGAACCGGAATACCCAAAATCGGTGCAGTGATGACCAGAGTCGAGAATGAGGATGGACCACCTGGTCGGCATCCGCATCCGAGAACGCATAAAGTGGTAGGTGGGTTGGCCTTCCTTGATTTCGGCCACCGAACTTGTCTTCGGCATTGGTTGCCTGTCTAACATCGGCTTTTCTTTTCTGTTGGAGCGGCTATCCTCTACTGTGTGTTAGTATTGATTCGATTGACATTCGACATCATGAGAATCTCTCCCTTCCTGGTTTTGGCGGGAGGTGGCGGGAGAGAGGCTGGGTTGATTACGCGCTCGGGTTGGCCGCGCGAGCGGTGCGGTGGGGGTGGTAGCTCATGAACGTATCTTTTAAGGCCGCCTGCCGAACAACCCGCATAATTTCCCTAATTAGATCTCGGCACTCGTCGATGTCGTGACCTATCGATTTGTGATAGGCGCGGAATCGACGCGAATCTAATTTTGATGGTTCAATTTTTCGGAGGCCGAGGGGAGGCAACAAATTCGGACCTGTACTTCACCCATATGGCCGGCCGGAGTGTGGGTCAAAAGTACTCCTTAGCGGCGACTTGGCTCCGCCTCTTGCGAGCTCTAAATCCGGTGGTCGGGTTTTCGAGAATGGCTAAACCCGACCCCGCCTAACCACTCTGGTTTCTTTCCTTCCGTCCTTTCTTACGTTCCCTTATCGGTGCTCGGGCGGTTACTTGCCAGCGGCTTCTTCCCAAGCACAAATATGGCCGCGGATTAGAAATTCTTGATACGAGGTCGCCCCGATTCGTGGATAGAATAATTGAACCAAGTCTCGGGGCTAATCCGGCCATGGTCTGCGATCAAAATAGCGTCATCGACACCACGGTTCCATCTCTCGAACTTGTTTATTAAACCGAGAAATATAACTCTTGAGGGCTCGTCTTTCCACTTGTTTGATGTTTGAGGGAGTCTTTAGGCGCGGCTCGGACTTTGGGCGTTAAGAAATGTAGTAAGGCGGAGGCTAGATCCCCATCTTGAATGGATCCTGTGGGAGTCTAAAGCGGTGGGCTCGGTCGCCCCAGTCGAGGAAAGGCCTGCGAGGGAGGATGGCATCGCTT
>JABTTQ020003332.1:0-53011 GCA_016081115.2 Rehmannia glutinosa
TGTTAATTATGTCGATTAAATTCTTAACATGGAATGTGAGGGGTATTAACTAATCCGGGTAGCCAACGTCATTTGCATGCGTTAATTTTCGTCATAAATTGCCTTTTGTTGCGCTTTTAGAACATATGACTTTGCACGAGTTTAGTTTTTATTGTCGTAGATTGGCTTTGATGATGGCTTATCTAATTGTTCTAATCATATCGGATTATGTCTCCACCTTTCTCGTTACATTTTGACATTCTTGTTGATCATGCACAATTATTACATTGTAGGTTGACATCCGCCTTGTTGCCTCGGCCTATTTATTTGACTTTTGTGTATGCTAAATGTGATAGAGTAGCTAGACATTTTTGTGGGATACCTTGCGTGAGATTGCGATTAGTATGGAGGGGTTACCTGGCTTGTTAGTGGTGACTTTAACATTTTTGCATGATCACGAGAGGATTGGTGGTATCACCGATAGGTCGGATGAGATGCTTGATTTTGCCTATATGATCGCGGATTGTGAATTATTTGATGCGGGGTGTGAGGGGCCTATCTTTACGTGGGCTAGGCGGGCTCCGGAGAGAGACTTGATAGGGTTTTATACAATGAACATGGCCGATGTGTTTACTTCTTCGTTGTTATGCATTTATCTCGTGTTCGCCCGATCATGCTCCTTTACTCATATCGTGTCGGTTTTGCACCGCATGTGCCTTGTTCTTCTTTCCGATTTCAAAGATATGTGGATACGTCACCATACTTTTTGCGAGGTTGTCAAGGAAGCATGGGGGCATCCTGCTTGGTTGTTTTGGAATGAGAAGCTTGCAACACAAGTTGAATAGGTCAGCGCAGACTCAAGATTTGGAATCACCAGACGTTTGGTAATGTTTTTGATCGGATTAGACCGGTCGATGAGGCGATTTCAGATGCTCAGCATTTATGATAGTGATCCGTCTCCAACTCATCGGGCCGAGTTACATCGTTGTGTGGCCGAGTATGAGCTTCTTTTAAAAATGGATAGAGGATTTTTGGCGCTTTAAAGCTGCGATTAAGTGGCGATTGAGGGAGCGCAACACTAAGTTCTTCCACGGATTTGTTAAGCGGCGGTGTCGCTAGGATCCACTCGATTGACGATGATGGGGTAGCGATCACGCAGATCCTCCGAGATCGGAAATCCGCGATTCGAGCTTCTTTGACCTTATTGACTTCGACTTGGAGTATCCGACTCCCCTCGTCGATGAGTTCTTTCCCGCTTCGATTTCGTTGATCTTGATGGACTTTGCACTATGCCGACGGCTCGGGAGGTTCGCGATGCGGTGTTTGGGATTGATCCGTCAGTGTTTGGGCGATGGATTCTCATCGTTGTTCTTTCAAAGATCTTTGTTGGGATTTCGTCGGATCGGATGTCGAGGATGCGGTGGTTGACTTTTTCTCGGGTAATCTCATGCCGCCCACGTTCACGGCCTACATCTTTAATTCTCATTCTCGGGCGTGCCTCACCTCGAAGTGGGTCGAGTTTCGCCAATTAGCATGTGCAACGTGACGAATAAGATTATCTCTAAGATTATGAATGCGCGGTTGGTCTCGATTCTCGCTTTGATTGTGTCGCCGAATCGTGAGTGGTTTCACACCGCCGTCGTGTCATCTCGGATAACATATTGCTCGCAAGCAGAGCTTATCCATGATATCGCTTTAGCCACGGATATTCCTAATGTGGTGATGAAGTCTGGATATGGCTAAAGCTTATGATAGGGTGCGTGGGATTTCACAATATGCTATGATTCACATGGGCTTCCCTGCTCGGTGGATTGATATGGTTGGCCGTATTGAGCATTTTTCTTCTGTTTCTTGGTTAATGGTATCCTTCGGATATTTTCCTTCGACTAGGGGGATCGGGGGGATCTCAGTATCTCTGTTTTGTTTGTTCCGCAAATGAGTATTTATCCCGGGATTGGATTCCACTATTAGCCGACACCGAGATATGATTTATAGGGACGCGACGAGGTTTTCCGTGACACATCCGGCCTATCCGATGATGTGGTTATCTTCACTAGGGCGCCCGAGGATGGTTTGGTCACGTTGAGATACTTTCTCGAGCACTACGCTCGCTACTTGGGCAAACCGTCACATTATAAGAAGAGTAGTTTCTTTTTGGCCCACGTTACATTGACGGGTGGGAGCACATGGTGCATTTGGATCAAGCTTCGTCCGCGATGACTTGCCGATGACTTATTTGGGTGTCCCTTTGTTCAAGGGGCAAATGACGAAAGAGCTCTTTCTCCGCGTGATTCGAGAGGATGTTGGATAGAGTTGCGGGGTGGTCGATCGGCTTTGCCCTTTGGTGGTAGGCTTGCTCTTATTCGAGCACGCTAATGGCCACTCCGTTGCATATTCTTCAGTCATGCAGCCGCCAAAGACGATTCTTCATCGCTTGAGCAGATCATGGCTAGATTCTTCGGGGCTCCTACGCGACGAGGAAGAAGACTCACTTTGGATTAGTTGGGATGATATCCGCCACCCTATTTCTGGGAGGGTGGTTTGGGGTTGCGCCCGACTTTTTCGATATTCCGACGCCTTGATTCATAAGTGTGGTGGAGTTTACGTGAGGGTCATTCTCTTTGGGCCCATTCCGATCGCAATCTTGTTACAATGGGCTTTTGTCTCTGTAGAGCCCCTGCAACACATAATGATAGTCATCGGTGGAGGCATTTGGCGGGTCGGTATTCGGGCCCAGGAGCGGATTTTTGGTCTATTTGCGGTGGTAGCGGGTCACAGGATGATATTTGGCTTGGACCACGAGGCCACTTGCGGATCATTGTTTGGATCGACCTTTGGGGCACATGACAGTTGATTGGTTTATTCGCGATGGTGAGTGGGATCGGGATAGATTGTATCAGTCTTGGTTTCGGATGTAAGCTTCGGAGAGTCTCATTGAGGATATTTAAGGGTTCCGATTCTGCTGGGTGCATGGATATCATGCGGTGGATGCTTACCTCTCACGGTGGGTTCTCTATGTCTTCGTAGGATTCTCTCCGGGGTAGAAATGCTCGTAACCTTTCGCACGCGGTGCCATTTGGAACGATGCTCTCATTCCTACTATCTCCATATTCCTTTGGCGCCTCCTTCGTAATCGTCTTCCCGTGGATATCAAGCTCCAGGCACGTGGCACTTCCCTTGCCTCACGTTGCTGGTGTTGCTTGAATAATCCACATTCATCTCCTCAGTCGAATCTATCCCTCACCTCTTTTTGATGAATGATCATTCGTTTCACCGTGTGGAATCACTTTCTTCCTTGGTTTGACACTACACTTCCACACACCATCGATATGATATTGTTCCTTTCATTTTGGAGGAACCGCACACACGGATCACACACGAGGCACTTGAGTTTCTTGGTTCCCCGCTTGATTTTATGGTTTATCGGACGGAAAGGAATAGTGTCAAGCATCGACAAATTCCTTTCTTGGCATCTCACATTATTTGGAGGTGGAGCGGTATCTCGGATCCTTGTTTGGTCGACGTGCGAACCCATCAGTTAGTGCGGATGCTTCCCTACTATTGGCTTTTTGCAGGGGAGTGCTCCACCACAGTTCCACGCAGCGAGGATGGTGATTTAGCACGCTCGCGCCTCCATCGGTCAACACGAACACGGGCGGTTCGTTTGATCCAGCACATTGATAGGGGCGGAGGGGATTGATACGGGATCATTTGGGCGACTTATGTTGGCATTTCACGCTTCCTTCCGGCGGTGTCTAGCTTTCATGCCGAGCTACTAGCGCTTGAGATGGGATTGCGGCATGCCCGACAGATCTCACTTGATTTGGATCGAGTTGACGCACGGCGGTGGTCACCACGATCACTTCCGGTGGCCTGGCTCTTCGCGGGTTCAAAGATACATTGACTTCGCATTCGAACATGTTGAGGACCTTCGATTCGATTTCCCACATACACAGAGAGGGAATCAACAAACAGATCACCTAGCGGCTTTGGGAGGCGGTTGCCCTGGCGTCATATTGTTGATGAGGGCACGGCCTCTCACCACCTCCTTGCGCTCATTCGGATGGACCAGCTGGGATATCCGAGCTTCAGATTTTCATAGATCATTGGTTCTCATTGTATTCTCTCGATATATCATAGATGTCGTAGTGATAGGCGTTTTCTTTTTGATTCTTCCCACGTAACGAGACATGACATCGTATGATACTTTGTTTATTTGATATACGGTAGGGATCACGCCTCAATCCCCCCTCCGGGGTGTTATTTTGATTAAAAAAAACCCTAAACCCTGAACCCTAAACCCTGAACCCTAAACCCTAAACCCTAAGAACCCTAAACCCTAAACCCCGAACCCTAAACCCGAAACCCTAAAACCCTAAACCCTAAACCCTAAACCACGAACCCTAAACCCTAAACCCTAAATCCTAAACCCTAAACCACGAACCCTAAACCCTGAACCCTAAACCCTAAACCTTTTGGTTTGAAGAATGCGGGTGCGACTATCGAGGTTGGTAGATAAGATGTTCCAAAGCCTAGGGAGAAATATGGAGGTGTATATTGATGATATGCTAGTCAAGAGTGTGAAGTCCGAGAGTCACATTAGAGACATGGCGAAACTTTCGATACGTTGAGGAAATATCGGATGGAGCCGAACCGAAGAAGTGTGCATTTGGGTTCGTGTCGCAAATTTTCCCACAGGTTACATGGTAGCGAGAAGGGGATTGAGGCTAATCCTAAGAAGGTGAGAGCAATTAGAGAGATGGCTCCACCTCGGGATGTGAAGGATGTGCAAAGTTTGATGGGAAAGTTGGCTGCTTTGAACAGGTTTATTTCTCGCTCGGCGGAGCGAAGTTTACCATTTTTAAAGTGTTGAGAAAGTCCAAAAGGTTTGCTTGGAATGAGGAGTGCCAACTGGCGTTTGAAGAGTTAAAAGAGTATTTGGCAATGTTATCCTTGTTGACTAAGCCAATTCAGGAGCCCTTGTATTTATACATTTAGGTGGGAGAAGCGGGGATTAGTACGGTGCTGATAATGGAGGAGAGATCAGTGTAGAAGCCGGTGTACTACGTTAGCAATGTATTGAGGAACGCGGAGCTCAGATATTCTGAAATTGAGAAAGCTGGTTTAGCACTTGTAACCATGGCAAGAAGGCTAAGGCCTTATTTTCTTTCGCATAAGATTGTTGTGGTGACAAATTTTCTTTTGAAAGCAATGTTGAGTAAGCCGGAGGTTACGCGTAGGCTGGTGAAATGGGCTATTGAGCATAGTGAATACCACCATTGATAATTTAATAATACCACCATGAAGAATACCACCATTGTTTTTTTGTTATTCCCAGCCTTAATTGTTGGTTCCTCTTTATTCAGCTTTCATCGATGTTCTTCTCCCTATTCATTATTTTTCTCCTATTATTTGATCTTTGTCAACCATGGCGGATGTTACATCTGATGAACAAATTACACGAAGCACAACATGTTAGATAAATGTTTTTATCATGATTTTGATGATTTTGTTCAAATAAGTTTTTAAACCAAAACAATGTCCCTAAATGTTGTCTAAATACTTCCGATCGATTTAAAATATTTTTACTATTTTTGGAGTTTATTTTCGATAAAAAATTGGACAACACATTTGTTTCAGCTTGACCTGGTCGCCCTATAGGGCAACCCGTACTGAGTTGAGTTTTGAAATAGAAAAAGGGACGTAGAGAAAAATGAGGGGGAGGCCGGTCGACCACTCGGGCGGGTGCACCGGGAGTGCCCTCTTGAAGTCTGTCTTCTCGTTTCGCAATTTAAACACCCCCAACCGGTCATGGTCAAGGCGACCTGGCCGCACCTTCCTCGACCGGTCCCCCTGTGTAAAAATCGCAGAAATTCAATTTCAAACTTATCTCTGCGACATGACGACCGCGTCGCACCTCTTTTATCAAAGAAACTATCCGTTGCATTTTTGAGACGATTTTTCCCTATTTTGAGGGATTGGTTTCTAACAGCTATATTGATGATTTTAAATGGTTTCTTTTGCGTAAAAATCACTCCCCAAGGAGGAACCTATGTCTGGAAATCAAAGCCAAGACCTATCCTATAAATAAAGGCTTCATTCAAGCAACAAGATACAACACTCTACACAAGCAAAGAGCAAACAAGCAAACACTTTCATATATCTTGTTGTATTAGCCTAAGCACTTTCACTTGCACAAATTTGAGGTCTAGGCTTTCAATTCTTGATTACACTTGTACTCATATTGTATCATTCATCATTGAGTTGTAATCTTGATTTTTGGTCATCATTCAACACAAGACATCCTTGCGAGTATTCTTGTGGTAAGAATACACTTGGGTGATCTAGGTGATAGGTGTTTGAAGGTTGTGGTAATCTTTAAAGGTGTTGTAATAGGGTTGTGGTAATCCTCAAGGTGGTGTAAGAGGTTGTGGTAATCCTCAAGGTGTTGCAAGAGGGTTGTGGTAATCTCAAGGTGTTGTATTATTAATTTTGTAATTAATAAAATCTTTTTTCTTTTTTGAAATCCATCTCGGATATCTTTGGGGTGGTAGAGGATTAGGCCCCAGGTGGGTTGAACCTCTTTAAATCGTAGTGTGCTATTTATTTTCCGCACTTAGCATTTCGTCTTTGCTTGATTTTTCAAAAAATAGGGCAAAATGAAAAACCGAGATAATCTATTCACCCCCTCTAGATTATCGTAGCCACTGGATTAACACAATGAGCTTCAAAGCATTCAAGCAAAGTGTATAGACTAAATGGAAAAAATTATCTAAAGTGGTCTCAATTGGTTGAACGTTCACGAAAGAAAAAGAAAAGTTGGGTCATCTATTGGAGAAGAAACCAGAGAGGGGAACCAAAGGATTTGAAGCGTGGGGAGAAAAAGATTCGATGATCATGTCGTGGTTATGGAATTCCATGATCCCGAAATCAATGATACATGCATGTTTCTTTCTATTGCGAAGGCAATCTAGGATGCCCTTCATCGGGGCGTATTCCAAAGTCAATGATGCGACTCTTATATACGATATCAAGACAAAGAAAACTAGAGAGCAAAACAAGGGGAAAAAATAAATGACCGAATATGCTAATTTCCTACAAAACCAATGGCAGGAATTGGATTATTATAGGACACTTGATTTGAATGTAGCAAATGTTCAGTGTTCATCAAAAAATTTATAGAACGGGATGAGTTTATGATTTTTCGTGGACTAAATTTTGAATTTGACCTCGCACGAAATCGATTTTGGGCGGACACTGAATTTCCCTCTCTAAACAAAGCAATATATGTGGTTCGTGCGGAGGAAAAAGCAGGGACATTATGTTAGAGTCACCTATAACCGAAAAGTCCCGCTCTTCTAAGCTCTAAACCTCGGGCTGGTGGTGGACAAAGTTGATGCGACAAGACTAATAGATCAAGTGTGCAAAAGGATCGCGAAGAGTTGTGGTGCACGTACTGCAAAAAACCACGGTACACCATAGAACGATGCTGGAAATTACATGGGAAACCAAATAGTTGTGACTGGAGACAAAAAGGTGGCCAACAAAGGCAGGCTCATATGTCGGTTCAAGACCCAACTCAAGTGTTTGGAGGTTTTAGTATGGAGGAAATCGATAAGATGAGAAGTATGTTGGGGACTATTGAAAAACCAGCAACTAGCAATTCTCAACCAAGGAATCATGGTATGTGTTCATTGACACTTTCAGGTGAGGCTCTGATCTCTCTTGGGTTAAATGCTTTAGGTAATGAGCTTAGGAATGCTTGGGTCATTGATTCTGGTGCTACAGACTATATGACCCATATTTCAAATAAATTCAAAACCTACACCCCATGTCCTAGCAATAGAAAGATTGTTGTTGCTGATGGTTCTACAACCACAGTAGCAGGAATAGGAGATGTCCAGGTTACCCCAAAACTAGTTCTTAAAAATGTTCTTCATGTTCCCCATATATCTACAAATTTGGTTTCCGTACAAAAGCTTACCAAAGATCTAAATGGTTGTGTTATATTCCATGATTCTTGTTGTGAATTTCAGGACCAGAGTTCGGGGAAGAGGATTGGACTTGCTACGGAGCATAATGGACTCTATTACTTGCATACATCAAGTCAACCGGAATTCAGTAAATCTGCTTTGTCCACATTGTTTTCGTCTTCCAATAAAGATGCCATTTGGTTACATCATAGACGTTTAGGTCATGTGTCTTTTCCAACATTGAAAATAATATTTCCCAATTTGTTCAAGGGATTTGATGTTCAGTCTTTTCATTGTGATATTTGTGAGTATGCGAAACATACTCGTGTAACTTTTCCCATCAGTAATAAAAGATCTTCATCTCCTTTCTTTTTAATCCATAGTGATATTTGGGGGCCATCAACTGTTCCAAATATCTCGCGATATAAGTGGTTTGTCACCTTTATTGATGATTGTACAAGAGTCTCTTGGATCTATTTACTCAAAAATAAGTATGATGTGAACCATATATTTCCTATCTTTCACGCAATGATTCAAAATCAATTTGGCACCAAGATAAAGCATTTTCGTACGCACAATACTCGTGATTTTTTCAACCAAATATTAAGTCCGTATTTCCAAAAAGAAGGAATTATACACGAATCATCCTGTATCACCACTCCACAACAAAATGGAGTGGCAGAAAGGAAAAACCGACATATTCTTGAGTGTACTAGAGTCTTATTATTTCAACAAAATGTGCCAATATATTGTGGAGAAGATGTACTCACAACAGCTTATATCATAAACAAAATTCCTTCCAGGGTCTTAGGGTTTCAAAGTCCACTAGAAAACCTATCCATATTCTACCCAAATATTCGATCATCTTTCAATCTCACTCCTCGGGTTTTTGGGTGTATGTCCTTTGTCCATGTTCATAGTCATAACCGTGGAAAGTTAGATCCGCGTGCTCTTAAGTGTGTCTTTTGGGGTACTCATCTACTCGAAAAGGGTTACAAATGTTATCATCCACCTACTCAAAAACTCTATGTATCACCGATGTTACATTTGTTTGAAAATTAGCCCTATTTCACCACTCCTTATCTTCAGGGGGAGTTTCACACACTTGAAGATAAAGTTGTCCAAGTTTGAGTCGCCCAAATCTAAATCTCAAGAGTCAATTCCACAATCGATGGATTATAAGAAAAAAAAAATGGAAAAATCTTTGTCGGTTAGGGTTTGACCCGGTGTATGCAAGGAAAAGAGACCCCATCTTGACTACAAGGCAAGAACAATCCTCTCGAACCAAGCTCCAGGAAATGAGGTAACAATGAGCGAATCAAATTTGGATTCTACACCACCAACAGACAATCCTTCTTCCAGTCCTGAACCACCTTGTCTCGAGCCTCTTAACCTTGACCAAGATCTACACTTTCCTATTGCTGTAAGAAAAAACACCCTAGAATGCACCAAAAGACCCATTTACCCATTGTCTCACTTTGTGTCTTTTGAGAAGTTTTCCCCAAGCCATCAAAGTTTTCTTTCCACCTTAAACATAGTTTCTATTCCTAGCTCATTGTCTGAAGCATTATCAAAGAAAGAATGGAGACTTGCTATAGAAGCTAAAATGAATGCATTAGAGAATAATGGGACTTGGGAATTGGTGGATTTACCAAAAGGTAAAAGAGCAGTGGGTTGCAAGTGGGTGTATGCAGTAAAATTCAAAGCAGATGGGTCCCTAGAATGTTATAAGACGAGGTTAGTAGTGAAAGGATATATGCAGACATATGTAGTGGATTATCAAGAAACGTTTGCACCCGTTGCAAAAATGAATACAGTAAGGATTTTTCTTTGTCATTGGTACATTAATTTTGATTGGGAATTGCAGCAGTATGATGTGAAGAATGCGTTTCTTCATGGAGAATTAGAAGAAGAGATTTATATGAGCATTCCATTGGGTCTTGGTGGGCTTGATAATAACAAAGTTTGTCAATTACAAAAGGCATTATATGGGCTGAAACAATCCCCACGAGCTTGGTTTGGACGGTTTGCTAAGGTGATGATAGCTAGTGGTTACAAGCAAAGTCAAGGAGATCACACGTTTTTCATCAAACATTCAGCTTCAGGGAAAGTCTTTGTTTTAATTGTGTACGTGGATGATATCATAGTGATAGGAAACGATGAAGTAGATAAGGAAGCCTTAAAGTGGTGTCTAGCCATGGAATTTGAAATAAAAGATTTAGGAAGATTGAAGTATTTCCTTGGAATTGAAGTAGCTCGATCAAGGCGAGGAATTTGTATTTGTCAACAAAAGTATGTTACAGACCTACTCAAGAAAACAGGCATGACGGCTAGCAAACCTATTGGAACTCCCATTGAACATAATCACAAATTAAGTGAGGCATTTGGAGATAAGGTTGTTAACAGAGATATGTACCAAAGACTAGTTGGGAAACTCATCTATCTCGCCCATACTAGGTCATATATAGCCTACTCCGTCAGTGTTATAAGTCAATTTATGCATATCCCAGGGAAGTTCACCTACAGGCAGTCTACCAGAAACTCCTTGCCACTGTCGGCATTACCTATGTTGAAGGAATAAAGAGTCTGATCTTTATTACTTAAAGGCACATCTAGGGAAGGGAATTTTATTTAAAAATGGATCTGAAATTGATTTGACAGTTTACACAGATGCAGACTTTGCAGGTTCTCCAGACGATCAACTTCGGGGTATTGTACCTTTCTTGGAGAAAACTTAATATCCTGGAAAAGCAAAAAACAGAGTGTAGTAGTAAGGTCAAACGCTGAAGCAGAGTTTAGAGCTATTGCAACAGGAGTATGTGAATTAATGTGGGTCAAAATCATCCTAGAGGACCTGAAGATTCAATGGAGCAAACCGATGAATTTGTATTGTGATAACAAATCCGCTATAAGTATAGCCCACAACCCGAGTGCAACATGATTGGACGAAACACATAAAGATAGACATGCACTTTATTAAAGAGAAGCTAGACAACAGACTGATTTGTACTTTGTATGTCCCGATAGGACTTCAAATTGCAGATGTGATGACAAAGGGACTCTGTAGCAACATGTTTCATGAGAATGTTAGCAAGTTGGGAATGGAAGATCTATATTCACCAGCTTGAGGGGGAGTGTGGGAAATCTTGAATGAGTAATCTTAGGAGATATTTCAGGAAAAGATTGTGGAGGAAATCAGGGAGAAAATCAGGGTTAATAATCTATCATTTCAAGAAAGCTAATGGAGGAAATCAAGGAGGAAATCAGGGATTAATGTGTCCCTAAAGATAAGAGAATTTGCTATAGATTTTCCTTTTTTAGTGTAATAGGAAATTGTATATATAAACTAGAATGATTTGTAAATTAGATACACAGAATTATTAAAACTTCAGAGCCTCTTCATGGTGGTATTCAACAAAATGCAACTTAAAACAAGTAATTAACGCATGCAAATGACGTTGGCTACCCGGATTAGCAATACCCATCACATTCCACGTTAAAAAATTAATCGATAAATTAACAATTAGAATGAGAAGAGGAATCAGAAACACTTGATCGATTCTGAGGTCTTTGGCTCCCTCCTTTAGCTAAGAGAGTGTGAACGAGCTTCCCCAATTTAACTCATTTCTTTGGTGACTTGGGAATTTTATCCACCTCAAATTTCTTGAGTGTCTGCGTCTTTTTCGAAATGTTAACATTGGTAGAACCACTGAATTTTCTTCCTGTCTCATTTTGCATTTTGTGATCAGTTGGATAATTGGACTTGTTCGAATGTAGTAGGTTGGATGTATCAAAGTTCTCTGGCAATTGTATGACCCGAGTATCCTGTTGATGTTGTTGAAAACCACTCCATTTGGGCCATCAAGTGATTGGGCTTTTATTAGGATGTCATCATGAGCTTTAGACATGAAAGTATTGGGCTCACAATAGTTAGTGGGAATGGGCTGAGAAGGTGACAAAGTGGACGGTGGGGGTGATGAGTGCTCCTTCTTGGATTGATGGGCTGAGAGAGGTTGGGCCATTTTAATAGTAATTGGGCTTAGAGGAAAAGACTTAGAAAAAATCGGTACCACTATCATAAGATACAGACCGGGTGAGGGGGCAATGGGCTGTGGAGTTTTCAGAAGTTTGGGCCAAGTCCAGATCCAATGTTGAAGAGAATAGTTGGGCTTGATTTAAATCACACAAATTCTGGCCAACTGGACACGCATGAGCTGAAATGGGCCGATGCTCAATTGGGATGATCATTTCCAAATTAGATGCTTGGTCCATTTCCAAATTAGATAATAGTTGGCCCAAAAAGCAATCCTTATTGGTATTCAAATCCTTACCAGTTCCATGCAGTTTACGTGAATGAGGGCCCTGGTTCACATCATTGGGCGGAATTAAAGGGATAGCTTGATTTGGAGACTTAGTCAACACATTAATATTGGAAGGACTAATTTCTCCATCTTCAAGGCCCTCCAAATCGTGCCCAAACCCATTTTCCTCATCCAAAAAATTAGCAACATTAAGGGGGATATTATTCCTAAAAGATTTTCCATCCAAAAAATTCAAATTTTGATAATTCAACTGCTGAGATCTTCCCGTATCAATCAAACTCGATTTTTGCATTAAATTAATTGTAGAATCCCTCAAATTCGAAATTTTCTCAACTTGGTCGTCCATAATATTAGGAAAAATCTCAATTGCCAAATTATCCTATTGGTGGCATTTAAAATATGAAAATATTCATTATTCCTCAAACATGATTTTTGATCCCCATTAATGGTGTGAATCACAACTTTCATATTATTATCCTCACAAGCAACCAACCGGATTTGTAGCAATAATCGACCCCATTAACTAATTTCCCTCGCGTTTTAGGACAAGAAACGTCCATGTGTGATTCCATAGAAAGCACTTGGCCCTTAATTGATTGTTGCATAGCATCCACGGTTCGAACACTTCATTAGCAAGGATGAAAAACTGATTGGAAGAAGAGCCATCAATATTCGAATAAGAAGCTTCAAAATATGTATGTTTCGATTTTTTGGCTAAGTTCAAAATCTCCTTAGACACCATGCCCGTTTCTCTTGCTGCCTTGTTATTTACCATAATCCAAGCCGGATTATTAGCAGCAACCTGTTTCCCACCACGATTCGAATTACCATTAAAATTCAAATTAGGGTTTCCAAAATTTAAATTTTTAAAATTAGCCCCTGAGCCCCTTAACTTCTCAATATCACCGGTTTGCCCCTTTGAAACTTGACCACGAACTGCTTGTGTTTGGGACTTCGCTTTATTATCGTTCATGTAGCAATCCTCCAAACTATGGCCAATGTGCTTACAGAATTTACAATAGGGAGGAACTTTTTCATAAATAATTTTCTGGGTAAGACTAGTATCCTCCAAACTGCTTGTGTTCTTAGGACTCTCTAGCAAATGAGAGTCTAGTTTTACATGTTGTTGGAGGATCCACTTGAAGAGGGTTGCCTAATTCTTTAGAGATTACAAATAAAGCATGATAACTTAGGAAAACCTGAATAGCAAACGAGCACGGAAGTCTTATCCAAATAGGTGCAAGGGTGCTTCCATTTTTCGGATTAAATGTGGGTGTCCATTTGAATATACGCATCGGACATGCCATGAATATCCCAATTGTCCCTATCCAAAGAAGATTATAATCCTATTCCAATCGAAGTTTGATGGTGATATGGGATTGATTAGTAAAACTCAAGAAAATGGGCCCTTGATTGCAAAGAAGATAAACCTTTAGCGATTGCTTGTGCATGCGGGATGGCGAATGAAAATTTTCCAATCAAGGTAAGTCTCCATGCTGCATCGAGTCGATCGGACTCTAAAGAAAAAAAAATACGGGGTTTAGGGTTATAAGGATTTAGGGTTTAGGTTTTAGGATTTAGGATTTAGGGTTTAGGGTTTAGAGTTTAGGGTTTAGAGTTTAGGGTTCAGGGTTTAGGGTTTAGGTTTAGTGGGGTTTTAGGGTTTAGGTTTTTTTTGACACAAAATAACACCCCGGAAGAGTGGGGGATTGAGGCGTGATCCCCTACCTGTAGATTAAATAATCAAAATATTATATAATGTCATGTCCCGTCACGGCAGGAGAAAATCAAAACATAAATAACCTATTACTATGACATTTAGAAAGACTATCATAATGAGATGTCTAAAAAATACAAGAAGAACCAATGATCTATCAAAATCTAAAGCTTAGATATCCCAAGTGGTCCATCCGAATGATTCTTAGAAGATGGTGAGAAGTCGTGCCCTCATAGATAATATGACTACCAAGGCGCAACTCCCAACTCCGCTAGATGATCTCGCTGGTCGATTCCCCTCTCTATGTATGTGGGAAATCGAATCAAGGTCCTCGGCCAAGTTCGAATGCGAATCGGTGTATGATGACCGCCAAGAGCAAGGCGGCGGATGTGATCGTGGTGACCACCGTTCTCGCGTCTAACTCTATCCAAATATGTAGTGAAAATTGTCGGGCGTGTTGCAATCCCATCTCGAGTCTAATAGCTCGGCATGAAAGTTAGACACTGTTTGCCCTGGAAGGAACTATGAAATGCCAACATGAGTCTGCCCGAATGATCTCGAATTAATCCCCCTCCGCTAGCTATCAATGTGCCTCGATCAAACGAACCATCTGTGTTCAGCTTGATCTGAGGAGACTGAGGGGCTCGCCAAATCACCATCCTCGATCGGCGTGGAACCTATGGTGGATCACTCCCCTGCAAAAAACCCATTGTAGGGAAGTATCCAAACCAATCTGAAGGGCTCAATCGCTGACCTGAAATAAGAATCCAGAGATACCGCTCCACCTGCCAAATAATGTGAGATGCCAAGAAAGGAAGGTGTCGATACTTGACACTATTCCTTTCTGTCCAGATAAACCATAAAATCAAGCAAGAAACCAGGAAACTCAAATGGACTCCAGATTTCAATCCAAAAATCAAAGTTCCAGTTGCCCTGGTTTGGATTCGTCTTCCGGGCTTACCTATTGAATTTTATGATTATCAGGCGTTATTTGCGATTTGCAAAAAGATTGGTGAACCTTTACAGGTGGATACTCCAACAGCGTGTAAGACACGATTATCTTTTGCTAGAATTTGCATTGAGCTTGATTTGCAGAAGAATCGAATGGATGAAGTTATTCTTCAGTTTCATGAAGTTGTTCATGTTCAAAAATTCGTCTACAAAAGGGTCCCTTCATATTGTTCCTTTTGCAAACACATTGGGCATGGTGTAGAGGAGTGCTACATTAATGGAAATAAGGTCGAAACACCACCCTCGTTCAAGGCCTCGGCCAAGTCGAAAGGAACCACCTCGAAACCTTAGTGATCAAATGAAGAAGACAACCAATATGGATGGCCCAAACCCAAATTCACATGATAACCCGACCCATAAATGGATAGAGATAAAAAAGAAAGGCCCTAAAGTCACGGGATTTTTAACAAAATCAGTTTTGGAAGTTGCATCCAAGTCGCAACATACGTATTTTAATGAGACTTTTGAGGAGATGGGTGATTTGGGATCTTCATTCAAAGGAGTCTGTAATATGATTTCTTCACCAAATCAATTTAATTTGTTGGCTAATTATGAGGATGTGCCGTCAAATGGGGCTTCTACGGGAGGGATTGATCCAAAGAAAAGTAAACCGAATTGTGACAATAATCATTCCATAAATCAAAGGATTCAAGAGACATGTTTTGATATTTCTATATCACCCCAGACTTCCATTAAAAATAAGGATATTCTAGCAACTGATTGTGAGGAATTAAATGATGATTATTCGGATAAGGAAGGTAAAGTTGGCACGGATTTTTTGGAAGCAGAGGCGATGAATGAGGATATTTGTGAGGAGCCTGGAAACAAACAAGCACTAAAATCCCCTCCTAAACCGTTGGGATTAGTTCCAAAAAATACTTAGCTGGATTTGATTAAGTTTGGGAAGGATTCCAATCCTCAAATTAAAAATGAAAATGGTAATGGGCTTCAAATTGGTCAAACAAAGGTAAGGGGGAATTTCAGGACGTTAAGTTATTTTCGGATGAAGAAAGTGATGGCACGTATTTAGGGGATGATGATTTGTTGGTAGGGCTGAAAAATGAACCAAGCTACTCGATACTCGATTCGAGATCGATCGTTAAAAGCTCGTTTGAGCTCGGTTCGTTAAAGTAACGAACCAAGCTTGAACATATTTTTTCGTTCGATAAGATTTAAAGCTCGGCTCGAGCTCGACTCTATTAGTAAAAAAAAATATGTGTAAAAATATCAAGCTACTCGAGCTCGATTCGTGTTCGGCTCGACCAAAGCTCGTTCGAGCTCGATTCGATTAATAATCAAACAAGCTCAAACACAATTTTTAAAGCTCGATTAAAATTCAAACAAGCTCAAACAATACCATGTTCGGCTCGATTCGACTCGTTTACACCCCTATTTGTTGGCAGTGGCGGATCTAGGTTGTAAAATGGGGGTACAGTTGTAAATTTGAAAAAAAAAATCCAACAATAATATTTATTGAAAAAATAATAATATTAATAAACTTGTACCCCCATTTTTAAAAATAATTAAAAATACAAATAATATAATACAAATTCCCACAATAAAATTTCATAAAATTAAAAATTAACTTAATAACGCGAATAAATAAAATATATGGCAAAATTTGCAAAAAAAAATAGAAATATTCCAAATAAATTAATCTAATAAAACCAATAATTCTATCAAAACTATGTTTTCTTGTCTTCTATTTTCTTAATTACACTAGTTAGTTCTTTTATACATGTGTATTATTTTTTATGTATTGTTACACAATCAACTTTTACAAAAATTTAAACAATGCTTTGTTGTACGACTTTATTTTTTTTTATTACAATCCTGATAGGGTGGGTCTGGTGTGGATCGAACTCAGGTGGATACTTAAAAAATTAAGCATTAAACGACGCACGCTACACTCAATCCCCGTACGAATTTAAATATTAAATAATATTTATGTGCATTTCTTTAAATATTTATATCGACGCATTCCCCATTTTCAAAATCCTAGATCCGCCATTTGTTTGTTGGATGCGAATTGGAAAGATCGAAAAATAATCGTGAAATTCAAGGAAATTTTTGAAAAGATTGAGTGATAAACGACCTCATGGATTTGGACAGAATATTGGACATATTCAACGGCACCAATTTTGGGGAGATATATTTGTTGATGCTAGCCAAATTGAAGGTGAAACAAAGGATGATTTTCAGTTAGAAGATGGAGAAATCACTAACCAATTCAATCCCATGATTTTAGGGGATTCGAATTTATCAAATAAAGGAAAGGATATGCATGTTTTGCATGGGAAATATGTTATGTGGTCATGTTTCTAATCCTCAGCCGATGGGTACGAAATTCTCCCAACACAAATCAGGTCCTAATTCTTCTCAATTAAATAAGCATTTGCAGCTTGGCCTAGTTTTAGCCCAACAAATGCCCAGTTCGTCCCCTAATCCACCTAATTTTTCGAACCATATTGCCAACAGGGGCTCGAATTTGCATTGCCATCAAGTGGGCCATCCAATTGTCTTTGCACAACCCATTTCGATGGTCACGTTTGCTTTTCGGAAAGCCAGCAACAAAGTTCTTTTGGGCCAATTGCTAGTGGCTACCATTGGCTGGGGTGCCTTTAAGTCGAGGCCACTCTTTTGATTCAAGTGCACACGCGCCACTTGGGAGATCTACTTCAATGGATAATGGGCAGATTCCTAATGATGATGTTTCAACAACAAACTTCCAAGAAGAGGTACATGATGAGCGGCGGAGCTGAGCTAGGCGATTGACATTGGGGGCTAATTAATTTTTAGGGGCTAAATTAATAAAAATAAATAAATATTTCAACACAAAAATAATATTAAATGCAAAATATATATAAAGTAAGTGAATTTTTGCAAAGTTTAGGGGGCTAAAGCCCCCAATTGCTCTACAAGGAGCGAGTCTCGATGATGAGGCCAATGATGATGAGATGGTGGATCACATGCATAATGACCTTGATTTGAAAGCCCAAAATTTGTTGGATATGGGAAAAAAAGTGGCAAAAAAACATGGAATCTGGATGGGACAAGAAGAAAAAATTGGGGATCATTCGAACTAGTGCAAAAAATTCCGGTGCTTTTAAAAAAATTGGAATTGACAAATTTCCCAAGACTCCATGCAAGCGGGCCAAGTCTGGTAATCTCAAGGGAAGCAGTTCGAGGAATAAATCAAACATTCATTCAGGACAGGATTAATGAGTTGGGGATCACTTTTTTTTTTTGGAGCAGAGTTGGGGATCACTTTGTTTTTATTTAATTGATCAAGATTTTAGAGGGTATTTTAGGGTGTAGGATTTCTGTGTGAATAATTCTTAATTTGTGATTTATTGTCTAATTTTTTTTATCTACACTATCATCTAAAATTGTTATCTTTTAAGAATATAATTGGTTTATATGTTGAAAATAGTTTATGTTTTATATAAAAACAAAAATAGGATTGGGAAATAGAGTTTGTCAAAATTGAGAAATAGTGTTTCTCCAAAAAAAATTGCTATTTTGATCAAGGATTCTAACGATTGTGAGAAATTGGTGGCTTGATGCCTATCAGAATCAATAATTGGTATTTTTAAATAATCTCACATTTCTCAACAACTCAACGTTTATCTAGAAAGCTAAATTTCACTAACTAAATATCATGCTTAATACAATTTATTCTTCATGTTACCTCAATTTTCTCCGAATTTCAACTCTAAAAGATAAAATATAATCTCAAAATAAAAGATTTTCTCACAATCTACCATATATACTAAAAGAAAAAACAAACAAACTTGACATATGTCATCACCTCATTAATGTTGGATATTTGTCAACTTCTCATCCTCCCAATTCCACGTGGTGGCTCTCAATCCTATGTACAAAATTAAAAGATAATATATTTAATCAAGATTCTAAAAGATAAAATATAATCCCAAAAATAAAGAATTTGCTCACAATTAGTTTGGAAAAGTCGATGCTGGTCAAATTTATCTCAGGATATTTTTATTAAGAATTACTCCATTAGTTTAGAACTAGTGCTTTACCCGTGCGATGCACGACAAGTGTAATGTTGGACATTATGAAGTTTATTGTGTTTTATGATATTTGGTTTGTTGTGTTTGACCGTGTAGATTGGATGTTTATAAAATTTATTATACATTAATAAAAAAATAGAAAATGTACAAACATCCACTCGAACAAATTAATATCTACAAATTTTGAAAAACTTCTTTGTACACGGCGTTTTGCGTCTGTTTGTTTTTTGATTCATCTTCGCCACAGACTAATATTTTTAGTCCCTTCCGATTGGTGACTCGGGAAACGGCAATGTATAATTGACCGTGACTGAATACCGGATTCTTCAAGTACAGACCAATATTTGAGAGAGATTGGCCTTGACTCTTGTTTATGGTCATTGCATAAGACACGATCAGAGGAAACTGTCTACGTTGAAACTTGAATGGAATTCTTAGGTCCGACGGTGTAAGTGTCATTCGCGGTATCAACACCTTATGACCTTCATGCGTTCTAGTGAGAATTTTAGCTTCAAGTACGTGCCTAGAGAGCCTCGTAATCACCAATCTAGTCCCGTTACACAATCCAATCGAGTGGTCCATGTTCCTCAAGAGCATAACTGGAGTCCCAACCTTCAAATGCAGCTCATGATTGGGAACGCCGAAACATTTTATACCATTCAAAAATTCTGGCGTATGCAGATCATGCAAGAAATCAATATTACTGTCAGATTTACTCGTGCTATCTAAGCTCAAATAAGTCTGCCCCTCCGAAGAATTTAAAGACGTCATATATTGATTGATCGACTCAACAACATTAAGAGTCGGTGCGAGTATCGCCCTATCTTTCAAATAAGTAGGATCATCAATGGCGTCTTTAAACATTGGATAAGTATTCTCTATAATTGTTGCCATCGGATCACCAGATGATTCCAAAAAAATATCTTCAGGTATATCGATAGTGGCACAACCATCATTAGATCCTCCGATTGTTCCATCTCCGATGCTTGTTATCCACTCTGAGAATTGGGCCAAATCCGCATAATCATCTTCCGACGGAGGCTTTGAAGACGCATATTTTTAGTAAATCTCGATCTTGTACAATCTTTCCACAAATACGATGCATTTATCGTGGCATTGATCGCATCCTGTCGACTTCCTTCGGTATAACAGCAATATCATCAAGTCACCCCGAACACAATAGTTTTCCCTCCAAAAGGTTTTGATTCATTCCGTGGGTTGATTAATTTTAAAAGACCTTTCAAAGTTTCATTCACGGCTTCAAAACAATGCTTGTGCATCATTGGGGCCTCATCCTGCATTATAAGTTTACAACGAATAATCAAGAAACGGAGTCCCCTGTTTGATATTGCAAGTTGACTCTTGATTTGGGTTCAAAGGAATAACAAAACGGGAATGGCGAGTCCTTCCTCCAGCAACAATAGAGACGCTATTCCACTCGATGCCACGTTCAACACAATTTCTCCTTTCGATCTCAACGCCGCAGATAAAGCCCTCCACAAAAATGTTTTGCCTGTTCCCCCATATCCGTATACAAAGAACATACCACCTTTATTTGATTCTACCGTTGTCATGATTTTAGAGTAAACATTTTTTTGTTCTCGGTGAGTCGGAAATGAGGTTCTTGTGCTCTACCAAAAGAGCCTTTTACGATCATAACGCTTGACTCGTCGTATATCAACTGTTTCGGCTATTCCCAGTATTGTCAGCATCAGGAAAGGGCATCATATCAAAATCACGTAGACTCGTGCCACGACTTCTCAATATTCTTTCAATCTCCAACAAAGCAAGATTTTTTATCTCGTCCTCACTCAATACCAATTCTGCAAGAGAAATAATAAGACATTGAATAAATAATAAGATATATAAAATAATTTTATTAGAAATAAAAACATGACATTTAACATATAATAATAATACCTTCATGTTGGAGAAGACGTCGACGTCTATGTAGAATATCATTCGAAAGATATTTCCAACACTTGTCCCATACTACTTCTGGTCTGCTCAAAGATTCTGATGATAACAACGACGCAAAAAGACTTCTGAGACTCTCTGCAGAAGCCCAATGGCTCGCTTTGGTGATTGCATCAACATATTCCCTATCATCTTCCAACAGACCAAGAGCATAGCAAGCGTCACGGTACGAAGAGTGTTGAGTATCGTTGACCTTTTTGTAGTCATCATGACACGTAGACCCACGGACAATATTGAGAAGACACCGCAAATAATACATATCACCAGCCCCTGGAGGGACGAAAAACACTCGACCTATGGATTTTCCCATTTTTCTTGGCATCCACTTCCTAAGTTCTTTCTTCCATGTGAATTTTGTTGGGGCTTCAGCATAGGTTAGCTCACGGGCTTCGGGATATATTTTATTTGCTTCCATCCATGCTAAAAACATGCTCTCCTTAACTGAATCTTTACTAAGCACATCGTCTATTCGCTCATTATCACCGAAAATAAGCACATCGTCGTTCAACTGAAGGATATTTGTACTGAATCTCAAACCCCAATAACCTCCACGCAGCTTCACATGACGATATATACCTACAATCATAATACATGCTCACTTCATCAACATTTTTCCCAGATTCCTCATCATTGGTGCTTGTATAAAATGACGTAGTCACACGATCATTTCCTTTGTTTACATACTTGAATAGATACTTAATAGATCTGGCCTGATTACACCATTCTACATTTATGTGAGCTCCATATTTGAGTAACAACTTACGATTATGAGGCACCACATATCTGTTGTCCAAGGGAACACCATTTTTTTAACTACTATTCCGTCATTTCTGCGTCTGTAACGCGGATAACCTTCATCATCAAAAGTAGTCGCATCAACAAATTTTTTGGGAAAATGTTTAGTGCAACGACCATCGGCCATACATGGAGAGTTTTTCCTGACATCACCACATGGACCATGAATCATATGATCCTTTACTACAGCATAATAACATGGATCAGTTCTCTCGTCAGGTATTTCGGCTAATATGATTCGATCTATGTCATCCGCAGTTGGATATTTGTCTTCCTTCGCCAGAAACAACAATATATATGCATGAGGCAACCCACGCTTTTGAAATTCTATCGTATAGATAACTGCAATAAAATAATAAAATAAAGTATTTGAGACAATAAACTAAGTAAATAATATTAAATATATTATTAAAAATATATATATAAAATATTTTAAAAAAATGCTAACCTGCGATTACTTTCCCGAACAGTTTATTTTGCCGAAGATCTTTGATCAAAGAATCTAACTTAAGTTTAAAGATTCTGCAAACAATATCCGATCGATCTTCGGGATTTAGATTCTTTTTTTGAACAAAACGAACAATCTCTGGCCATTTAGAATTGCAAGTAAATGTTATAAATAGATCCGGATAACCCGCCCATCGACATATAGCCATCGCATCTTGATAATTCTGTATCATATATCGAGCACCTACGGTGAAACTTGAAGGAATATAATGCGTTTACCCTGAGTACTCGTATCAATATCACCACGTAAAACAGCATCCGTCAAGCCTTTATATATATCACAACGAAGCTTTTTCTGATTCAAACGGATATATTTCAATCTAGCAGACTCGACCATTGTGTATGCATCAACAACAAACTGTTGAAACAATCTCCGAGAAGATAAAATAGTAGCCGATTTATGGTCTCTGTCATGTAATCTGTACGCAAAGTATTCACACACACTAATTGTTCTTCTAGCACCAGTACTATTAGTCTTATTTATTGAAAATGGTATATCTTCTCTAAAACCATCCTCACCATAAGGTAGTAGTAATGGATACTGCAAAGCCAAATAAGAAGCATTCAATTCATTTATCCGCTGCAAAAGACCAGATCTTGTTTCAATAACAATATCCCGATCGCCTAAAGCACGATCGAAATCACCGACAATCAAAGTGGCGACCTCACTGCTCATTGGAATGTTATATGTCCTAGCATCCGTACTCCATATACCAATCAAACGTAATTTTACGTCTGAATATCCATGTTCTCGAATCTTTTCTTTTGCCATTCTAAAAGATTTTACCAAAACATTGTTTTCATCCAACATTTCCTTCAATTCAGACACGATAACTTCGTGCAAATTATTGTTTTCACTTCCTTGCCTATAAATTTGAAAATGGTTTTTAAAAAATTAAAAAAAATTGCATCTAATAATTTTAACAAATAAATAATAAAGAGACAAAATATAATAAAAATAAATAAACAAACCTGACGGAATTCAACCTATGACTTATTTCATTTTCCGTATCATATATATATACCGAGCGAATTTGGGGTCGATCCATTGGCGGCAACAAACTTCCAATTAGGTGGTAATTTTGGCCATACATTCGAAAAACCGGAGGACCCTTGCCTTTGTTCACATCTGTGTCAATCTTTCCTCTCATAGATGTAAAACAAAACATATTGTTATAAGATCGTATATTCTCTTGAAAGTGTTTGCTTTTATTTCCATTTCCAAACAATAGATCATCAAGAACAGTTGGTGGTTGTTTAATTGGAGGGAGTTGAATATTTTCGTGCCCACAACACAAAGAGTAGCGAGGCTTTGATTTTGTAGAGGAGGATAGTCTCTCTTCAAACCAAAATAAAGCTCCACAAAATTCGCATTTATAACTCGCATCTCTTGTATCCCAATACTCTGAAAAAACCAATAAATACACTAAATCATTTAATTATACCAAACAATATTAATAAACTCATATATAAAATTAACAAATGTAAAAAATTGCACTAACCATTATGTGAAGGATTTAATACTTCACTAAACTCAATTGCATTTACGTTAACAATTTGGTCGCATATGTTGTCGGCTCATTTGAAGTAACATGGGCGTCATTCGGTTCACCTTCTATTAGATCAATTACTACAGGTTCTTTCGAACTCATTGAAGAGGGTGTCCCGGAAGTACCATAATTAGATATGCAACGATTAACGATATTTCTTCTAGATAGTAATCGTGCGCCAGAAACTATAATAATTTTTTTTAAAAAAAAATTCATAATTAGTATTTAAATATAATATTATATTTGATTTGTTTATAACAAAATAAAAAAACAATAATTGAACATACCATTTGTGATATCATTGAGCTTAATTGTTGGATAATGGATACACCATTGAACTTGATGAGACTTTTTCAAAAGACGTCCTTTTAGATATTGTTATATTTCCTGAAAAAAAATTAAAATTAAAATTAATTATATATATATATATATATATATAAAATTTAAAAATAATAAAATCTATATATAAAAATTAACTAATATAATTGAAATATATTGCTTATTCTATAATAAATAAATAAATATATAATAATAATAATTATAATAATAATATTCATGATAATAAGATAATAATAATTATTATTATTATTATAAAATCTGCACGTATAAATGTATTATCTATAATCTATAATAATAATAATAATAATAATATGCGTATATAATAATAAATGTATTATCTATAATCTATATATTAATAATAATAATAATTATTATTATTATTATAAAATTAGTACGTATATAATACATATAGACATACCGCATTTATTAATGATAATAAAATTAATAATTCGTATAGATATTAATATATTAATAATTAATAATATCTGCGTATATATATAAATAATAATAAAGTCATATAATACATAAAACTCAATAATTATTATATAATATATATTATTATGATAATATTATTATAGTAATCTATATATCTATTAAAGGTAACAATAATCGAGTAATAATTAATAAAAATAACAGTTATTATTAATTAAACTTACTTAAATTTAATTTAATTAAAATTAATAAATTAAATTATTAACAATTAAATTAAATAAAGATAATAGAAAAATAATTAAACATTAAAGTAAAGCCCAAAACAAAAAATACAAATCCATTAAATAATGTATCATATGATTTTTACACCTTAGCCCAATCATAGCAAATACTCTTAATTCGGCCCATAGCCCATGTTCTGGAATCATCCAACAAAACACCCTTTGAAAATGAAGGGTCCGGATGATTACACGTGTCAAAAATCGAGCGACTGAAAAAATCAAGGGGTCTGTTGTTATCCAAAAAAATAGGGTTTCATTTTCATTTTTCACTTCTCTCTCTCTCTCACTCCTCAGAGTCTCACATTTCTCACTTTTCACTCTCTCTCATTTCTCTTCACTCTCAGATTACTCTCTCTCTACATTCTCGAAATTTCTCTCGACTCTCTCTATACTTTCTCTGAATTTTTTTCGAATATATCTATATGTTCATCTTCCGATCTCCGATTATTTTACGTTTTATAAAATCTTTACAACATTTACAACGAAATGTTGTCCGATTTCACAAAAAAATTGTATTTTTTTCTATACGTAAATTTTTTGATTTCAGAGAGTAAGAAATTTCATTTTTTTTGGAAAACCCAGATACTTGTTCTTCTTCAGATTCATCTGTTTTATCACTATCTTTGTGTTTTATAATGATCGAAAAATGAATTTTATGTAGATCCGTAACCAGAAAACCCTAATTTTTGTGTGTTTTTTTTATATATAATTCCAGATTTATAAAATTTTCTGTAGATCTAAAAAAATTTGTAAATCGAAACTTCAATGTTCCGTAGATCTGATAATCGGATGTCTCTCAGGTTTCAATGGTGGAAATGGGGTTTCTAAGCCCTTCCACCCGTTCAATTTTAGGGTTTTCATTTTATTATATATATAATATTTTTTTACCGACACAAATGTTTGTATGATTTTTTTTGTGTTTTTTCTTTTTGTATTTCATTTTTAAGAAAGCCAAAAAATCTCTGTCTTCTAGTTTAATGGTGAAAAAAGGGTTTTAAAAAATTTCACATATTAAATGTATTTTTTTTAAAAAAAAAATTCAAAGTGATATTCATATGTTTTATATTTTTCGTGTAAAAATCATAAATATATAATTTCTAAAATATTTCACAGCTATTATTTCTTTTAGAATTTTTTTTCGGGGAGTCAAGAATATAAATATGCAGATCTAAAAAAATTAGGGTTTTGTTCTAAAAGAAAACCCTAACTTAATGTTCATTTCTCGTTTATGCATGCTGGTTTGCTCTTTGGAAATAATTTTAGATGAAGGGTTTTTTTAAATTGATGTACATAAATTTTTCTGTTTGAGTTGTTATTTTAACAGTTTATAAGGTTCTGGAAAAATAAGAAGATTTATGGTTTCCAAAAATTTTTAAAGCAAAATTTTGTTTCAGGTTACAATTTCTGAACATGCATAAACGGTAAACCACTTGACCCTACAATATAATTGTAGTGGAATCATGTGGGTAATATGAAAATGTTAATTTTGATATATATATGATATGTTGGTTAAAAAGGATACAAAACCAAAATCGGGTGAAATTATATTTTCATTTTTGTTTAGTAATTTTCACCAGTCCTAATTTTTTCAGCATTTATATTAACTGTATTTCATATTTTCTGAACTAATGTGTGTGTTTAATATTTTTGCGGTACAATGATAATAATGAAAAGAGTAGAAAATCGAAATACAATAACATGTTTCGATAAAAGATAAGTATATCAATTTGCATATCTAATAATCATTATCTACTTAATTATCCTACCTATTTGAATATGAACATGAATTAAACTAAAGTTAGATTCATTTACAAAATACAAATATGACTATTAACTTGTATGTTTATCTGTTTTGATGTAGATAATTTTTCTTTTTCGATTGTTATTTTAACAAAGTGTATAAGGTTCGGAAAAATAAGAAGATTTCGGTTTTCAAAAATTTTAAAAGCCTAATTTTGTTTCTTGTTACAATTTCTGAACTTGTATAAACGGTAAACCACTTGACCCTACAATATAATTGTAGTGGAATCCTGTGGGTAGTATGAAAATGTTAATTTTGATATATATATATATATATATATATATATATATATATGATCTGTTGGTTAAAAAGGATACAAAACAAAAATTGGGTGGGTGAAATCACCTAAAGTTCTGATTCATAATAATGGTGCGCGGAAGTGCGAAAAAATATAAGTTTATATACTTTCATTTTTGTTTAGTAATTTTCACGAGTCTAATTTTTTCAACATCTTCACTAACTGTATTTCATATTCTCTGAACTAATGTATGCTTCATGTTTTTTGCAAGTAGAATGATGATAATGAAAGAGAGTAGAAAATCAGAAATACAATACAAGTTATGATAAACAGATAAGTATATCAATTTCAATATCTAATAATCATTATCTAATTAATTATTCTACCTATTTGAATATAGACATGATATAAAATAAACTTAGATTCATTTAGAAAATACAAATATGACTATTAACTGTTTTTTTGGTTGTTTTGATGCAGGTTCAATATCACTGAACTCTGATGCAAACAAACCCATAGAGATTGTATTCATCATTTCTGAGATAAGTATTTTACATGAATATATAAATTTCAACATAGTTATGTTATTCATATCTATCTATGTGAATGAGAACTATATAAAAAACAACTAACAAACAAAAAAAAGGAATAATAAATAGATGGAGCAACTTTATTCATAAATTACCTTGTTCATTTGGACTCTGAATTTTACGTTTATTCCCAACAATGTTGTGACCTGTGAGCTTCCTCATATCGAAGAATAGGATGTTTTATAATCTATATGAATGAAGATCGTTCTATAGATTGTGGTTTGTGAAGTTTTCTGTGAGGTTTGCTTTGTTAAAATGTGAAGAATGTGCTAAATAAACTGAACCCTGAAATATTTATATACTGAAAAATACGTAAGTGTATTTGGTATGCGTGTGAATATAATGGAATAAGGTGATTTGTATAGTATCCTGATTTAGATTTTGTTAAATTTTTTTACACCGAAATACATAGAATAAATATTCACTCTATTATCGTATTAGGCATGTGAATATTGTAAGATATTAAAAGATTTTTGTAATAAAAAAAAGCAAACGCATAATATAATCAGCAAAACTTTTTTACATTGAAACAGTATTTTTATATATAAGTAAATATAATCTTGTTTGACTTTAGTTTATTTCTTAGAATCATCTTTACGGGGTGATTTGAATTTATTTTAAAAAATTGCAGATTATTTATTGTTTGTAAAGATGAATGTGTTCAATGTAATGTTCTATGTTTATCAATTAATTGTTTACATTTTTTGTTCTATATCAGTGGTGGTGAATGGTTTATGATTATCAAATGATCTTTAGAGCTGCTGTTAATTTTTATGCTGATTTTTGTTGACATGTTTGTTCTATTTTTTGTTAATCGTATTGTCGTACTTTAAATGCTTGTGAAGTATAATAAATCAAAAACCATATAAAACCTCTTGACCGTACACAAAAGTGTATCGGAATCCTGTTGGTTTTGATGGTTAAATTTTTATTGAGTGTTCATTTTTTAACTGACTAATTCTAGGTCTGTATTTATTATGTATTTTTTAAGATCCATCAAAATAACACCACTTGACCCTACAACATGATTGTAGTAGAATCATGTTGGTTAAAACAGCCTTCAATAAAAAACTAAAGATCTATAAATTTATGTAAATTACGTTTCTGATTTATAATTAACAAATTATTACAGAAAATATTGTAAATAATACATCTACCTAGATAAAACATTTTATTGACTTATATAGTATAAAAATTAAATAGTGGCCATAAGAATTTAATTTTAATCAAATTCACAGTTTTAACTTAACAAATAACTAAAACATATATTTGACATTATAAAGTATTAAAAAATAAATAAAACAAATACAATTGTTTTTTATTAATCGAGATACAAAAACTACATCCATATTTGTTAGAGAATTTTCTAACCGCAAGTCTACGGTGTCAAGTTTTAATATAGAGGAGTAAGGTTGTCGAATCCACAGGGAATAATTATCGAGTTATTGCTAAGTATTATAATATAGTAGTCTAACTTTATTTAGAATTTCAATATTTGATGGAGTTGATTATACTAAAAATACCAAAAATAAATCAAGAATATGAAAATATCAATGAGTTTATCCAAATGATTAAATGAATTCTAGAGGTATGATGAATCTAGTTATCCCTTATGTTGTCAATATGGTTTATCAATCATCGATTACCAATTTATAAGTCAAGATTTCTACAATAATCATTCCCTCTCTCAAGTGCCAAATGATTTTAGATTCAATTGGGAAATCAATATCTCTATAAAAATCACCAATTAAAATCTCAATAAAAACTATGAATCTTGATAAATGACTTCAAAGGATTCATAAATCTCTCAATTCTATGAAATCCTAGGTTATGCTATTCAAGGGTCATGTATTCAATTACCTCTCTCAAGTGTCAAATCAAATACACCAAACAATCTAAATTATTGATCAAGTAATTTAGAAGCAATAGATCCAAATAGCACAAATAAATTGATAGATCTAGATTGACAAACCACAATTTCAAAACATAAGTTCAAACAATGATTACATCATCCCTCTAGAATTATAGAGTTTAGCTCATGATTGAAGAAAATGAATCCATAGGAATACAACAATACATCTTACAAGATATGAAGAAAGCAACAAAATAAGAATAAGAGTTGGGGAATCTTCTCATTTCTAGATGGTAGAATCCTTCAATCTTCTTCTCCAAGCCTTTCCCAAGATATTCCAAGCCTTCTCTATTGTCTTCTAGTTGTTTTGTTGGCTGCCCAAGGGTCCAAGATCCCCAATTTCACGCCCCAAGACTTGTATTTATAGCCCACAAAAGTCAAGAATAAGGAAGGAGTCACCTAGTAATTTCGCGGGTAGCTGCAGTAGCTTCGAAAATAGGCGTTGCAGCGCAAAAAAACAAAACCTCACTGCTTGCTCTATTTTTCGACCGGCGCTGCAGCGCTCAAGGAGGGGGCGCTACGGTGCCGTAGTGCACTTTTTTGGCGGCTTTTTGTTTAGCGCTGGCTACGTTTTTACGCGCTCTGTGCTGCAGCTTTCTCTTTTTTGGCGCTGCGGCGCCATCCAAACATCCGAATTTGCTTTGGGTGTCTTCACAATAGTTGTAGCACTATCTCTTAGCTTTCCGTAGCCACTTGAATCAGCTCAATATCAAATTTGTGGAGAGAGTTATGGCCATAATACTAAACCCCGCCAGTCTTTGAAAATTCTAGACGCGTTTGGACGTTTCTTGAGATTAATCCCCTTCTTGTTTGATCATCCTTGCTTCTTTTGACATACGACTCATTACTATGATTCTAGACTCAATATACTTGGCTCAAAATATGGTTTGGGCCACTCAAATGACTCGAAACAACGAAATTAACACATAACCTATGAAATATAACAAAACGACTCAAAGAACTCAAAAACAACACAAAACTCTAGTCTAGGAAGCTCAAATCAATGGTATAAAACCAATGAACAAATACCCCCAAACTTAGAATATTGCTTGTCCTCAAGCAATTCAGGACTCTAAAGAATACAAAATATACAAGACACAATAATATAGAAAACTTATTCTACCCAACTAATCGCAAAACTTCACAACTAAAATCATTTGTCTCAATACTCGTTTCACTACCAATCAAACATGTGTTTTAACATTGTGATCAAAAGTGTGGAATGTACATGCCAACTCCGTTTACATTATTCAAATAGATTCACGCAATCAAGTGTTGTCAAAATGATCCACTTTTTGAATATAGAGATGAGATGCTTCTAGGACTCCATAGGCTTGTCTTTCACACTAATCTCCACTAATGTAGGCTAATGTAACACAAGGATCAATAGGACTTTTAAAGCTTGTATTGTGGGCTTAGGGTAAAGTAGGAAAATATGGGATTAAGTGGCTCAAATCACCCAAACACACAATTAACACTTGAATTATCAATAAGCAACTACCCTTCACTTTTTAACATCCCTAATGTTTATGAACCTTCAATCCCAATGATTTTTTCTCAAATTTTTTTTTTTTTTACACATATTTTTTTTTTTGGAACCCCAAACTTATTCTTTTGCGTACATGGGGTTCCATATTTTTCTTTTCTCGGGCAACTTCATTCAATTAAATACACACCCTTCTCATCATAACCTCCTCAACTTCCAATATTTGTTTCTATACTTTGTGTGTATGATTGATGGGTAATTAGGATATTAACCTTTAGGCTCGGGTATTAGATTGGTTGCCAAAGAAACGGGTTTATAAGGCTCAAAAGGGGACACTAGGGAAAATATAATACAAAGGTAGGCATTGCAGGCTGCTCGCTTGTTCAAAGATGGCCTAAATCACTTCCTTAATGTAACTTCACCTAAGATTTCGCCTCGACTAGTGATTAGACAAGTTCTAGCATCCGGTGGGATCATAAAGTAATCACTCAATTGCATAAATCACCCCCAAATAAATCAACAGAGTTAAGCACATAGATGGAATTAATGGAAAGAAGATTAAATCACGATTCAACACATGCTCTCTTGACGTTCAACTCATATTCGACAAATTCACTTAGTCAAGCAATTTCACGAGTTTAACAAACGCCCGACTCAACTTTAGACTCTTTTTTTTTTTTTTTTTTTTTTACTCAAGACCCGACTCGATGAATAAAAAAGCATCGCACCCTCCCCAAACTTAAAACGACATTGTCCCCAATGGAGAGGTGGGAAAAAGGACTTTCTGGTAGCCGAGGAGCGAAGGCTCCTTAAGTCATGTGATACCACTACGTGTATGAGGTGTCTCGTATAAGCTCAAAATGCATCCTAGCGCACAAGCCCGTGGGCGTTGTATGCTCCGAGGTGTGGTCTTGTTCTTTCCTTTCGCCTTGGCCCGACCCTTTTTGGCTTCGCATCTTTGCAACCTAGCAAGGTAGACAAGAAAACAAAACTCGTGGAACCAAGGAACTTGGTTATGGGTGAGAAATCAAAAATCACAAAGACATACAAAATGCACCCAAGTAGAAAATATAGTGCCATGTCAAAAGATAAGCATGGAGATGCAAAATAGCACTAAACAATGTGAAACTGTCATTGGGGCATTTCATCAAACACCTCATATGCATGAATTTGGGCAAAGATAGTAAATGCAATGGATAACTCAATTCAATCCCAAAATTCAACACCAAACCTAAGTCTAGCATGATCAACCAATCCACAATCCATACATCAACACAATTATCCTAGCACTTCTACAATCCAATCACACCAAAAATCACAAGATGGGGAAAACCATGGGGTGGGTTTTGGAAGTTGCAAACTTACCAAATAATGAGTGAATGAGATGAAGAATGTGTGTGTGGTGTTAAAGTGCTCCGTTGTGACGATGGAGTGAGATATGTGGGATTTGCACAAATAAGAGGGGTGAAATGTGATGCAACTTACTACTAATAATGCAAAAACTTAGAAAAAACAAAAACAACTACTAAACTAAATTAAAACTAAGAAAGCGATAAAAGGGGCTTGGGTTGCCTCCCAAGAAGCGCTAAGTTTGATCTTGACCGGACTTTGTCGATTCTCCTCAAGTTGGAGCCCAATAGGCATGTTATCCACATTGCCCTTAGAAACTCCCCAACCTCCAATATCTTCAGTTTATATTCCCAACCATATGCTTACCATCATTTAATTCAAATTTTAGCATATTGGTTGGATGAATAGTGAATACAACTTTCTCCGATTTACGCAGAGTTAGCTCCCCGTTTCTACATCGATCAAAGCTCGTGATGTAGCTAAAAATGGTCGCCCAAAGATGATAGGTATTTTCTTGTCCTCATTCGCATCCAACACTACAAAATCCACAGGAAAAACAAATTTATTAATTTTTACCAATACATCTTCAATGATTCCCCACGGATAGGCGATGGATCGATCAACAAACTGCAAAGTGATATTGGACGGCTTCACCTCCCCGAGCCCAAACTTCATCACATCGAGAAAAGAGATATAAGATTCACATTGGACCCAAGATCACAAAGTGGTTTCTCAAAGAAAACTCCTCCGATGAGTACAAGGAATAGTGAAACTCCCCGGATCCTTCATTTTCTCGAGGTAGTTTACTCGGACTATTGCACTACATTCCTCTGTCCAAGTAGACGCAGTCTCAAATTCCTCCAACTTCATTTTCTTGGATTCCACTGGTTTCACATAAATGGGCGATTGTTCGGGTGCAAGCTGAATTTCTACCTCCGATCTTACATAAATTGCATTGCAATGCTCCCTTGGATTAACCTCTGTATCACTCGGAAATTTCTCTCTCCGCAATGAATTCACATTTGTTGTTGCTAATCGCCCTACTTGTGTCACCAAGGAGTTGATGTGACCTTCTATTGTTGTAACTCTCGAATCGAGCTTGTCCATGTTAGAATCGGTCATGTTCATCCTTGCTCGTGTTTCTACAAGGAATGAACTAAGTAATTCTTCCAAAGACGGATTTTGTTCTCCCACGTGTGTACTGCGTACTTGCTTGGTTTTGAAATCCCGGAGGCGGTTGCAACACATTTTCGTATTGCTATACGAGAAGTTTTCATGATTGCGAAGTCCCGGGATGATAATGCGTCGGCAATTGATTCCTCTATTGTTGAAACCCCTATTATTCACATAATTCGCTTGTTCCATATCGGGATTCACAATTTCTTGACTTATCTCCATGATCGCCTCCAGGTTGTTGTTTTCCACCCGGACTTAGTGTAGCAATTTGCTTTTGACAAGGCGGAAATTTGAGAAGCCAATGCGGACATAGTATCAAGTTCAAGAACACCTAAGCAACTTTTCTTGGTGTAGATCTTTCAGACGGCCATTGATAACTATTTGCAGCCATTTCTTCGAGTAAAAGCATGGCTTCACTTGGAGTTTTAGCCATCAATGTACCTCCTGCTGCAGCATCTATAATAGTTCTTGAATGCCCATTCATACCATTGTAGAAATATTGAACCTTTTGCCAATCTGCGTACCCGTGTTGTGGACACCTCCTCAATAATTCTTTAAATCGCTCCCAAGCTTCGTAGAGTGGCTCAAAGTCGAGTTGATGAAATTGAGCAATCTCACTTTTAAGTTGAAGTGTCTTGCTAGGTGGAAAGAATTTTGCCATGAATTTTTCAGTGAGATCATTCCAACTAGTGATACTTCCAGGTGAGAAGGTTTGAAGCCATTGTCTAGCTTTATCTCGAAGTGAAAATGGAAATAACCTCAACCGAATAGCTTCATCGGGAACCCCATTCATTTTGATAGTGTCACATATCTCAAGAAAAATAGCCAAATGAGCGTTCGGGTCATCTACGGACTTCCCCCAAATTGATTCATTGCACCATGTTTATTAGGGCGGCTTCAATTCAAAATTATTCGCATTGATAGGTTGGCGAACAATGCCGAATAATTTTGATTCGTGGTTGGTCGAAAATAATCCCGAATGGCCCTTTCCGGTGGTGCAATAATTGGTATGCGATTTTCTTCTTCCTCATTTCCTGCCATTTTTGTGAATTCGATTCTTCGTGCGGCTCTAATCTTTCGGAGTGTTCGTTCAATTTCTGGATCAAATAAGATTAAATTAGCACTTTTATTTTTTCGCATCAACAAGAAAACACAAAAATGACAATGACCCTATTGTAACAAGAACCAATCTAAATTAAAGTAAAACTAGTAAGTAATAATATTAGCGCAAATAAGATGAATTATTCCCCGGCAACGGCGCCAAAAACTTGTTCGCCTTATTTTTAGCTTCACCGCAAGTGTACGGTGTAGTTTATAGAATAGAGGAGTAAGGTTGTCGAATCCACAGGGAATAATTATCGAGTTATTGCTAAGTATTATAATATAGTAGTCTAACTTTATTTAGAATTTCAATATTTGATGGAGTTGATTATACTAAAAATACCAAAAATAAATCAAGAATATGAAAATATCAATGAGTTTATCCAAATGATTAAATGAATTCTAGAGGTATGATGAATCTAGTTATCCCTTATGTTGTCAATATGGTTTATCAATCATCGATTACCAATTTATAAGTCAATATTTCTACAATAATCATTCCCTCTCTCAAGTGCCAAATGATTTTAGATTCAATTGGGAAATCAATATCTCTATAAAAATCACCAATTAAAATCTCAATAAAAACTATGAATCTTGATAAATGACTTCAAAGGATTCATAAATCTCTCAATTCTATGAAATCCTGGTTATGCTATTCAAGGGTCATGTATTCAATTACCTCTCTCAAGTGTCAAATCAAATACACCAAACAATCTAAATTATTGATCAAGTAATTTAGAAGCAATAGATCCAAATAGCACAAATAAATTGATAGATCTAGATTGACAAACCACAATTTCAAAACATAAGTTCAAACAATGATTACATCATCCCTCTAGAATTATAGAGTTTAGCTCATGATTGAAGAAAATGAATCCATAGGAATACAACAATACATCTTACAAGATATGAAGAAAGCAACAAAATAAGAATAAGAGTGGGGGAATCTTCTCTATTTCTAGATGGTAGAATCCTTCAATCTTCTTCTCCAAGCCTTTCCCAAGATATTCCAAGCCTTCTCTATTGTCTTCTAGTTGTTTTGTTGGCTGCCCAAGGGTCCAAGATCCCCAATTTCACGCCCCAAGACTTGTATTTATAGCCCCAAAAGTCCAAGAATAAGGAAGGAGTCACCTAGTAATTTCCGCCCCGGTGAGCTGCAGCAGCTCGAAAATAAGCTGCAGCCAAAAAACAAAACCTCACTGCTCTATTTTCGACCCCGCTGCAGCAAGGAGGGGCGCTGCAGTGCCCGTAGTGCACTTTTTGCGCGCGGCGTTGTCGTTTTACGCGCTCATGGCTGTCGCTTTCTCTTTTTAGTGCTATATTTCATCCAAACATCCGAATTTGCTTTGGGTGTCTTCACAATAGTTGTAGCCCTATCTCTTAGCTTTCGTAGCCACTTGAATCAGCTCAATATCAAATTTGTGGAGAGAGTTATGGCCATAATACTAAACCCTATCAGTGCTGAAAATTCTAGACGCGTTTGGACGTTTCTTGAGATTAATCCCCTTCTTGTTTGATCATCCTTGCTTCTTTTGACATACGACTCATTACTATGATTCTAGACTCAATATACTTGGCTCAAAATATGGTTTGGGCCACTCAAATGACTCGAAACAACAGAAATTAACACATAACCTATGAAATATAACAAAAACGACTCAAAGAACTCAAAAACAACACAAAACTCTAGTCTAGGAAGCCCAAATCAATGGTATAAAACCAACTGAACAATATTCCTTTTACTAATTAAGTACCTAAATCTTAATAAGAATTAAATAACAGAAAATCCATACTTTTTAAAAGTTGTTTGTTCTCTTTAGCCATTTAACTAAACAATATAAAAAACAATTAGCTAAACTTAATAAGGATAATCTATAAATAAAAGAAATTCCATTAACAAACACAAAGAAAACATTAAAAATAAATAGATATAAATGCAGAATTATTATTAAGGATTGGAAACGATACTCATAAAACCAATTAAAAGGTATTCTTCTCAAACAGCAGAAAAAAAGAAGTAACCACAAAACTGTGGTGAAAATATCCTACCAACTAAAATTAAATTTCATTGTTCGCAAAAAACAACTATACTACGAATCACAAAATGCTCCTTTAGATGTCCTTCTTCTCATCTTCAATCTTTATAATACTTTTCAGCTTCATAGAAGTGGTTGAAGAAGAAAAATCTTCACACAATCTACGCTTGCACATAGGAGATTCGGACGTCGAGGGCCTCTTCTTAAGATTCTTAATTAGAGTATTAACTTCAGATTCCGACGAAGATTCTTCCTACAAACAAATAAAAACATATTGTGTTAATATTTAAACATATACAACAATACTAAAATTTATTTAATCCCATTAAAAAAATCAAATAATATAATATTACAAATATAAAAAAAAAACTAATAAAAATAAGTTACAAAATTAAACCTTATCATCACAAACATCATCCGATCATGACTTGAATGAAAAATCCGACTCTAAACACCAAAAAATTAAATTGTTGATTTATAATAATCATTTGTAATAAATATTATAATAAAAAATTAATATTTAAATAACCTTACTCTCGAGATTCATCACTCCATATTTCCAAATCAAATGCGGATCATTTAAAGCTTTGCAACGGAAAAGATACGAGAATAATTATGGAGTTGTTGATTTTATCTCTACTTTGAAAAGAATCTTCTTCCGATGAGTCCGGATAGTTCCGGGCAACTCCTCACCTCCCGCTACAAAAATTCGTACAATTATATTACAATAATTCTTAAAAATTATATAATTGTTAAATAAGGCAACATATAATATATTTAATAAGTAAAAAATCTCAAGATGTTCCTTCCTCAAATCCGTACAAGACTTTCCAATCAGATTTTCCCAATCCCTATCCCAACAAAGTAGAGTGGCGCTTGCACTTTCATCAACAACTTGGATAGTAATCATGTACCTAGTCAAATTTTTATTCCAAAAATAATATTAGACCAACTAAATAACAAATTTATTATATTAGAACCTAAATAAAAATAATTAAAAAATTTACCTCAAAACCCATGTGTGAAACAAATCATCACACTTCACACAATAAAAATTGTCCACTGCTTGGTGCATCTTCTTTCCACAGTTAGTACACGCATGATACCACCAATCTTCCGAAATTGAAACGACTCTCGCAGAAATCCAAAAATTACCAGCCTATATAGATTATATTAGTAAAATAGAAAAAAATATATACAAATAATTATTTATTATTTAATTAAAATTATTATTTAAATAAAGGGATTATAAAAAATAAATTACCTTTTCACAATCATACAAATAATCAACAGTTTTTACCGATGCATCTGGAGCTTCAAGTTCATCTTTAGCCGTCCGTGCGGAGGGCAAACTAACATGACTAATAGAGAATGTAGGATTGTTGCTGCTCAAAATCCCGATTTAAAAAAATTTGTTAATAAACGTAGTTATGTAATTCAATATTCAGTAATTGAAAATTGTCAAATAATATTACCTCTTCTTGAACTCTTGGATCTCGGCAACTTTCTCATTCACAAGCAATTTTGTAACATGAAAGGTATTGGATACCTTAACTTGACCTTCAAAATAAAAAAAAATTATTAAATAGTTAAATTACAGAACAAATTCAGAAATAAATTTGAAGAAAAAAAAAACAAAAAAACAAATAGAGTAGAAAAAGTTAACAGATATTAAATAGTTCAATTGCAGAAATCTTTCAAAAAATATAAAAAATCAAACCTTACATATATTTTTTATTAGAAATTTCGAAATCAGAGTGTATTTATGGTACTGGAGATAAATAGAGCAAAAAAAGTAATTAAATATTACAAAAACTTAAATTATGGAACAAATTCAAACATAATTTTTTTAAAAAATATAATATATAAAAAATTTATAAAAAAAACGTACCTTTAAAAACTTTTGCTCGTCCCATCTGCAAAATTATAACCACCGCTCAAATAATTCTGCTCCAAGTGCGGCTTAATGCATTCGCGTAATTCTCCCAAAGCGTACATGTGATGTGATTGTTTCTAAAATATTAAAATGATATTAAATTTACACGTTAAAATATATAAAACAAATATAAAAATTATGAGATCTAATATAATATAATATTACTTACTCCAGATCCTCCAAAGTTAAATCCAAAAATTTGGTAAGACGTCCATTGATATCTTTATTTTGTGTCGAGTGCATCAAATCACCTTTCCAATAATATCTACAAAAAAACATTCAAGAAATTAAAATCAAGGTAGCAAATACATTTACTATGAGAGAATAAATGAAATAAAAACATACCTATTAGCTTTGTGTCATCAACCTTATTAGTGTCAGCCAAATCAGTAAATTTTACAAAGTTGTACATGAATCTAGGAAACGTTTCATCAAACATTTCAAAAACATGTGTTTTTCTATAAAACATAATCTTCAGATGACTGGCAGTTGTTTTATATTTATCGGTTTGTTTTTCAACAATAAAATCTTTGATTGCATAAACATGGCCATCTTTTAGACTTTTCCGGAAATTGGGAATTTGATATTTTCTAATAGTACCATGAATTCGATCACCCTGTACAACAGAAAATAAAAATAGTCAGATTATTTTGAATAACACATATAAAAAATCGAACCAAAAAATGCATAAGAAATTTGTAAAAAATATTAAATTTCAGAAGCATCGTGAAAAACGCATTCAATACTCCCTATTTGTTTGTTATCGTGAAATCTTTGGCTTTTCATACTTTCTCACGAGTAGTAATTTCATTGCCCAAAGTGTTTTGCTATCGTTCAATTCACGAATTAGGTTGAAAATAGGTGCCGTGTGTTTTTCGATAATAACGAAAGAATGTGTAATAGAAAAGAAATTCCCTCTGTTCTTCTTTGATTTTTTTGAATGTGTGTAAAATTAACTAATCGTCATTCTTATATTTATAGGCTATGAATTTTCTTTCTGTCCAAATCATAATGTTTTGGAAAATATTGTAAAATCCAACTTTACAAAAATAGGATATTCGAAATATATTGTAAAATATGATATGCAATAATCGAAAAGGAATTTTGTTTGGCTTGTATTTTATTCTCAGAAATATTTTATTCATGAAATCGAGAAATCGGATATGTAACATTAATTTCCAATCAAAGGAAATATTTTATTCATGAAATCCAAAAATTGGATCTGTAACATTAATTTTCAATCAAATTATTTATGGTATTTTGCTCAATTTCGATCAGTATAATCTTTCATTCCAATTGTAATGTAAAAGCGAAGGGCTATCAATTTTTTTATGGTATTTATTTAGTATTGTATCTTAGATTCTCGAACTGTTTGATATGTAACACAAAAGAAAATCAAAATTATTTATGGATTTTTTTTTTCCGATCTGCCAAGGGATATGTACAACAAAAACAACAAATAATTTTTTTTTGGTATTTTTTATATTTAATCGCACAACTCGCGAATACATTCCATGCCGTACAAATACAAAATCTTCATCCAAACCAAATCAATTGAAAAAGGGATCCGAGAAATTTTATTGTAGACAAACTTGCTTATTTTGTAAATATTCGCATGGAAACAAGAAATTAGTTAATACCATTAGTTAATAACCGATGCCAACTGTTTAATATGGTCAAACTTTCCATTTTATAAATATATAATCTTTACAATCCGGTTATACTATCAAAATTAGCAAAAAATTTACCCGAAAATTTTTAGAAATAGCGTTTAGGCGGAAAACATTTATAGAAATCATTTTGCTATTATATATATATATAGATATATATTTTTGAATATAAAAAATAACAAATTTAATAGATAATAAATAATTCAAAAATTAAGTATTATATCTACACTATCATTTAAATTTGCGATACTGTTATACATATAGATATAGATGAGGTGCATCGCATGTGTGGAAAACTAGTATTGCTAAACCCCAATTTCGTTCGAGTCCTGTCCAGGACATACCAGAATGTTGCCAAAGCCCACTTCGTATCCTGGTCCAGTTGGAGGCAAATAAAAATATTTGCTAAATGCCCATTTTCAACATCAGGTCCAGTTCGACGCCATCCTAATATACAGAAATAATCGCTCTCTGTAATCTCCAGACTCCATCTCCCCAAATTCCCCAGAAACACAAACGTATTAATAGCGGCTTGGAGACCAATAAGAGAGAAAACTAATTTATTTTCCCTTTATTTTCTTAGTTGTCTCTGTCGACTGTCGTCTTCTTGAAAACCCTAGGGTTTTGAATGACCGTTTCTTAAATCGTTGTCTATCGTTTTGAGATATTGGCAATGGGGGCAAGTCGGAAGCTGCAGGGCGAGATCGATCGAGTTCTCAAGAAGGTTCAAGAAGGCGTCGATGTATTTGATAGCATTTGGAATAAGGTTTTTGTCTTGTGCAAACGCTATTCATTTTCAATATATCTTCCATTTGCTCTAAATTTTAATCGAATGTACACTTTGTTCAGGTTTATGACACGGACAATGCAAATCAAAAGGAAAAATTCGAGGCGGACTTAAAGAAAGAGATAAAGAAGTTGCAGAGGTACAGAGACCAGATCAAGACGTGGATACAGTCCAGCGAGATCAAGGATAAGAAGGTATTCTCTACTGCTAAAACTACATCTAATTAATTTAATTTTTTTATTCAGTCATCTTGGCAGTATCCAGCCTACATCTTTTTATCGGATTATTTGCCTTCCTGGTGCTAGGTTTGGCATTTTATGTTTCCCAGTTAGTTGCCAAATTCATTGGCTGCATTTTTATTTGGATATTTTGGGAATATAATACACTAAATAGCCCCTGGTAAATCTTGAATGGTTTTGCCTTTTTTTATGAGACTAATTCTACAATTCTTTTCAAATACCAGTCAAGCTTTGAAGTTCCTTTGTTACAATATTTCTGAAACTTAATTTCCAATTTGGTAGTGTTTTTTCGTGATTTAGTGCTGCATTTTGTTTCTCATCTGCAAATTTTGTTTCTTCACATAAGTAGGAAATTTAAAAGTTAACATACCTTGATAACCAGTGTATTATGCCTTGCTCTTTCTATGTCAACACAAAAACACAAGTTGGAGATATACATTTTGACTGAACTTAGTTAGCATCCAATGATCATAGTGTTCATGTTAATGGTTTAATTCAAGAATTGTACTACCACCAGGATAAACTCCTGTCTCAACCTATTTTGCAACTTCCAGTTTCACATTAATTTGCATATTTGCTAACACTTTCAATGTGAGTGTATTTCTCAATCTTGCATGACCTGAGACTTTGAAATTGAGATTCTCTAAACTATTTGTCCTCTCAATTATTGATTAGAGATCTTTCTAGTTCAATACTTAATCTTAATCTGTATGTTAAGATTGCCTTTTTTTTTTTTTTACTTCGTTAGGTCTTTATGGTAATAGTATTATTTAAGAATATACTACCACTTTGATGATCTCTCGTGTCAACCTATTTTTCCTTGAAATTCGAGTTTCACAATAAACTCTCACATGCTATAATAATATTGTGGTATGAATATTTTTCTCAATCTTTCACGTTGTGAACGTTTTTGAGATTGTCTGAACTGTGTGTCGTATCATTTATTTGATTAGAGATCTTTCTAGTCCAACATACAGTCTTTTTATGGAAACGTAATTGTGGTGTTATAAGTGCATATTTCTTTAAAATAATTTTTCTTTAAATTGGTTTTGCATTGTTGTCTAGGCTTTTGGTTGAATGGTTGTTGTTTTCAAAGTTACCAATTGCCCAATTTGATATGCTTTTAAGAGTATTCTGGAATGGCTGAAGAGAAAGATATGTTCTTTAAGTTGACTTCTCAAACGTGTAATGGACTTGGAATATGCAAAGAGGAATAAGCCTTTTGGTTGCACTGACATTTCTTAGTTTTATAGGAGTAAATGTGTGGAAGTTCAGGTTATTAAACCATCAACCATTGCAAGGGAGAGTGGGTAGTGTCTGTTGAATTTTTCAAATTCAATAACCCATCCAGTAATAAGAGATAATTAACTTTCTTGGAAAAGAAGAGACTCTCTGTCATATAACATATTAGAATCTTACCGAATCTACGATGGCTGCCACACAGATATGGGGAGAAGAGTGTTTTCTAAGCTCCGCTAATCTTTTGAAGTGTAATTTTCCCCAACTCTCTCATTTAAGTGGTAACCTTTTGTCGGCCAATTTTATTTCTATAACAGTGCTGATGATGGTGTATAATTTATTTTGTGTTGCTCAGACATTTGTGTATATTTGCATGTGTGCACTTTATAGATCATTTCTCCTACATCTGTGCTTTTGTGGTTCTACTCCCTCTGCTTGGCTTGTTAGACAATAATTTCCATTGTTCTGTTGTGATAGATTCAGTCCGATAATATCTTTGTTGTTTTCTTACAGTAGCTGAGATAATAATATTTTCATCTTGTTTAGTTCCGATTTTTCTAGCGTTGACAATGGATTTTCTTTGATACTTGTTGACATAGGTTAGTGCCTCTTATGAGCAGGCTCTGATGGATGCTCGAAAGCAAATTGAGCGTGAAATGGAACGATTCAAAATATGTGAAAAAGAAACGAAGACAAAAGCATTCTCGAAAGAAGGCCTTGGCCAACAACCTAAAACGGTGTGCATTGCTTTGCTGCTTGGCTCTTACTGGCTGTTCAATACTTTCCTGACGTTTGTCTCTGGATTAAGTTTCATTACAAATAAGTGCAATAGATCATTACATAAATATTGTCAACGAGTGCAATTACATTAATATAATTCCCCGTCATGTGGATTACATTTGTGGTCCATTAAATGGGATTTTTTTGCTTTAGCAACAAAATACACTCCTTTCTTTGTAATATATCTGAAAAGAGAGCTTTTTTATATGGGCCATAGCTCTTGCATTGAATATATATACGTATAAATTTTACCGATGTTTGGCTGGCATTTATCATATTTTAACCTTTTCTCATGATGTAGGATCCGAGGGAGAAAGCTAAATCAGAGACAAGAGATTGGTTGAATAATGTGGTATGTTCCTGAAAGTTTGCTTGCATTTCGTTCACCTAAGTTGAGTAATTGAATATGTAGCTCTAATAGTTTGATTGTTTGACTGGTGAACCTGAAGCAGCTAAACCAAATAAGTGTTATTTGCTTGGTTAATTGGTTGAGCTGTCTATATCATGAGTATGGTTGTTTAGTTTTTAGCTGTTGTCACGCTTTCAGTTTAATTTTTACAAAACTAGCTGACCCAAACCACATATAAAGTGTGGAGACACTTTAGATGAGTTAATTAAAAGTTCTAATATCTGTAGAGTTAGTGACAGTTAAATCGTTTTTTAAGGTACTTTGGATATCAAATTGCTATGTTTAGTTTATGGAACATTATATGTGGGTATCTCAGTAGGAACTCTGAGTTTTTTAATGATTGTTGGATATTGATTTGCATGTAATGTGATTTTTTCATGCTACCTTTTATATAAGCTATCAATAGTTATAAAGATGTTATGTTCCCATTGAGTAGGTCAGCGAGCTGGAAAATCAAATAGATAGCTTTGAAGCTGAAATAGAGGGACTTTCTGTTAAGAAAGGGAAGACAAGGCCTCCCAGACTGGTATGATGGAAGGGAAAGGCAAGACATCTTACTCCAGAACAATTAACTTGCACTCGCATTATGTAAAATCTTTGTTTTGCAGACGCATCTAGAGACATCCATTGTTCGGCATAAGGCTCATATTATGAAGTTAGAATTAATTTTAAGGCTGTTGGACAACGATGAATTGAGTCCAGAGCAAGTCAATGATGTGAAGGATTTCTTGGATGACTACGTGGAAAGAAATCAGGTCTTAATCAAATCAAGTTATTATCTTTTTCCATTGTAAGCTGTTTTGTCATTATACCATATATTCATAGGTGGCCAAGTGTGTTCGCATGATTGGGCTCCTCAATGGTTTTTGTTGTTTGTGAATGATTGATAATCTTCATTCTTGTGTTTCTCATTTGGTTGTAATTATTGATAAAATGTAAAGTTTATAGGTGGTTAAAGCTTGATCTATATTTTCCTTTTGGCATAACTTGCAGGAGGACTTTTGAATTTAGTGATGTTGATGAGCTTTACAGTTCTTTACCTCTAGATAAGGTGGAGTCTCTGGAAGATCTAGTTACTATTGGTCCTCCTGGTCTTGTAAAGGTGAATGACTTTTCCCAACAGTTCCTAATTCTCTTTCAAAATATTCTGTCTACGCAGCTTTTAGTGAGATTATTTTCCCTGCCACCCACCCTCCCGCTCTTTCTGTATATACATATATGTGTGTGTATATATATATATATTACAATAGGTTTCTAGATATGTCATTCCAATTTATTTTGGCCTGGATTTCAAAGTACATTGTTTGAAATTATCGTCCATCCCTGCAGGGCAGTCACTCTGCCCCACTCTGACTCACTCCAATAGAATGCCACTAGAAATGAGACTTTACCCACATGAACAGAGAACAAGCCAGATTAGAATGTGTGTAGTTGTCCCTTTATATGTACTGTCATGATAAGGGAATTTTTATTCGTGTCTGTTGAGATGAAGACATTGGAATAGACGTCCTAATCACTTTCTTTTTATATTTCTTTTTCTTTTTTATTCTTTTGTTATTGGCAGGGTGTAAGTGCCTCCAGTGCAGTTTAAGTATGAAAACATCTTTGGCTGCTGCACCTGCCCAAGCTCCAGTATGTTCATTTCCCAATACTGCGTCTTACACTTCCCATGGTCCTTGACTTTCTATTATTATGGTGGAAACGAAGTTATCTTTTTTCCTTTTTCACCCTTTCCACAAAACAACACTAAGCAGTAGTTTTTTCTGCTACTATTAAATTATATGGAATTCATACAAGGATAATGAAGGAAACTTACTTGCAACTTCCAACTTTTTCTACCAAGGTGCCAACATGACTACATGAGTGCCTTGGGCTCCAAGTTAATCAATTTTTGTTGGAGTATTTGCTCACTTAATGCTATTTTTGAATTAATCCCTTAATTGTTATTGGCCTATCTGCAGTTTGTTCTATTATAATAATTGGGAAAAAAGATTCATTAAATCAAATGGAATTGCATATCAATCCTTTAGGTTAACTTACCAAATTGAGAAGTAAGATTTTTATGTACTACAATGGAAAAAAAGAGAATTATTCAATTAGCTGGAAATTTGGATATGACCCCATTTGGCTCGCAATGATCAAAATACCAAGTTCTATGCAATATTGGCTGTTAGTTTTCCTCGCTCTTAACCTAAATCTGAGGTTGTTTCTTTTCAACTTTCACTTCATTATGATAATGGTTGATGATATGGTAGATGTAGCCTTATATGTCTTCATCGATTCATTTGCTCTCTCTCCTATACAATTGCAAAATGGCTAAAAATCTTTTGAAATACTGGGAAGACCTGAAAAATATATGTTAAATTCTGTTACTGCTTGCATTTTTTCTTTTCACTTGTAATTATTTGAAGGCTTTTGTGTTCTCTCTATGTAATAGTTTTTACATCTAGCTGACATTTCTGCTGTGGTACCCTTTCCAGGCAACGACTTCAGCTTCCATCCAGCAGGTTACTGCTGCTCACGACCAAGTAGATGAAACAGCTCTGCAGGACGATGCAGTTGCCAGAACCCCGCCTCCTAAAAGCAGTGCCCTTAGTTCTTCTGCACCACAAACACCACCAGCAGGCCATGCACCTCCTGCCATCACAAGTTGGTCAACATTAACTTTGCTAGTCTCTGATTTCCTTTCCTATTTTTTGTTTGAGTTCCAATTTCTGCTTTTGAAAAATCAGGTGCTGCCAGTGTTTCATCTCCAGTAGCTATCCCAAGTGCTTCAAAGGAAGAGGAGATTACGAACTTCCCGGTCGTAAATCATCACCAGCTCTTGCTGAAACTGGATTAAGGGCTATTGGTAGAGGTGGTTTGCCTAGTCAACCAACATCTAACATCCTTGCGAGCTCTGGCAACACGATTTCCGGCAATGGAGCCGTTGGTACCATGTCTTTGGCTTGAAATGGGGAAAAGAAATATTTTGGGATCTGATGATCGATCAGGGAGTAGTGGTATGGTGCAGTCTCTTGTATCCCCTATAAGTAATAGAGTAATCTTGCCCCAGGCTGCCAAGGCTAGTGATGGACTTGGATCAGCTGATACTGGAAATGTTAGTGATGCTTCGATCATGGGCAGCAGGGTTTTTACTTCTCCTGTTGTACCTGGTATGCAATGGAGGCCTGGAAGTTCCTTTCAGAGCCAGAGTGAAGCGGTATGTTTCATTGATTCTGGTTCCTTATTGTTAGTGATCCTCAGTTTTGCACTTATTGCATCAAGTTTAAAATCAAATTAAAATTTCCTATCTGTTAGAGTTTGTGTTTGTGTCCCACATCGCCAATTTGTTGGGTTGTTATTATGTTTAAATGTGGGTTGGGCATCCTCTCGCCTTGAGCTAGTTTTTGGTGATGAGTTCTACCCAAGCCCTTTTAGCGTGGTATTAGAGCACCCATGTTTGGTTTGGAGGCGATGATGGGAATTGGACCCCGACCCATTTTGGATTGGCATGCTCGGCGTGAGGGCGGGTGTTTTTGTGTTTGTGCCCCACATCGCCAATTTACTGGGCTGTAATTTTGTTTAAGTGTGGGTTGGGCACCCTCTCCCCTTGAACTAGCTTTTGGGGATGAGTTCTACCCAAGCCCTTTTAACACTATCGTTCCTTTCCCTTCCAAATATTTTGTCGTTGCTTTGAGTTTTCTACAAGGTATGGAAATATAGTTTGAAAATGTTCGCTTGTGAAAGTAGACAATGTTGTTAAGGTTCGTGAATGCTTCGTTAATTGATGTTAGCTCTTACAAGATTTTTCCAAATATGAGACACAATGCTGAATACAAGCACCCTGGTACGGTGATGAGTTCTGAACATTCCTGTCAAGAATTAGATCTCATAACTATTGGTGATTCAACTGCTAATAAGCATAAATGTAGGGAGGACATAGATTGAAGCAAGAATGTGAACTGAAGGAATTGGAAAACTTGGTGAAATATGTAAAGGCAAGGCACAGAGATGCTGGTATTGATGATAGATTTCTTTAAATTTCAGATTGTGTGTTTGATATTGTTAGTAATCTAAATGTGGGACTGATATCATGCTTTGTATTTAATACCATATAAGATGGTACAATATTGCATTTGACAAGGGTTCTTACACATGGTTCTTTTTGCTCTATATGCTAATAAACTATGTGCAATTTCCATTAAGTTCTTCTATTTGGAAAAGAAAATGGTCCGTCTTTTTTTGCACATCTTTGCAGTTTAAAAGGGAAAAGTTTTGTAACATGCTTTTGGCCAATGATCTTCTCTAAGCTTCTTCTCCAGCTAATGTTGGCACAATCAAGTTTCTCTTTTCCCAATTCAATAATAAGTTGACTTTCTGTATCTCTAGGGGCAGTTTCGTGGAAGAACTGAGATTGCACCTGATCAAAGGGAGAAGTTTCTACAACGATTTCAGCAGGTACAGCAGCAAGGTCAGACTAATCTTCTTGGTATGCCTCCTCTTGCTGGAGCGAAGCAGTATTCTGCACAGCAGCAGAGCCTAATCTTACAGCAGGTACAGTTTCCTTAGTTCTGTCATCGAATACTTTCTCCATTTTTTCTTAGCCTTCTTGAATGTTCTTTTAACACATTGTGGTGAATCTGTGTTGTAAATATTTACCTGTTCAGATGATGTCTACTAAGTGCTGTGCTATGGGTTTCTAAATAAAGTCAAGGTGCTTCGTCATTTATTTTTTTGTCTTTTTGAACTGTGGGCTTTCCGAGGAAAACTCCAGTCGTGCAATCCTCTTTATTATGCGGCCATACATACTTTCTTCATCCTCTCATGGCCCTCTTACTGCTGTAAGAATGAGGAAAAAGAAACAAAGGGATAAAATGGGATTGCCGCTTTTCCACAGCTACCACCTCTAAGAGTATTCTGCACTCAATGATGTAGCTTAGTCGTTTGAATGAAGCATTAAATCTCACAAGAACTATAATCTGTTCTAACATAAAGAAACAGATTTCTAGGAGCTGTGTCAATTGATTGATCTATCCGATATTGCATGTAGTTGCTAATGGCCAAATTTAGCATGTTTATAGTAAAGTGAACTCTTGTCTATTTGGCATATGCATTTGCGTGTTTGTGGCTGTTACCATGTATGTTCTATTTGCTATTTACTCCTCCAAAGTTCATTTGTATGCTATAAAGAGACAAAAAGAGAATATGGAGAAAGTCTTCAATCAATGTAATCATCCAACTGTAGATGGCAAATATTTCCGCTTAATTTTTTTAGAACATTTCAATCCCTTTCGAGTTGTTTAATGTATTGAAACTTGTTCACTTGTTATAACCCCTGCCAGTTCAATGCTCAAAGCTCATCTATCTCACCTCAACTTGGGTTGGGATTGGAGTCCAAGCTTCAGGTCTTAACAGTGTTACAACATCTGCTTCACTGCAGCCACAGCCAAGTACAATCCACCAACCATCTAATCAGCAGACAATCATATCTTCAACTTCTAAGGATGCGGGTAATGTTGCTCACTAATATGTGTTTTGAAGTCTGTCTGTGACTGACCATATACGGTACTTGTATCATTGTATGCTGAAGCTTGGCATACTAAGTTGTATTAATTTTTATTGACATGAATTAGTTGTTAAGTCAAGGGTGATTTTGTCTATGTTTTTCAAATGCAACCTTTTGGCCCAGAATCTGATAGTAGGAAAAAATCTGTTTTTAAGACAAAATGAAGACGAAGCAGAAGGATATAATATGCTTTTTTTTTTTTGTACTTTTTCTTAATTGAAGGAGACTGCTGGTATTGAGAGAAAAGACAATCATTATGGTACCTTCTGCTGACTATCAGACGAGACATTTGGTCAACTTTAAAAATTAGGGAATTCATCAACAATCTATGTTTGTATTAGTAAGTTCTATCATAAATGATCAAAATACGTCTATGCTGAATAAAATTTCCATCCAAAAGTTTCATCTTTTTATGATGAAAAATAGTGATAATTTTGTTTTCACTAAAAAAGAGTGTGATATAAATGTATCGAGTAATATCTGAACTTGGCTAAATAGCATTTAAGCATCTTAAGGGGTCTGGAATATTACTTATCCGAATAGCAATCCATCTAAGTGTCTTTACTTTATGTGGCTGCATAATCTATATCATTTGGAAACAACTTCAAATCATGTCGTTTATTTACTAGTTTGCTATTTTAACTCTATATGCGTTTCTCTAGCCACAGAGTACTTGACTGTTGAGACGGGGATGATGGATTTGTACCCGTATGGCACATTTAAAACTTCAGTCCATTTTCAAGTGTTTTCTAATGACAGATAAGGTTTCTAGGTTTTGTGTATAATATTTAAAATTATAGGTTTGGGCATAGTTATTAAAGCGATAGGCGAGGCAAGGCGACAAGTCATGACCTAGGTCCCGATGGCCTAGGCGACAACAACTCAAAAACATTTTATATACTTAATTATTTATATTCTTCTAAAAACCAACTATGGAAAATAATAGATCATATCAAACATTAATAAACTATATCAAACACCAATATCAATAATCAAACGGGTTTTCACTTGCTGGTTTTTACTTTTCACTTTGCGTTTTTCACATTGAAAACGGGTTTTTGGCCATAGAGCCCTAAAGTTTTTAAGGGTCTTTTTACTAAAAACTCTTCTTATAATTTTTTTTTAGAGAGAAAAATCCAAAATCGCCTTGGCAGGAAAAGCAGCGCTTTTTCTTGCCTTTCACCTCTCCCAAAACCGAGGACTAGGCGAACCAGGTGGTGGTTTCACCATTTTTGTGGCCCGGAGGAGGTGCCGAGCGAGAAACCATGGCCTGTGTCCTAGGCGGGCTTTTAATAATTATGGGTTTGGGTAGATATACAATTTTTCAGTAAACCCTACAAAATTTCTTAATGCAATTGTCTGATTGCAAAACCCAAAATCCTAATGGCAAAATCTTCGTACATGTGCAGAAACTGGCCTTGCAAAAGTGGATGAATTGCAGCAGCAACAGCCCCTCACAGAAGAATCATCCGCAGATTCTGGTTCCAATTCTGGGCTTGGAAAAAATCTCATGCAAGAGGATGAATTGAAAGCTTCTTATGCTTTAGATGCTGCGGTATGTGTAAGATCCTTATTTTGTTTTCTTGTTTTTGGAAATTCATCTGTGACCTCTAATTCCGAGTTTGATCAGGTGAAATTATAGGCATGATTGGTAAATGGCTATATATTATGATTTTCTCTACTACTGTGTATCCCGGTGCTTGTGCTTTTGGCCCTCCAACTCAAAATTATAATCGTGGATGTTGATAAGACCCATCCATTTAGTAGCACCTTGGGATGGCACTGTAAGATTGAGATATTGTGATTAAAATGACTTCTCTATTATCCCAAGAACTTGGTTTCATTATGGTTCAATCATTGTTGTGTATTTATTATAAAGTCGTTTGCAATCAATCTTCGTGCATATCATGAAAACATTTTGCTGCTTTGCAATTATTTATGAGCAGGCTGCAGTGGCTGCTGGCTCGCTTGCTGAACCTTCCCAAGTGATCAGGAAACTGATCTATCTCCGGGCAACCTTTGCAACCGGCTTCATCTTCTGGAAGTCTTGGCGTTATTGGTCGAAGAAGTGTATCTGACCTTGGCGCTATTGGAGATAACATTAGCGCATCTACTGCTAATTCTGGAGGAATGCATGACCAATTATACAATTTGCAGATGCTCGAGAGTGCTTATTATAGACTTCCTCAACCCAAAGATTCGAACGTGCAAAGACTTATACTCCTGTATGCAGCTCACTTATTCTAGATTTGTTTCTCCACCCATTACTTTCTTCATTATTCCAATGCTTGCTTTGGCAATGTACAGAGACACCCGGTCACCCCTCCGAGCTATCCTCAAGTACAGGCACCTATTGTCAATAATCCCGCCTTCTGGGAGCGGCTCGGTGCGGATACTTATGGCACTGATACCCTGTTCTTTTCATTTTATTATCAACAGGTTATTTGGAACTCTTATCCTCTTTATTTAGGCATACTTCACCTTATAGTAGTTTATTGTTCTTGATCTTGTTCTGATGCTAACCCTTATCTGCAGAATACTTACCAGCAATATTTGGCTGCTAAGGAATTGAAAAAGCAGTCTTGGAGATACCACAGAAAATACAACACATGGTTCCAACGGCATGAGGAGCCAAAAGTTGCCACGGATGATTTTGAACAGGGGACATATGTGTACTTTGATTTCCATATTGCCAGCGACGAACAACATGGATGGTATGGTTCTCATTTCCCATGTTCGATTTGCCTATTAACTCCATTTTTGTGATTGCACTTCCAATCATGGACTAAATTTATTGTCTTCTCTTCTTGTTACTCCATCCACCCATCTTTTATATTATGAAATGTTTACATACTCTATTTTTGACTGGGAATTCCTGATAGGTCATTATTCCTGTAACCCATTATTGGCATTATTATGTTTAGCAGTTTATTGTGTTTGAATTTCTTTTGATACCTTGCCACATTATTTTGAAGATTAGGTTAGAGTCTATATTTGTTGCTTCTGTCGTGTCTGGTTCACCTAACTATCGTCTAACTTTTTTTTTCTTTTTGTTCATTTTTGGTTTTCCTTTTCCATTAGGTTGTGGGAATGATGGAGTTTTAGGAAGTTGATTTTCAGTTTATGACACAATTTAGCATGTTTTAGCAGTTAGATTTGCGGGATTGATGAAAATTTACTATGGTGCCTTCTGTTTTCATTGACACATGTTTCTTACCTCTACTTAATGGAGCTTTAACTTACCCAATTTTATTACTAGATGCTGATTCAGCACGTGGCCTGACATAGGTATATAAATGTCTGTCCTTCCGTATATTGACCTCCTGTTCTTCTGCCACATCCGATAATTCGCTTCAACTGCTTTTGCTTTCAATTGTCACTGAGAAGACTCGAGATTCAGAGACTTGCCAGTGTTAAATGTCTGGCCAAATCTCTGATTATTATTAGGTTGCCTTGCCACTAAAGTTCTAGCATTTTAGATTAAAGTTCCTGAGCTGTAGCATGTAACATGTGGTTTGAGGATGTTGTGATGCCTTTTCTCTTCAAAGTACATATGGATATGGTGGGTTCACGAGGGTGCTATAAGATACCAAAACTTACTTTACTATGATGGAAGTAGTTTGTGAATGAAGTGTGACTTTTTAGATAAAATATGATTATGCATATGTTATTTTGTTTACAACAGATGTAATGGGATTCTAAGCTTTGTATCACTGAGGTCTCCTTAATGATATTGCTGTTCAAAATCTGAAACTAGGCTAATTTTCACGATAAATTGTATGAGTGAATTGGA
>JABTTQ020003333.1:0-136946 GCA_016081115.2 Rehmannia glutinosa
CAATTCAGTACCAATATACCACCAAAATAAAGTTCCTGATATAGATTTTCAATGAAACGCCATAACCAAATAATTATTATCATCTCGATAGTAGCTAATTTATGAAATTTACGTCACTTTGGTAAACCCTTACAATTCGTTATTATGAAATAATATTCAGTTTGTCTAGACAAAGTTAATAAGGGTACTTCAGATCATACTTAGAATCAATGGCGTAGCCAGGAACTAATCCGGGGTGGGCCGATACACGAAATTGGGGTGGGCCAGATAAAAAAACTAAAAAAAATAATATAAATATTAACTAAAAAAAATTTAAAAATTTTACCTAGTAAAAAAATTTTAAAAGGTGGGGGCCGGGGGCCGGGTTGGCCCCCCCTATCTCCGCCAATGCTTAGAATCAACCAGTTCATCACTAATTTTTGGGGAAAAAACTGACATGAAGTAAAGCTTAAAGGTCAACCACCTTATGCCACAAATGGTCTTTGTTCACCATTCACTGCATAGCTTATATCAACCAAGAAAAGTTATAATTACTCTAAAAGAATAGGTTAAAGTTAAGGAGCAGAACCAGACATAAAAGCAAGCAATGAAGAACATTACATTAAAGAATTGCCAAAAGTTGGGGGATAACTTCTTATTGTTTTCTACATTCGTTTTGGCAAATCTTCTTCTTTTATTTGTGAAAAATGCACCGATGACATGTGGCACATGGTTCTGGAAAGATACCAGCACAACATACAGACAACAACTATCTAAAGGTCTTTCGAAAAAATGCAGATGACGGCAGAAAAAGTAGGGCAACCAACTGACATATTATCATTTTTACTCTAGATGTCAATTTATAATGGTAATGAATAGACCATCTTTTATGTCAGCAGAAATATTTATGCCAACATATTGATAGGGTTATGACTGTTGGCCAGAAAAATAATACCAGTGAAGCATAATAAAGAAAAAGTGAATTTGTACCTCCTTCCACATATATCTGAAACAATGCCCCACGAGTAGGCTCCAATCAACATGCCAGCAAAAACAATGCTAGTTATCAAGCTCTCTTCATGGGAAGAAAGACCCCATACAGATTGAACAGCTGATCCAACAAAAGAGAGGAGCATCATTTCCATGGCTTCGGAAACCCAGCCCATCCCAGCATAGATAAGAACAAATATTTGGAAATTTCCAAAACCCAAAGCGATAAGTGCTTCATCAACAGTGTAGGTTTTTTTATCATCTTCCATCTATATACAAGAAAAGCTGAAATGTGCATTAGAAATTGATGTATTGCATTTTGAATAAAGAACACTTAACTATCCACATATATATCGATCAAGGTATATTGTATAACTTTTTAAGCATAACTTACTCCACAGAAGAGATCTTTGGATCCAGGCTGTGAATCTGGATTTAGTATATGTATAAATTGCCTCAGTTTTGGATTCATTAGGTGCGATTGGATATGTTTTCGTTTTGAAAATTTTCTTTTTGCTAGAGAATAGTGGTCAAAAAATTTTGAAAGGAAAAAGATGAAGAGAGTGTGATTGGATATGAGATGAAAAATTAATGATGAAAGTTGATTTGATATAAAAATATTAAGATAAAGATTGGATATGATTGGTAGTTAGAAATGTGTGAGTGGATAAATAGTGAAATTTGTGGCCTTGTGGGAGGATGTGTAATAATGATTAGTTGTTTTTTAAAAAGTGTGTAGTGATTGATAAGAGAAAAAGTAAAAGTGAGTGAATAGCGTATGTTTTGAAAATTTTCATGAACATTTGTATGTTGGGTTAAAAAAATTCTCTAGCGTAACAACAACAACAAACAATAACAACAAACTAAGTTTCTTAATCCACTACGTGGGGTCGGCTATACGGATCATATCGCGCCATCGTTTACGGTCATAAGCCATATTTTCGTTTATTTCTAGGTATAACATGTCATGTTTAATAGCTTCTTTCCAAGTCTTTTTAGGCTACCTCTTCTCTTTTGATTTGTGTGAGTAATTCTCTACCTTCTAAACGTCGCACAGTGCATCTAAAGGTCTCCTATAAACATGTCCAAACCATCTTAATCGTGTTTCTCTAATTTTCTCGTCTATGGTGCTACTCCCACTTTATTTCTAATGTGTTCATTTCTTATTCTATCTAATCTAGTGTGTCCGCACATCCATCTTAGTATTCTCATCTCTGCTACCCTCATTTTTTGTTCGTGTCCATATTTAGTCGCCCAACATTCTCGCTCCATAAAGCATTGCGGACCTTATGGCGATTTTATAAAATTTTCCTTTCAATTTTAATGGTATTTTACGGTCACAAAGGATGGAAGATGCACTCCTCCATTTATCCTGGATCCATGTGTGACATCTTTATTGATTTCTCCGTTCTCTTCAATTATAGATCCTAAGTATTTAAAACTCTTTTGTTATACTCACTTCATGTCCATCAATTTTAACCTTCGTCTCATTGTTCTGTTGTTTTTACTAAAGTGGCATTCCATGTATTCTGTTTTAGCCCTACTTATAGTAAAACCTTTTGATTCTAGTGCTTCTCTCCAAACTTCCAATTTTGCATTTACTCCTTCCCTTGTTTCATCAATTAAAACTATATCGTCCGCAAATAACATACATTCAGGGATGGATTTTTGTAAGTGTTTAGTGATTTCATCAATTATTAGGATAAAAGGTACGGGCTTAGAGCGGATCCACGATGCAAACCTATAGTGTTTGGGAATTCACTAGATATTCTGTTGGTGTCGTGATACATGTTGTTATACCATCATACATATCTTTTTATGGCATCTATGTAGCTATTTTTATTCCTTTTTTTCCAATACGCGCCACATTATATCACGGTTGACTTATCGTATGCCTTTTCAAGATCAATAAAAACCATATGTAAATCTTGTTTTCTCTCATTATATTGTTCACATAATCGTCTAATTAAGTGTATAGCTTCAATTGTGGATCTTCCGGCATGAAGCCAAATTGATTATCTAATATACTAGTTTCATTTCTTATTTCGCTTCTATAACTCTTTCCCATAGTTTCATTGTATGGCTTATTAATTTAATTCCCCGTAATTTGCACAATTTTGTATATCCCCTTTGTTTTTATATATAGGTATCAATATACTTTTTCTCCATTCATCGGCATTTTCTTAGTTTTTAGAATAACATTAAATAATTTAGTAAGTCATGATATTCCAACTCCACCTAAACATTTCCACGCTTCAATTGGTATATCATCTAAGTGCCAATGCTTTGCGAGTTTTCATTTTGTTTAGTGCTTTTTTGTTTCATGAAGTTGAATTCTACGATAAAAGGTATGGTTTCTATTCGATTCAGATTGGCCTAGTTCCCCTAATGTGACTTCATTCCTCTTCGGTTCATTAAAAAGATTATTGAAATACCTCCTCCATCGATCTTTTATGTCCTCGTCTTTCATTAAAATGTTTTCATTCTCATCTTTTACGCATTTAATTTGGGTTAGATCTCTTGTTTGTTTTTCTCTAAATTTTGCTATTTTATATATATCTTTCTCTCCTTCTTTAGTATCTAGTTTCTTATAGAAATCTTCATATGCCTTGGTTTTTGCTTCATATATTGCTCTTCTTACTTCTTTTTTGGCGTCTTTATATCTTTTAAGGTTTTCTTCGCTTTTTACAGAATACAATACTTTGTAACTAGTTCGCTTTTTCCTTTACCGAAAAATGAAATTTTTGATATCCAATCGCAACCTTAGTTTCTGGGCTGCTCTAGATTTTAGTCATCGTTGAATATGTTAAAAGAATAAATTGGATTAATAACAATTTCTTCTGCAGATATGGGATGGCAACAAATAGGTGAACAAAGGTTTCCAGGAAAAATACACTTATATGGCTCTTCAAAAATAAGCACTAAAAGAAATCATGTCATTTCCAGATCTGTAGTTTATTTGACTACATTTGATCAAAATTAAAGTTATGGGTTATATAGTTGTTATGCCTGTCATTCCAACAGGACCAACACTCAACATGAACTTCACATTCAACAGTCCAATCACACTTTTTTAGCCTTGCCCATTGATGTGTTTGTCGCAACAAGTGGTATTAGTTGAACTAAATCACCTTTAGCCAACCCCAACTTTCTTGGACAGACCTGGGTACATGATGCACTGTTTGCTCAAAACAAATGAGCATCATGTGCCAAGTACATCTGTCCTTGCAAATGTTGGGGTAGAAAAGTGGTTTACTAGGCGTTTAAATGGCTGGCACCTTATTTTACTCCGTTTCAATAAACTCTTAATCGATTTCTCCTTCAATTTCGCATGAGCGTTTAGGGACCACCTCCGTAGGAGGTGGGTCCAGAAAGATAGTAGTGGAAATACTCTTTCATGAGAAATTAACGTTAAACCATTGTATATCTCATATACCAAAGTAGGCACATATTCGTATAAAAATGTCATAAGAAATGGTGCACATGCAGAACATGTGGTACCACTTTTGCTTTTTTTTCTTTCAGCGCGAACCAGTTTAATATAGTTCAAAGAACGAGCTAATATGAAAGCCTACAAGCATAACTTCCAATCTCTTCTGTGTTCGTCAATAGACCAAGAAACATAGAGGGCATCACTTGTAGAACCTAGGAGGACATAAGAAACGTCCCAACCATATATAGAATATATCCCCTAACATTGTGGGACGTCCATTAAGTCTTGTCTCAACCTAGGTAAATAAATCTCACATAATTTTCAACTACCAACAAAAGTCACAGAGCCTAACTCCTCGCATTTTCTCCTACAGTCCTCTCTGCCAAAATTAGGGCCAATCACGGGCTTTCCATCTATTGAGAAGCTATGACATCTTCAAATGCACATTTTTTGGAAAGAAGCTATGATAAATATACATCATAAAATATTATTTAAATGTTTTGTGATTAAACAATTAGGTGAAAACAAGTTTCTGAGAAGAAATCCAAGCTTGACGGGAGCATAAAAATAATGTGAAATTGATTGCTAAAGGTTTTACACACTATATGGAGAAATAGATTGTGCTGCTACCAGGAATTTATAAACTCCCAATCATTTGATACAGTTTCCGATTTTGATTTTGAATTTCCTATAATTTTGTAAGAACACAACATCAATGTTACGAAAAATAAACGGTATATAGAAAGAACCCGAATCTTAAAAAAGAAAATAAAAATAAAATTGACGTATAACACTAAAAATCATTTCCTCTCTATGTATTGAAATGAAACATAAAAGAAAGCAGCCGGGAAGGATGAAGAAGGTACACACCTAATAGAAGAAATGAGAGTGATCGGCAAGAGGACGGTGGATTGATGTATTTTCGCCCGGCGTTGGGCATACGACCTGATAGCACGAGGGATGAAGGAAGATCAGTAAACTGCCGAGAATAGTTGTACCGCACTAGTCGAAACTCGAAAATGGATCGTCATTCGTCAACCACGCTGCCTGGTTTTATTTCCAACTTCCACTTGAGGATGGAAAAAGTTCAAACAGGTTTGAGTCAATGTTCAAACTCAAAACACACATTTTGGGTAGAATGCATAATTTTTTTTCTTTTTTGTATTTTTTGCCAAAAAAGAAAAGGTGAAAAATAAAATTAGGTCAAAAGCATTATTCACTAGCACAAAGTGATCGATAATTATCTTTTTGTTTTGGACAAGAAAATGAAATCATGATATTTCTATTGGAATCATTCTACGCATTTTGAAGTTTTATCTTTCAACATTGGGCTTTCAACTTTTCATCGTAAATTTGATTGCAACTATGTCAGTCTATAATTATTTCTTTTATTACGTAAATAGTAAAGTAAATTTGAATATACGCTCAAGGTACGTACATAATTGCAATTATGTTTGAAAATGATAATTAACAAATTTTACTCTTTTCAAAAATATTAGTGGACATTGAATTTCAGTATTCAATAAGTTAGTATGTTGTAGTGTTGTACTACCATTTTTTTCTACTAATAGTTATATTTAGTATTATTTTGCCCCAAAACTTTCTAATCGGACCAAATTACTATAGCAGAGCAACATTTCACAAATTATCCCATTATTTCATATATATATATATGCATGTATATGTGTAGTCACACGTATAATTTCACAAAAATACGCTTGACCTTCTCTCTGAATTACAGCTAATTTTTTGAACTTTACATATTAAATAGAATAGTAATTACTTATTTGACAATCAAATAACAATATAAATACTAACGAGAATAAGTACAAATAAGAATAGTAATCCAATTCTCTCCCAAAAAAATAAAAAGAATAGTAATCCATCACCAAAACATCAAATTGCAATGGCCAATTATGACTTGAATAACTCAAATACTATTGATAATGTGAAACTTGAAATAAATATGTGAAAGCACAAAAAAAGGCGTTACAATGTCCGATTATCAGAATCTTTTGCGGTGATTTTATGATTTTTTTTTTCCAAAAGCAACACATCTATTTACTAACCCATAATTGCATTGCGCAACAACCTAAACTGCATTGAACGATTCGGGCAATTTTGCGATTTTGATGCCATAGCTCTTGAAATGATCTCCAAACAAACCTGTCTCCTATTTGTCCATCATAGAAAAGATTGAGTGAGCACCAGAACAAAGACACCCATAAAAAATAAATTCTGAATACCCTTTCTCCCCCTTTTATTTCTATTTGATAAGATTTTAAGACCTAATAAAAATTCTAGCAGAACTCAAAAACCCAATGAGCTCTTCAAAACCTTTTAGAGAATTTCATAGTCACACAAACCTCTGATTCAAATATAAAACTGGGATTCCCTAATAAAAACCTTTTATTTAATTTTCAACCATGAAAAGGTTGGATTGCTACCTAAGCTCAGTCTAATCTTCATCGGCTTGCTGCGGGGAGATCATTCTGAATATGCTCACCCTCTCCAGTTCCATAATTTACCCATGGTAACATAGACTCAAATAGAACAGCAAGTGCATTTCGGTTAGAAACATCACGGATCATATGGTTTTCAGGAATGTCAGGGAACTGTTCACGGTGCTCAACCCCACCTCTCTGGTCAACTATAAAGTCTTGCAAGTTATCTGGTGGCATTGTTGGCACGGAATCAGAGAACTCCGATACCAACAAATGGGAGTACCTAGCAAAGCGGAGGAGAAGAAAATTAGCAAATACAAAGTGTAGCATGCAGAAAGGATTGGAGAACTAGGAAGCAACATGCTCACTCATTTTCTCTGATGAAAAGCCTCTTTCCTCACACAAGCCCAGTCCTTCACGTCACATCCTTGCTTTCCCAGCATCTCAATGACCAAAAGTGCCGAGTCATACAAAAAGTTCTGCAGTTCAGGAGCCTCCATAATAAGTAACTCCTCTCAACATATATTGCAATAAGGTGATCCAGAGATGGACTTCCTGTTTGCTCAGATCCAAAGAAACTGTGCTTGAGTAGAGTGGTCCATTTCCGATCTTTTAGAGGTACCTTCACCACCAGTTTCTTCAATACTGAAGGATGAAGCATCAAAGCCTGATTCATCAGATCAAATGAACCAGCTTTTCCAATATCCATTTGTCTATTATTTGCATGTTCATCGCGTTCAAGGTAAAACCGGCAAACCGCAAGAGAAAAAGAAAAATTAGGAAATAGCCACAGGGAATTGTCACATTTATATTCTTCTGCAAACCGTTCTAACCAAGCATACTCCTCAGCTCTCAAAGAGTAGTAGTCAATACAGAGCATAGCTCCCATTGGATCATCTGAGTCTAAAGAAAGCAAGAGCTTACAAATCTCAAGTGCAGATCTGTGGCAACCACGGTCCATATTTTTCATGTGAGTAAAAACTGATGAGAAGAATGGCTTGTTAGTATCATGGACATACTTTAATTGGCAGTTCTTCCATGGAGTAAACAGTGGATGCCATGCACATTCCATAGCATACAGACACTTCGCAGTAGCATCAGCCGACATTTGGTGTTCACCCGTGAATTTGAAGTAATCAGCCAATGTTATCAGTGAGTCTATATGATAAGGATGGTTCAACAGAATGCTTCCAATACCATTTAGATCATGAATTGCCTTGGCAGCTTCAAAACCTCTTTGAGCTTGCGCATATGATGATGAATGTACATATCTAAAATCATATAAAAAGAAGCAGCAAAATAATTAATGCATGCATAATTCTCAAGAACCAAAGGTCTAGATAAATTAAAATGCACATTTCATAGCATGAATCAGCAGCCAGTAAAATAAACACTAATGGAAGGAATCATATCAGTTCCACATAGAACTCCACACGTGGCAGTCCATTGATTCACATGACTGCAAAAGAAGTTACATGCATGTATTCTTAAGTGTGAACTCAGAATAGCCTAACCCAAATTGGCACAAGGTTTATATTAAGAGTTGTTAGCCTCTAACAATCTATAAGATATCAGACATAGAAGGCACCCACTGGATTGCTAACAATCATCGTTCATGTTTATATGTGTTGCTGCCAACAAAAAATTTCATTCTTTAACAAATTAGTTACTTTTTTTTAAGAAACAATAATTTACTAATTTAATAAAAATTACAAAAAGTTACAATAAGTGGATAAGGAATCCACCCGAGGTGTCTCAAATCTGAACCAACACTTCATAATGCTAACTTCCAATCTCTAATCAAGTCTGAAATGAACAAATGATTAAATTCTTTATGCCCTATTATCCATGAAGCTACCCTAACCTTAATCCTTCTAATACTGACTCTTCACTATCGTTGAAAATTCTATTGTTTCTTTCCAACCAAACAGACCAACATACAATACGATTATTCTCCATAAAATCTCTCCTTTGCTTCCCAAGTACCAGCAAATCCATCATAAAAAGATCCGAAGCCAACCGAGGAGTCACCCAAACAGAACCGAAACTCAGTTAAAGTCTTGGACCATAATTTCCTCACATAGCACAGTACACACCAATTTGGATGTAGAAGAATATGCGGATTTCTTTTCTGTACTATGTCACAAGTAGGTAACTTACCCATAATCACCAACCATGAGAACAATTGAACTTTTGTAGGAATCGGCACTTTCCAGATTACTTCAAAATGAGGAAAAGTGGTGAAAGTGGAATATGGAAAAAAAACAGTTATAGAAAGATTTACATGAAAAAGTACCCGAAGAATCTCGATTCCACCTCCTTACATCATCTGCTCCCTCAACCAAATTCACATCCTCAATCAATCCCAATAATGTGATCATATCAGTGATTTCTGAATCCCTCAAATTATGCCGGAAGTGGAAATTCCATGTAAATGATTGATCATTTGAAGAAGACAACTGAACAAATGAAGCGATAGGTTTTTGATGGAGTTGAGAAATTTGATATAGCGAAGGAAACCTTTCTGAAAAGAAACATCCCCATGCCACTGATCCTCCCAGTTACTTAGAACATAGGTTTTCAACCATATTAGAAAACTCCAGATATTTCTTATACTTTTGCAGTACTTATCATCAAACTAACATTGTGTCCTGAGCTGATTCATGAGTTTCCAACTGGTAAGCATATGTAAATTTAGCACAACCCTGCAACCAGCTTTAGCCATTTAGGTCATGACAGAGTGACGGGCTTTTAGTAGACATACTCATAGAGCTTGTGGGTCTTGCGCAAATATCATGACCTAAATGAAGCACGCAATCTGTAACAAACTCTTGTTTATCAAACCCACCTGTATTTAACCTATGCAGTACCAGTGTCCCACAAAACAATAAAAATAGTGGCCATCCAGCCCACTTGTGGAGTTTTATGGCTATTTAACATGTTTACAATGTAACTAGTCCAGTTTTTAAAACCTGACGCCCATCCAGCCCACTCACAAGCTATCCATGATGCAAAATACTTTTAAAATCAAGTTCTATTTGTGTCCGACACTTGGATACTTATGCCAATTGTGAAAGAAGTTAGATTTAGATAAGTAATAAAGTGAGGAGGATAATCAATAAAATCTGGATGTAATATTCGTTTTAAAGAGAGGTAGTCAGGTTTCCTTTTATGTTCCTGATTCTAAGTGATTCTGAGGGATTCTATTTCTGATTCTTAGGGATGCTGAGATTAATTCCTGATCTCACTTTTCTCTATATATTTCTTGTACTCTATGCTTTGAAGTAATGAAGAAAACAGTTTATTTTATCCCTTAAATCTTCACCAATCACATACATTCCTCTCCACAAGTACATGTCAACTTTAATATGGATAAAGGTAACGAGTAGGGGACACACATGCAACACACATTTGGCGTACCTATTAGTTGTGTCCGACAGAAACTAAATAAAATTATGTGTAAATATGATAAGTTTGGTTAATAGATAATCTACACTACGAAATATTGCTGATCTAACTAATTCATATTTTAATGATAATTTTATGTTTTATGCCATATAAATCATGTTTTATAATTATACATCAAATATCATACTTTTGTTTTCCTACATTACAACACCGCTGATTGATATTTTATTGGTTAACTACTACAAGTTATCAGTGGGTTATATTGTGTCACTGTTCATGTACAACGTAACAAACAATCATGTTTTAGATTCTATATCTGACCCTGCACAATACCCTAATTGCCCCTTCTTTAGGGCCACTCCCCTCTTCCACTGATTCTCCACTTTTTCCCTTTTTGTCTCCCCGACAAAGACCTCAAGGGTTAAAAACAAGAACTTCATTTTGCAACTACATATTACAGTGTGAGGATTTAAAAATTGTCCCCTTATAATGGTTCGGCAGGCAGCGATGACACTAGACTAAACAGTATTAGAACAGGATATCATAATCGAAATGGCAACTGGCAAATCATATGTATACATATAATATTTTGTATTATAACTAAAATTAGCGACTACTTAGGACACATGAATTAAGTAATGTGGGTCAGTAAATCCCATACCACAATTTCCTTTTTTCTTCCACTTATTTCTTAACACTATTCCCATGATGTTTAATTTATAGAATGTATGTACTCTGTATATATTTGTGTTTATATATATATATATATATATGTATATTGTCAATATTTCTGACACATCTTTAGGGAAGAAAATTCAACAATTCTCAAATGCCTAATATAGTACATTGATATACACACCAAGGAACTTACCTGAAATAGTGGATACCATCTCTAGTCTCCAGAAGTTCCATGGTTAAAGATCCATCCCAACGTGGCCAATGTTGCGATGGAGAAACAAGGATAGTCCTTTTGAGATTATGACTCCCTCGTCGACCACCACGTACCAGCCTAGAATTTACAGATAAATTACTTTTTCATAAGTTTTTACTACTGTAGGACCGAATATCCTTCTCAGCTCATTTTCTGCACTAAGAAATTTGGGATCAACTTGTAAGACAGAGCATTTTTGCTGCTTCTTCAGCATTATGTCATTACTATCTATGTTTACCAACTTAGATTTAGCAGGATTAGGGGCAATCAGTTGATGACCAGAAGAGCTAGCTCCCAGAGACAAGCTTTCTAACATCAGATTAGAAGATCTCGCATCGTTTTCAGTGATTGGAGAATAATCTTCTCCGATCTTCTTCTTATTCTTTTTTTTCTTTGATTTGACATTTGGCATCGGACCAGTTTTAGCAGCATCTTTTTCCGTGGAGGAATGCTTGCTAGCAATAGCACATTTTGAAGTCTCAACAGCAATTTTACCTTTTTCCTGCTGACAATTACCATCCGATATGAATAGCATAATCAAATGAACATCCTGATCCATCAACAAAGATTTAAGGAAATTTGATTTATCTATTACAATTTTAAAAAGAAAAAAAAGGAGTATCAATACACCAGTTCAAATAGTGAAAAAAATTCTCAATTCAAATATACTAGCAATTGACACAAAAATAAGATAACGAGGTTCTGGTAACGCACAAGCGGTATCACAATCTAAAGTCTCAACGGCTTTACCTTTTCCCTAGTGACAATGACCCATCGTGATATTAATAACATATTTCAAATGAACATCCCTCATTCTTTCAAAAAAACTTTAACGAAACTAGTTTGACTATTACAAGCAAAAGGTTTAGTAGTTCAATATACCAGTTCAAGTAGTGAAAAAGTTGCTCGATATAAATACATTATCAATTGACATATGATAATAAGGACATGAATCTGCATTGCATAATGGGTGCACTTGGAAATGCTTATATCCAACCTTCATAATTTTTATGCTAAAGGATATGCTCATGCAAGGATGGATCCATGAATTTTTTACGTGGAGGCACAAAATTAATATAATTATAAGCTATATCGGAAATAACTAATGGGGACACATTTTATTTTCTTTAACCTAATTAATATATAACTTTTGAAAATTTATATAACACCAATAATGTTTTTTGGGTAAGTAACACTAATAATGTCATATAACACTTGTTTAAAACTGTTGTATAACACTAATAATGTGTACACACTATTAACACTTTTCTTAATAATGTTATGTAACATTTTTTAATTTATAATTTTGGACATACTATTAACCTAATGTTATAGTGTCATCTAACAATTAAAAAAAATTAATAATACATAACACTTTGTGCATAAATTAATAGTGTATAAATAAAAAATAGTAAGAAAAAAAAAGGAGAGAGAGAGAGAGACAGAAAAAGTTATGGGGGTACGTGCCCCCATAGGGGAAAGTGTAGGTTGGTTTTTGCATGTATGTATTTAATGAAAGAATCTACATCAAAATGAATAATTAAGAGGTATGCAGCAGAAATTGGTATCCAATGTGTATTGAAGGTCTATGTCATGCAGTCTACAATGGAAAAATACATGTATGAAAATAAGGCCACATGACTAGTTAGGAGACTTTATGTTCCCCTTTGGCTAATTATTACCAGCTATTTCAAATTGCACACTGATATCTCTGTCTTTAGCCTCTAAATTGTATGGGGGATAGTCTTAGTTTTATTTGCTACTTGTACTAAAAGACTTGAAACCGAAGCAAATAAGGCTGCAGCAGAAAATAGCCATTAAGAACCAAATGCAAGCCATAACAACAGGTTTTTAGAGGGCTGATCAGCATCAGTAGCCTCCTTAATATTCCCATATCACTATCCTGGGAGACGGAGGGATACTATAACAAACTAAGCCTTAATCCCACTATGTGGGGTCGGCTATATGGATCATATCACGCCATCGTTTACGGTCCAAAGCGGCAAAGCCATATTCTCATTTATATCAAGATATAACATGTCTTTTTAATAGTTTCCTTCTAAGTCTTTTTAGGTCTGCAAAGTGCATTTTTGATTTCGGTGAGTGATTCCCGCCCTCTACACTTCGAACGGGTGCATCTAAAGGTCTCCTATAAACATGTCCAAACCATCTTAATCTCGTTTCTCTAATTTTCTCATCTATTGGTGCTACTCCCACCTTGTTTCAAATGTGTTCATTTCTTATTCTATCTAATCTAGTGTATCCGCACATCCATCTTAACATTCTCATCTCTGCTACCCTCATTTTTTGTTCGTATTCATATTTAGTCGCTCAACATTCTGCTCCATAGAGCATTGCGGGCCTTATGACCATTTTATAAAAAAATTCTTTTAATTTTAATGGTATTTTACGGTCACAAAGGATAGAAGATGCGCTCCTCCATTTATTCCAACCCGCTTGGATCCTATGTGTAACATCCTTATTAATTTCTCAGTTCTCTTAAATTATAGGTCCTAAAATATTTAAAACACTTTGCTACACTCACTTCATGCCCGTCAATTTTCACCTTTGTCTTATTGTTACTTTTGTTTTTACTAAAGTGACATTCCATGTATTCTGTTTTGCCCTACTTATGATAAACCTTTGATTCTAATGCTTTCTTTTTGTATTTACTCCTTCTCTCGTCTCATTAATTAAAATCAGACGCGCAAAAAGCATGCATTCAGGAATGGTTTTTCGTAAGTGTTTATAATTTAATCAATTACTAGATCCTTGATATAGATGAAGTGATATGCATTACATGACGTGTAAAAACATACACCAAAGATTGCTTCGAGTATTTCAAGAATAATGGAGATGGGAAAATTGATATTTCCACCATAGAATAAGTGTTACCTAAACAGAGTATCAAAAATGACAATGTATTCTTTTTTTTTTTTTCGTAAACTAGAAGCGCATCTAAAATTTTCGGGGGCCCAAGTAGGTGTTTAATCATTACCTCGGGGCAAAGTCTAGTGCATGTTATCTCAAGCACAAGCTACGATTACAATTCCAAACTTCTATCTTACATCCTCCAAAGTTAATGTGTTGATAGGAAAATTTAGTGTACCAACAAGGCATATTGAGCATTACAACGAGATAGGCTGCTGCTTTGAACTTTATAATTAATCAGACAGGTAAGATGCTAGAGTAATCTTCAAGAAAATCATTTTGTTTGAAGGGGCTCATCAAAGTTGTGTCAAGTAGGCTGAAATCACACACTTACTTATCTTTGTCATTAGATGAGAACCTAAATTGAGCAACTTGAAGTGGCTTCCACATTTTCTATATTACTGCACCTCTTGGTCAAAGTTTGAGCTGCCTCAAGCATGAATGAAAAGGTCATTCCTCTTCATGAGATTTGGGAATTTTGCTGAAATCCTAGTAATGTGTCCTCGGTCCCAGGGATTCTGTTATCTTTTCAAAAATATTAGTTAAACTGTAAGGAAGTTTATCAGCTTTTATATTTTTCACTTGAAATTTCCTTTTGCTGCTGTAACCGTTCCTCAATTAAAGAAATAACCACCATATATGTTGCTGAATAAATTCACCATCCAATCTAATTAGTATTTCTGGGATTCATAACCCAACCAATTACATAACTACTTGTGAGTACCATAAGAAATTAGAAAAGGAGGTCATAACAACATGAAGGTCACAAATCTTTGCATATTTGATCATAGGGAAGAACTATCATGGATTACAGAAGAGGATAAGCATACCTGGTCGGAGTGGTGGTCGTAGCAGGTCTCACTGCTGCTATTGTCATCCTCGTCCTCAAGAAGATCAAAATGATTTCGGGTTGGGGGGAGAGAGTGGGGTGATCCGGAATCATCTTCGCTGTTGAGCTGCTGCTGTTGTTGCAGTGCTGCTTCTTGTTCTTTCAGAACCTTTTTCATCATTCTGGCCGACATTATGCTGACTAATTTATGGAATCTACCCAAAACAAATAGGTGAATTCAAATACAGCAAAACAATATGATCGTAATTGGACATATATGATAAAATCTTAATCCACATAATTTTGAAAAAGAATTAGTATGAAAAGGTTTATTTGTCAATACTCAATACATTATTGATATATTTACGGAAATTAGTATTTAAAATTTTTCTTCAAAAGAATATCAATAATTCCTCGTGCCCGAAAAAAGAGAGTTCCTGATGTAGCTCATAACCTTTGTATTATACATCCTAACGGGTTTGATCCAATCAAAAGCTCATTATGGATTCTCTTAATCCTGAGTCCGGACTGATTAGTGTTCGACACTAGTTCATATAGAATTCTATTGTCCCTCAAGTCTTATCTGTTGAGAGAACCAAAAGATTCAAAACAAATGTGGTTTCCAGAACATAAGCTTCGGGCAGTTTGCCATACACTCAAATTAAGCAAAGTTTCAGCACGAATACATTCGCATGAGAATATTGGCTACACAAAACTATGGAACACCAACAAGACCAAAGATGGCAATTCAAGGACCTTATGTGGAGTTCATCCACTATAGACTTCACTTTAACCTAGAGCCACCTGAAGTAGCTTCTTATCATGCCACCTAATTTAATTCATGGGTATGCTGAAATTTACTAGCTATAATTAAAAATAAAGATCAGATCATTATTTCTTCAAACTCCTAGGACAGGAAATTAACTTTATATATTTCCTTGAAATGCAATAACTTGTTTGCTCATCAAAAATTATATGCCATTTAAGGCTTATATAGTTGGTCATTGCAGAACTGTAGAGAACTTAGATAGTGGACATTGAAATGGAACATATTGGCCCAGTAGCTAAGCCATGAGGGTTTTATGTTCTGGCTTTCTGCATCTGTGTTGTACCCTAGATCCTAATTTGTGTTTTCTAAAGTTGGGTCTCATCGAACATGCCTTCCTGCCAGGATTCCATGTAGAATAAGGTTCATGTTAAACAGTATCATATCTACATAATATTTAAATGCAAAAAGAAATAAAGAAAATGACAATACTTTTTAAGAATGTTTCAAACCAAGGGCACCACAATTTTTCATTTTACCAGGTAGTCACAATTCAAGTTTCAAATTGTATATTCTATTCTGTTAACGCTCAATCACTTCCGTATCAGCAGAATCATAAGGCTATATGAAATTTACATTTCCCAGAAGATGCAAAACAATCTAGAAAATTAACGCGTTCTGAATTTTTTACATCAACATGGAAAGATGGTTAACAATTTGCAATCAAATGAAATTTAACCGTCAAACAGGGCTCGAATTAACCTCACAGCCTTCTCACGAATTGCTTCAGCAGATCGCCTTCCCAGACAACTGAATCCAATCTCATAAACTTTCGTGTTTTTTCAAATGCTATAAGCAGATAGATGTGATGAAGGGTAGTTGAGGCTCGCGGAGATGAGTGTTGAGGGTACCACTTAAATCCCCTCACACAAATCCCTCAAAAAAAAAAATATCCCCTCACACAAACCCATTAATCAAAACTAACCCCTAAGATTTTCAGCAGCTCGTTACGTCAGCTCCGATGCACGTATCATCCGGAGAACTAAGCAAGTACACCTATTGACATGGGTGGGGAAGGTTTGTCTCAGCTGAAATAAATGTTGGGTACTTTTGGGGTTACGGATCGAGACTTTTAAACCCTAAAATAAAATATCGACCATATTCCAAGTATTGGCTTGTTCGCTTTTTTGACGAGATTAAATAAATTTTTTTTTGACATAAGAGATTAAATAAATTTTAAAATCATTTAGAATTGTTTTTCATTTAGAATTATTAGGTATAAGTATAACTGGGGTTCGCTTGGTTTTATTGATGGGATCGAATTATAATTCTTTGGGTGTGATTGCTTTGTTTGTGTGTTATTATATAATACTAGTAACCCGCACGTGTGTTGCACACAGACGTGTATTTTTATTTTGATATTATTATTTTATCATGCAAATATCTATTAACGTGAATGAGTATCTATTACCTTGTTTTTATAATAATATTTATATAAGGTAAATAAAAATAAAAAATTATCTATCAAAGATTTAAAGTTATAATTTCAATTATAAATTTAAATATCAAATTCATCTCATTTATATTTCTCAATCTATTATTATCTCTATATTACTATTCAATCTCTCTCTCTCTCTAAACAATTATATAGGGATAGGATCACGTGTGAGACCACTCTCCAGGTTAGTCATAAGACCAAATCTAAATCATCCAAATAGTAAATCAATGGTAGAGATGCATTACAATCTATACTGAGGGTTTTGAAAGTAACTAGACAATAGAAGGGGTAAAATTGGAATCCATAAAATCGGGCATGGTAACATCCTCTTACATTATAGGAACGTGATGCGTTATTGATCACGTCCCCATAAATCACGTAATTCACCATATACAATCAAATGTACGATCTCCTTCTCAACGTAAACATTGCATCGCCATTATCAAAACCTCTGTAATCACCAATATCACTCAAAAATCGGCCTCCAATTGATCCACAAAAAATTAAACGCGACGGATTTCTAACAATTTTCAAGGAGTTATCATCCATTTGATTGGAAAGATTTATACAATGGAAAAAAATATTGATTTCAACGCAACTGAAGAATGTCCTCCAGGTAATTTCTAACGAAAAACTTGCTACAATATTCATACGCTTCTGAATCAACAAATTGATTACTAAATGAAATATATGCACCTCTGTTATTGTTGATTTGTATGTTTAGTATACAAATATTGTCTATTTAGTGTGTCAACATTGTATATATAGTTTTATATTTTTTTGTATCAACGACTTGTATGAAGATTGCATCTCAATTAATAGTTTGTATGTTTAGTACAAATAGTTTGCCTATTTAGAATATAAGTCTTGCGTATATAGAATTATGTATATGCATACTTACGCCTTATCTGCAGATAGAACATTTGTTACCAAATTCGTTGCCTGTTTATTTAGCATTTACAACATGTATATATTCATTTATTCGTTGTATATTTATAATATAACACTTGTATATTTCCGTCTGTAATTTGTTCAATTAAGAATCTACTCATGCTTATTTCATTGTATGGTAGAAATTGTCTGTCATAATAAATTAATCAGTTTGATCAAAAAAAAATTGAATATTAACTAAACGTTCTTTGTATACTTATAAATCAGAACGTGCATAAATAGACTGTTAAAACTGTATATTTTATACAGATTGATTATTGTATTTTAACAAATCTTTGAGAACAGAGGAATGCATTTTGTATTATTGTGTAACAAACGTGTATGAATGAAATTATATAACTGTATGTATAATATATCCATTTTGTATTATTGTGTAATAACTTTTGTGATGTAAAAAAAATGTAGGACAACGGCTCAAAATCTCGTTGGGATCAACAAAATATTGGATACCAGAGGTGGAACAAGAAAAGATTCCACGAGTGGGAATGCATTCCGCTACGTTGGAAATTGGTGTACAATTTTACCGAAACTATGGAGCAATTAGCGGATTCGACATCAGAAGGAGCACGACAAAGCGATTCAATAATGAAGTCATTCGTCAGTATTATGTGTTAGATAAATGTTTTTATCAATGATTTTGATGATTTTGTTCGATTTTGTTAAAATGTGTTTTTAAACCAAAACAATGTCCCTAAATGTTGTCTAAACACTTCCGATCGTCTTAAAATATTTTTACTATTTTTCGGAGTATTTTTTGGAGTTTATTTTCGATAAAAAACTGGACAACACATTTGTTTCAGCTCGACCAGGTGCCGCCCTCTAGGGCAACCCGCACTGAGTTGAGTTTTGAAAAGAAAAATGGGACGTAAGAAAAAAAAGAGAGGCGACGGTCGACCCTCGGGCGACCGTACACGGGAGCACCCTCTTGGTTCGATCTTCTGTTTCGTATTTTCGTCACCTCCAACCGGTCATGACTAAGGCGGCCGGTCGCACTCCCTCCGACCGGTCCCCTGTGTAAAAATTCGCAGAATTCAATTTCAATCTTATCTCACGCGACCGGGTCGAACCCCTTTTTATCGCCTAACTATCCGTTGCGTTTTAGAATGACTTTTCCCTATTTTGTGGGATTGATTTTATGACTATATTGATCATTTTAAATGGTTTCTTTTGCAGCAAATCACTCCCCAAGGAGGAGCCAATGTCTGGAAATGAAAGTCAAGTCATCTCCTATAAATAGAGGCTTCATTCAAGCAACAATATATACAACACTCTATACAAGCAAAGAGCAATTAAGCAAACACTTTCATATATCTTGTTGTACTAGCCTTAGCACTTTCACTTGCACAAATTTGAGGTCTAGGCTTTCTATTCTTGATTACACTTGTACTCATATTGTTTCAATCATTATTGAGTTGTAATCTTGATTTTGGTTATCATTCAACACAAGACATCCTTGTGAGTATTCTTGTGGTAAGAATACACTTGGGTGATCTAGGTGATAGGTGTTTGAAGGTTGTGGTAATCTTCAAGGTGTTGTAAGAGGGTTGTGGTAATCCTCGAGGTGTTGTAAGAGGGTTGTGGTAATCCTCGAGGTGGTGAAAGAGGGTTGTGGTAATCCTCAAGGTGTTGTATTAATTTTTGGTAAATTAATAAAATCTTTTTTTCTTTTTGAAATCCATCCCGGATATACTGGGGTGGTAGTAGATTAGGCCCTAGGTGGGTTGAACTACTATAAATCGACGTGTGCTATTTACTTTCCGCACTTAGCATTTCATCTTTGCTTGAGTCTTTCGAAAAAGAGGGCAAAATCTGAAAAACCGGAATAATCTATTCACCCCCCCTCTAGATTATTGTAGCCACTTGGACTTACAAGTGGTATCAAAGCCAAACTCTTTGGCTAGATCGTTCCGAGTAAAGAGGAAATATCCATGGCTACACATGATGCTCATCTCACCAGCGGCGCCTCCACCAACAAGCCACCACTATTCGACGCCAACAACTACACATTTTGGAAAGACCGTATGGAATGCTTTCTACAAGGGTGCGGGTTCGATATTTGGAATGTGGTCATTGAAGGAGTTGATCAACCAACCAAGAAATCGGAGGATGACACCTTGACTCCTAAACCTTTCAAGGAGTTCGATGAAAACGACAAAAAGGCTTTCTCTAAACGGTAAGGCCTTAAATATATTGCATTGTTCTCTTACGGCTACCAAGTATAATCGCATAAGAGGCATAAGGTCGGCACATGAGGTTTGGGAAAAATTGGAGACAATTTATGAAGGGACTAAGAAGGTCAAGCAAGCAAGAAAGACCATGCTTGTTAAAGACTTTGAAAACTTTAACATGCATGATGGTGAAAACATTTCAAGATGGTGGAAAGGCTTGATAATATTTTCAATCCTCTTGTGGCCCTTGGTAAAGTCATCTCCGAAGAAGACAAGGTGACTAAGGTATTGAATGCTCTTCCGGCTCATGGTCCGAAAAAGTAACGGCAATCACGGAGGCACAAAACCTTGAGACACTCAAGTTTGACGAGCTCATTGAAACCTCCTCATCTACGAAGTCTATCTCAAGGAGAGGAAAAATTCCAAACCATCCATAAATCAATCGGGTATGCAAATTATTCCTAAAGGTCTTGCTTCTTCTTCTAATAATGCATACTATGATAATGATGATGGTGATGAGGAGACGGCCGCACTTGTTCGAAAATTTGCAAAATTTGTGAATAAAAATAAAGCAAGAAAACCAAGAGATAATACTTGCTTTAAATGCGGAAAACCGGGTACTTCATTGCCGATTGCCCAAAGCTCGATGAAGAGGAGCAAAAGAAAAAGAAGCCTTTTTCGAAAAAGAAGGCTCTAAATGCGGAGGTCAAAATATGGGATGAACTACTCGAAACAACCGATGAGGAAGGAGGAACTGAACACGGTCTCATGGCCATAGACGATGAAAACAATGAGGTACGCTCTAGTTCTTCTACTTCCTCCATAGTTGATGATTTGCAATGTGATTTTGATGAATTGCAAATTGAGTTTCAAAATTTAATTGTTAAGTACAAAAATTTGAAAAAGAGCATAAGGAGCTTAAGGTTGAAAAAGAAAAATTATTTACCTCTTATGAATCTCTAGACAAAGCTCATGCTCTTACTCTTACTAGAGTTCATTCTCTTGAAACCGAAAAGGAATCGCTCACAAAAGAAATTGAATGCTTGAAAAATGATGTGCATCGTTTCAACATAAGCACGGATAAAGTCACAAAAATTTTAGATGCACAAAGAGGCGAGCATTCCAAATTGAGACTTGGTTATAAACCATTTCAAAGTGTTTTTAAGAAAAATAACCAAGGTCCAACTTTTATACGTGCTAATAATTCTAATACTCCTACATGTTTTTATTGTGGCAAAGTTGGACATTATGCTAATAATTGCAAATTGAGAAATAGCTCTAGACATGTTTGGAGACCCAAAGGTCTCAAGACTAACCCCATGGACCCAAAATAATAGGGTACCTAAAAGAAATTCTTTTGTAGGTAATAGGGGCTATAACTACATTGGAAGATTCAAAATGGCTCGTGGACGGCGGATGTTCACGCCATATGACAAAGGATGAGAGAACTTTTACCAACATCAAGCTCCAAGAAGAGGGTATGGTCATGTTCGCAATGGCAAAGAAAAATTCTTGGAAATGGAGAAATTGGTAACTCTTCTTTCTCTCTTAGTAATGTTTTTTTTGTTGAAGGGCTTAAGTTTAATTTGATAAGTGTTAGCCAACTTTGTGATTCAAATTATGATGTTTCCTTTAATAAAGAAAAATGCCTTATACTTAAAAATGGTGAAATTATTTGTGAAGCAAATAGAAAAGGAAATCTTTACAAAATTTGTACAAGTGATTTGGTTAGTCAAAATGTTTCTTGTTTAGTCGCCAATAATGATTTAACTAGTTTATGGCATAGGCGACTTGGACATGTTGGATACAAGAATTTGAAAAATATTTACAAAAACCAACATGTGAAAGGACTACCCAAATTGAATTTTGAAAATCTTGGCTTATGTGACACTTGTCAAAAGAACAAATTAGTTAAAAGTAGTTTTAAGCCCAAAATGAAATTTCCACAACCAAAACCCCTACAAATGCTTCACCTTGATTTGTATGAGGATATTGGTACGGCTAGTCTAAGTGGAAAACATTACACTTTCGTTATTGTTGATGATTTTTCTAGATATACTTGGGCTCTTTTTCTTACCAATAAAAGCGATCCGTTAATGAGTTTGTTAAGTTGTGTAGACTCATTGAAAATGAAAAGGAAGACACTATTAAGTCTATTCGGCGATCGAGGTAGAGAATTTGATGGTGAATTTAGAGTCTTTTGTGAAACCAAAGAATATGCTCACAATTTCTCGGCTCCAAGGACACCTCAACAAAACGGAGTAGCCGAAAGGAAAAATCGGACACTACAAGAGATTAGTCGGTCCATGCTCAATGAATTTTCACTTCCAAAATATTTTTGGGCCGAAGCCGTAAGTACCGCTTGCTATGTCATTAATCGACTTTATATTCGTCCTAAAATGAATAAAACTCCATATGAGCTTTGGAAATGTTTCACACGCCAACCAAGCAACCACGAAATCAAACGGCTCATAGGCCAATCGAATGACTCACATAACAACCAAGCAATAACAAAATCAAATGACTCACACACCAACCAAGCAACAACTAAATCAAATGTTTCACACGCCAACCAAGCAACCACGAAATCAAACGACTCATAGGCTAATCAAACAATCACGAAATCAAATGGCTCACAAACCAACCAAGCAATAATGTAATCAAATAGCTCAAAGAACAACCACGCAAAAACGAAATCAAATGGCTCATAGGACAATTAAGCAATAATGAAATCAAACGGCTCACGGGCCAACCAAGCAATGAAAAAATCAAATGGCTCACAGAACAACCAAGCAATAACGGAATCAAATGTTTCACACGCTTATCAAGCAACAATGAAATCAAATGGGTCGCAGACCAACCAAGCAATCACGAAATCATAGGCCAATCAAACAATCACGAAATCAAATGGCTCACAAACCAACCAACTAAAAACGAAATCAAATAGATCAAAGAACAACCAAGCAACAACGAAAGCAAATATCTCACAAGCCAACCAAGCAATCACGAAATCAAATGGGTCACATGCTATCCAAGCAATCACGAAATCAAATAAAGCAATCACGAAATCAAATGGCTCACAAACCAACCAAGTAATAATGAAATCAAATAGACCAAAGAACAACCAAGCAACAACGAAATCAAATGTCTCACAAGCCAATCAAACAATCATGAAATCAAATGTCTCACAAGCCAACCAAGCAATCACGAAATCGGTCATTTTCAATGGCTCACAAGACAATAGCACAATAATGAAATCAAACGGCTCACGGGCCAACCAAGAATAACGAAATCAAATAGCTCACAAACCAACTAAGCAATAACGAAATCAAATGGCTCACGGACCAAGTTCACTCATAAGTACATGGCTATCTAATATTACAAACAATGTGCTCAACCATCTACTTACAATGTGCTTATTCGCATACTTTGGCTCCCACGTACATGACATTTTTAGAGGAAGTTATTAAATTCCCAAGAACTCTAAATAAAATCTTTGAGAAGCATAGACATATCTATCCTTGCTCAATAGAGGATCAACCGTTAATTTCCTCGGCAACACTCCACCAGTGATAAATTTCATCTCTGTTAGTTCATGTTTCTAGAAAAGGATTATCATCATTGGTGCTTATCAATACGCAACCACAGTAGCTTGTTCCAAGTTGCAAAAATGATGCAACAACCTAAGATATAGTGTTTCTCACACCACAATCTGCAACTAGTATAAAAGAAAGATGGCATCGTAGGAACAACACATAATATGCATAGCCAAAAATAAGATGAGAAGAAGCATAAATACTCACGGTAATGGTAAATCTTCAAATTAAATTGTGTAACCAACTTCTTCGCTTAGTTTGACACTCATCTATTTCGAGACTCTTGAAGCAACACACTGAATGCCAAACAACCTCTTAACTTGATGGAGTTCATTTGACAAACTTGTACAACTCCTTAATAAAAACGTTAATAAACGGATGAACTGAACATGAAAATCGAACACACAACAAGAACTAGACAAGCCGAGTGTAATTAAACATTATGGGGTCGAAAACCAAGGAAACAAAGAAAACAAAAATAGAGAGAGAGAGAGAGAGAGAGAGAGAGAGAGAGAGCACATTTATGTTCCTTCAATTGACCCAAGAACTCATGTGGCAGACTTCACCATACCTCATCATGTATAGAAACTTCAGTTGAAACTGCAGCTCAGATAAAATCTGAACACGCTCTAGAACGTGAAAAAATTTCAAATTGAATCCTCCACCTTACACATTCAGAAAACAATTAATAATATCCACAATGATAATAACTTACAACAAAAATCCAAAAGATACATATATGGAAAGTCTACTCTCTTGTATGTCCAAATATCAGATGCGCAGTATTACAAACCTCATAGAGAACGACAAGCTCTTTTCCTTGGTCCACGAGAATCTTAAACTACCTTGCTTTCTCATATGAGAATCTTACGTAAAAACGAGTTGCAACACCAATATCATCTTTACCTGCTAAGAAATACAAGAATATCTTCCATCGACCCTAGAAAGATACAAGATCAAGATCTCAATCAAATTAATACCCATTACGACAATAAAGTTAAGTAAATCACCATAGTCAGGAAAATTGATGAGATATTATAGAGACAAATGAACAAGGTAATAAATGAAGTTAATTTAGCGTTACGAGATATCAAAACATCAAGACGCCCGGCCCGTATTCTCGCACAAATTGTTAAGAGTATGATGTGTGTACATGATCTCCTCGGTTTAACACAAGGATCGAATCTCCGTTGGCTATGGTTTGGGTAAGACTTCCCCGCTCTCCTGGTTCATTTGTACGATAAAGTTGCTTTGATGATGATTCTAAGATTATAGGAAGGCCTCTTCAAGTTGATGAGGCAACAACTTCACAAAGTAGTAGAGCAAGTTTTGCTAGATTACGTGTTGAAATAGATTTAATCAAGAAAGGAAGGAGAAAATTTTGTTGGGCATAAATTCAAATAATTACACTGAGAGGTGATTTATGAGAATTTACCAAAGTATTGTGTGGATTGCAAACACTTAGGGCATGAAAAATCTGTGTGTTATATTAATGGTAATGCTCCTAAATAAGTTAGGTTGCCTTCTAAAGTGGATAAGGTTGATGTTGGTAAATCCAAGATGGATCTTTGAACAGGGTGGATTGAAAAAAGGGTCAGGAAGTTAGTTCAACAGGAGGGGATATCGATGTCTTGGTTCTTCTTGTTGATATCCTCCGTGCCCCAAACAAAATTCTTGAAGAGCAAGTGTTTGATAAAAGTCCTCATATGAATAGATTTTATGTCCTTGCGATGTATGTGTGGAAGAGAAATCTCTATTTCTAGAAGAAGTTGTTTTGGCTCGTCGATGCTCATGTAGAGGAGACTACAAATCGAGGCTTCAAAAGGGGATTCTATTGGAGAAGTTTCAAAAGAGGAGTCTAATTGTGGGGATACTCAAACTCACTTGTTGCCATGTCATCGTTAAAACTTGCTACAAAGATAGCTCTAACAATGGGTCGAGAAACCTAAAAGAGTAGAAAATAGACATTAGACAGTATATTTACACATAGTCTACATACAATAAAAACCAAGAAACGATGCTCGTTGTTTGATTATAAAAACATAAAGGACTCACCTCTGCTTCAAGGGACTGTTGTGACAAAGAAGCCAAAGCAAATAGGTTAGCCCCTGTTAACTGCCAACACGCATTAAAGTAAAAGATTTAAAAAGACAACACAAAGAAAAATTAGCGACAGTTACATTTGGTGATAGCTAGTATTAATCAAGTTGTGTAGAAACACAAAAATTCCATTCGCAACAAGCACAACAATAGAAATCATAATCAAGCTTGCAAATTAGAGGTACAACAAAAATAGTGGTCGGGTAAACTCTGGTATCAAACCATCATTTCCTACAGACCAAAAACCTTGAGCTTAAGTTTCACATTATATATGGCCAAGACTCATCGGTGCAAATATGTAAATGGATACATCTTACTGTCATCAAAACACAAATTGACATTCAATGTGATTTACAAAGGCGTTTAATACGAGAAAAATGTACCCACTACGTGAAAAAGCTTTGTAGCAAATCCACTAAACACACATTAAAATGACTTTAAAGTGCTTGTCGTCATCATACTTTGTGTCGCCAAACCTTCATTTGGCATATATTTGAATTGCTTGAAGCATTCCTAGAAGCACAAGAAGTGATAGGGCATGAAAGCGTGAAATGACCACAAATCACGACATAAACTAAATAATAAAATGGCGAAACTTCAAAATAGTAGCAAAAGAGAAACACTAATCTCACCTAGACCTCCATAAGCCCACCTATGAGACAAGGTAACTCTAACAACCAAAACAAGTGGCTTGAATAATGAGTTTCGATTCGAATCAAGAATACAATCAATAGAAGGAGAACACTCTTTCAAAACCATGAAATAGAAATATCACCAAAAAGACAAGGCCATGAACCAGAAGTATCAAGAAGATAGAAATAAGCACAACTGCTCGTAAATGACACTCAATCAATAAGTACTTATTTATGCTAGAAAATAGACAAACTGAAAAAAATGTTGGGTATACGGGTGTAAGTGTGAAAATGTGAGAGACATTGAGAAATAAATTGAAGAAATTATTGGCTTTACTCTTTTCATGTGATCGCTCACAGATTGCTTTACACTGTGATGCTCACTTGATCTCTCTTGGGGATTGCCCTCTTTTGATCCCTCTCGGGATGTCTTTGATCCCAATTTGGGATGCTCTAAAATGTTGCACATATAAGCCTATTTATAGACTTGAAATTCACCTAATACATACAAAGGCTAAACATATTGTAGTGCTAAGTTTGGTGAGATTAATTCTCATCCATTCTTTCTCAAGTGGGTTAGGTGAGAGCACCCCACATGTCTTGCAAATTACATATTATTTAACATCCCCTCTTAATTTGCAATCCTTACATAATCTTGAAGTTGCTCCAACTCTAAATTGTTGAGAATATTCTTTTGCAACTAAGCTTGCTTTGTGCTTGTCACGATATCATATTCTTGCACCTTGTTGTGAATCTCGCCATAAATGAAGGTAAACTTTTTTTATCCTCTTTTTTTATTTTAAAATCTTCAATGCATCTTTTGATATTTTTACACCCGTAATTTGCGGAAGAATAGATCGAACTATCCTTGGTGCATAAAGGACAAAACTCTTGCATCTTTGGTCTTGTTCTATTTATGTTATTTTTAGCCGTCGTTAGCGCTTCTTGATTCTTCCTCCTTTGGGGTATATGTGACATACTCTCGCTTCAACGATATCCCAAAGTTCATGGGACACGGCCAACATTCTCATTTGAGTAACGTTCTTCAACAAAGATAGGAACACTTTGTTCGATAAATGTGAATGCAATTTCACTATTGTTGGCTGAAGCCATTTTTTTAAATTGGAGGAGTTATCAAGCCAAAGGATGGCTCTGATACCAAAATTGTTGGGTATACGGGTGTAAGTGTGAAAATGTGAGAGACATTGAGAAATAAATTGAAGGAATTATCGGCTTTACTCTTTTCATGTGATCGCTCACAGATTGCTTTACACTGTGATGCTCACTTGATCCCTCTTGGGGATTGCCCTCTTTTGATCCCTCTCGGGATGTCTTTGATCCCAATTTGGGATGCTCTAAAATGCTGCACATATATGCCTATTTATAGATGCATGCCATGCCTTGCATATCATAGAATCTAGACGAATACTCCGACTCGGAAGTGCTCCGTATGGCAAAATGTAAAAAATAAGCTTAGATAACAAAGTGTAGAAAAAGAGATAGATTGGATGGGTTAAGGCTTTTCCCCTATATATATACACATATATATGACATTCAGAAGCAAAAAAAAATGCAAAAATGCATGTACTCAGCATATCATAAGCAACACGGAAGAGCAAACAAACACACAAAGGAATCATCATACGAAATACTTTGAACACAATAATGCACATTTTAGTAATTTAAATAACCACTCTATACATTGAAACATTTATGATGATTGCGACATGGATTTTTCTGGTGTCACTAGGATGAATGATCACAAAAGCTCAAGAATTGCTAACACATGAAAGCTTAAAATGACCATAAATCAATGAGAAAAATTATGGACGAGTTCAAAAAGAGTAGCAAAAGAGAAAACACTCATCTCATTAAGCCTGAAGGAAAGCTACAGCGAAGCCTCCCAACACTGATAACATCCATAAGCCCACCTATGAGGCTGTTAAGATTTATAATATATGTTAGTGCCTTAACTTTAGGTAGTGCCCTACCTTAACTTTAGGGTAGTACCCTATCTTTGTGGTTTATGTTTCTTTCTTTTTTCCTTAATTCATGGGTAGATTAGGGTAGTCTTTTGGCTATATAATGTGTAATTTTCTTTCATGTTCAACACAAAGAAATATAATCAGTTCATATGGTATCATAGAGCAAGGTTTACAAACCCTAGTTCCTTTTTTTTTTCAGAAACATTAATATTATTTTTTCAGTTTCAGATTTTTTTCTTTTTTCCCCTGATCGGGTTCATACCGCACCTCACTGTTCACTATCATTGAAATCACTATTCACAACTCACTTGTTTCTTCTCCGCACGGGAGCGTTCATCGGAATCTTTGTTCACACTCGGAATCCTTTGTTCACGCCGAATTCTTTGTTAACGCCCCGGAATCACTGTTCGCGCCCGGAAAAATATTACTTTGCCAGATCACTGTTCGTGCCAAGACAATATTGTTCAACGACTAGACCCGTTGTTTTGAAAGAAGAATGAGGCATTATGATTGTGAGTTTACTTTATCTCCCAGCGAATATAAGGAATATTTACGGTTGAAGGCAACCCAACAGTCACCATCTTCAGCCACTTTAGCTCACACTGGTAATTCTACGGTTTGTCTCTCTCACTCTACACCTATGGGATGGGTTTTGGATTCTGGTGCTTCGATCATGTGAGTAATTCCTCTATTTTCTCAGAAATATCACAAACCAAATTTCCCCATTATGTTACTGTTGCAGATGAGTCTAAAATCCAGGCTACTGGAGTTGGGCGGGTTTCACCAACTCCCTCAATTTCTTTGAGTTCAGTCTTATTGGTTCCTAATTGTCCTTTTAATTTGATATCCATAAGTAAATTAACTCGTTCCTTAAATTGCACCACAACTTTCACTTCTGATTCTTTTTTGATAAAAGCCCAGAGTACATGGCAGACAATTGGCGTAGGATCTGAATCTCGTGGTCTGTACTACATTCAACCAACAATTTCCACTCTATGTGTGTAAACTCGCATCCCCGATCTTCTTCATCGTCGTTTGGGTCACCCGAGTCTACCTAAGTTAAAAACAATGGTACCTGGTCTTTCACAGTTGCAGTATTTGAATTGTGAGTCTTGTCAATTAGGTAAACATGTTCGAGTCTCTTTTTCTAATCGTATTAATAAGAGCTTCATCTCTCTTTGATATTGTACATTCGATGTTTGGGATCCAAGTCGTGTTCCATCTATCTTAGGTTATTGGTATTATGTCACTTTTATTGATGATTTCTCGGTGTACTTGGGTATTTTTAATGAAAGATCGTTCTCGAGTTGTTTGGTATTTTTGAAACTTTTTGCTCGAGAAATTAAGACTCAATTTGGTAAAATGATTCGTGTCTTGCGTAGTGATAATGCAAAAGAATATTTTCGACCGTTTCAATTCATTTACACGTTCTAACGGAATTATACATCATCTAGTTGTCCTCATACACATCAACAAAATGGGGTAGTGAACGAAAACATAGACACATTGTCGATACCTACCGCACCTTGTTGATATATGCCAATGCACTTTTAAAGTTTTGGGGTGATGCTATCCTTGCCACTTATTTGATAAATTGATGATGGCTCAAAAGCTACCTTTAAAACCGTAGGCAAGTGCACCTATCGTTTTATAGTATAGATTATTAGTCGAGTGTCATTCCCACGAGGATTGTAAGTACTAATAATTACCGTCTTTTTGTTATTTAATCTAACAATTTTGAGTTTTTGCTTGATGAAAAAGGAAAACAAATTATAAATTGTAAAAATGAAGGAAGATTTGTAAAATAAGAAATCAAGAGATAGAAATGTGTTTGAATGTAAATCCTCTAGAATGTTTTTGTGATTTGACAAGTTAAAAATACAACCGTAAGCCTTAAGCAAAAACCAACCTCTTTTAATAAAATCTCATGTCTTGTGGACCGTAGAAATTCCCAATTTAAGTTAAACCCTTTCTCAAGGCGAAAAACTTCTAATCTCAAGTTGATTAACTGAAATCTCTTTCTAGTTAAAACCCCAAGACAAACATTATAACGATTTGTGAATTCCCATATTAGGTTTGACCCTAATCCGGAAGATTTATGTCGCCCTATATCTAGGATTGCATGCAACTCTTTTCACTTATATAGGTTCTATTTCACCATGAATCTCTCGATTTCCGGATGAAAAATAAACTTCAAATCAATATTGCGCATATATCAATTCGAATGAACGAAGCATAATATAAGTGAATCACACAAAATATGAAGATTTTATTAAAAACATACACACCTTAATCACAAATCCATTCTAGAGTTCATTACATTCAAACACTAGGAGTTTAGCTACACATGATTTTGACCAAAGAATAAATTACACAAGAAGATTTAAGTATTGTAGACATGGTGTACTTATCTTTCTCAAAATCTCAATTGACTTCTTTCTTGATTGATGATGTTGCTCCAAGCCTTCTTCTCCAATATTGCCCCAAGCTTTCTCCTCCAAGACCCCTTGATCCCAATTCTACTTAATGAAATGAATACAATGAATATTTCATGAGTATCTAATGAATGCCTCTCCCAACTTCAACCCTTGGCTTTTATAGGCAACCAATACATTGATAGTACTCTCTTTTGTTAAACAATTGCCTCCATTTTCTTTGTTGGTTGGTGAATTCTTGTATTCAAGTGATGAGGGAGGGGACATGGAGACATGTTTCAGCAAAATAGGGTGTTAAAAGTGTACAAAAGTGGCCAAAATGGGTTGGTTGGTGAGTTTTCCCCAAATTCGCAAAGAAAAGTTGCAAAAAGAGGTCCGGACACGCCCGTGTTGCCCCGAACGGCCGGGCCGTCTGTTTATCACACGGGGACTCGGCGACATGGCAGCGTGCTTCCCAACACGGCCAGGCGTGTTCTGGACACGGCCGTGTTGGGGAACACGGCCAGGCCGTGTTGGAGGCATTTTGTGCAAAAATTTCGAGTTTTTGGCTCGGTGAACACGGTCGTGTTGCCCGACACCCTTGCCCGTGTTGGACCAAAAGGCCCCGAAATGACGCGTTTGGCTTGGAATTTTGAGCGTTTTTGCATCCTTAAACTCCCGGTATGTTTTGACATGAATCCATGGTCCGAAATTCACCAAAATTAGCCCCGAATGGTCAATCTACATCAATAAAAGCACCTCGGAGTAATATGAACTATGTACAATCAAAAATTTATAAAACTAACAATAAAATAACTCGAATACTACTCAAATATACACATAAAACATGCATAAAAAGACCCTTATCAAACCACCTCCAACTTTGAACTTTGCTTGTCCTCAAGCAAAACATTATATCAAAAAGAGGGATTCAATAAATCACAACACAAAATATTTTTTTTTTTTTTTTCAACACATTGAACACAAGCGAGTCAAGTTCTTAGCCTTCTCAACCCGAATTAACCATTCAGTAAAAAAATTATTTTGCAAAGCGATCGACTGTCAAGAAAGACCGTAATATCATTAGGCATTATTGAGACTTGAAATCATCACGCCACAAATATTGATAGTTATGAACAACTTCAATTCAATAATGCTATGAAAATACAAGAACTCAATGGATCATAGTAGTTAGCTTACTAGTCATATAACCAAGCTTCTTGAACTTTATTGGAATGAGAAGTCAATGAGTATTCATTCTCCTTTTTTTTCTCTTTTTTTTTTTTTTTTTTGGGGACCTTTCGAGACATGCTTCCACTAGGTTTATATTTTGAATTTGTTTAAACACTCTAGGGTGGTTTCCCATACTCATATTCGTGTCACCGTTTTCGTAAAAGACAAACATGGGGCTCATGAATGCTCCTAGTTACTAAGCAACAACAAATAGAGGAGTATAACCTCGATTGGTCCGTTTTTTTTTCTTTTTTTTTTTTTTTTTTCATTTTCTCTTTCTCTTTTTTTTTTAATTCGCAAGCTTGGTTTAACAACTCGTTAACCACTACTAAATCATGAGTTCTCGAGGCGTTCATAGCGCTAGGTATCGTCGTATATGCCTTAACACATCAAGTATTTATGGTGTTAGAAATCTCATCAAAATTTTGCTGCGCATCCACGTCAATCTATCTAGACAATCAATTGTTTCACATTGAAAACACAAATTAACAAGTTAATGTAGGTATAATTGGGCTAAGTTATTGACTAGCAAACATTCAATTTGTTAAAAAAATCATATCTCTCACAAACAAGCATACAAGCATTCGAAAATGTTATTGTACCCACCTCCAACTTTATGATTCACATTGTCCTCAATGTGAAAGAAAGAAATCGACAAACACACACAACACACTCAAAAAAAAAAAAAAAAAAGCAAAGAAACTAGAATGATATAAAAGAAGTGGAAAAAGAAAAATACGACCTTACTACAATAGTGGAATCGGTGTTGAGTGATCATTGGGTTGTTTTGAGTACGGGACCTTCAACGGCATCTTCATACCTAATCAAAGTTAAGCAACACACAACTCGAACACCGTGAAATCTCAAATATTCCCAATTAGGACAACCAAGAAGATGTTAAAGAGTTTTTTTTTTTTGATTTGAAAATGACTCTAAGGACTTGTGATTATTTTGAAAGAAAATAAAATAAAAAAATAAAAATGAATGAAAATAATTGCACACAAACATCGGGTTGCCTCCGGGTAGCGCTTCTTTAACGTCATATATTTGGACCATTTCACCTAAATGTGAAGATTTAATCGGGCGGAGCCTTGAACTTATGAAAAATTTTATCTCTTTGAACAACATCGCCACCCATATCGATTTTTGAACAATTGACCTTCATGGTCCTATTTTTTACGCATGTTATTCTCAAAATGGGATTTATCTGTGGAAACTTTTGCACATTGAACATCACATACTTTCGAGGATTTATTAGAAGACATATCAAGCAAAGAATCATTTATCCTTGTCTCAATCAAGTTTATAGGAAAACAAGTATCATTTATAGGATTTCTCAAAGGAATTTTAAAGATAACTTGTTCACCCCCTACTCTCAAAGTAAGCTTTCCATCATGCACATCAATGAGAGATTTAGCGGTAGCCAAAGGGGACGCCCTAGAATTAAGGGAACTTCTATATCATCATGCATGTCAAGAATAATAAAATCAATCGGGAATATGAATTTATCAATCTTAACTAGCACATCTTTAACAATACCTCTAGGATGTTTAATCGATTTATCGGCTAATTGAATGTCCATCCTAATAGGTTTAAGTTCACTTAATTCCGCATGCTTGAATGTTTCATAAGACATCACGTTGATACTAGCTCCTAAGTCGGCTAGTGCCCTATAAACAGGTAAACCATCAATTGTGCAAGGGATAATAAAGCTTCCTGGATCATTATATTTTTGTGGTAGTTCATTGGAAGGACATTTATCATTCAATCGCACATTCGATAATTTATTAAGCTTATTTTCACTAGGAATGATGTCATTAAGATCCCTAACATGCTTTGAATGAGGGTCAACAAATGGATTATTGGCATGTAATTGTTTGAAAGAATCAAGGTACTTACCAAATTTGTCCTCCCTTCTATCTTCTTCGGTTAGACTTCGGTAAGGGATCTTGGGCTTGTGATACGCAACCTCCTTTTTCATGAGATTTTCCTTGGGCATGTCATCCTCCACGTATTTACGCATGGCGGCATTGGCATAATCATGCTCATGTGGAAAAGCGATGGTGATTGCCTTTACGTGCTCCCTTGGGTTTGGCTCGATATTACCCGGCAAACTACCTTGTGGCCTTTCGAAATCATCTTCGCAATCGGCCTATTTGGTTTTCAGTTATGGATAGATGCCTCTTGATTTCTCAAGGATGTTTCCACCGCTGGAATCGGGTATCTCGTTGATTGCACAAACTTTGTTATAAGATCTTCCAAGTTAGCTTACCTTGATTTGCATTTGAAATCAGGGAGACGTGTGTAGATCGGGATTGGGATTAGGTCGTGGTTGGCCTTGATTTCCCCAACCGAAATTAGGATGTTGTCGCCACCAGGACTATATGTGTTCTTTGTAAGGATTACTTGGGTAATTTCGCGCCTTGATTCCCAACGTAATTAGCATGTTCGGCGTGAGGTATTGTGTGTGGGCAGTCTGATGATTATGCAATCCTCATAAGTTTCACAAGATAAAACATGCGGTGGTGGTGGTTTAGGAGCTGCTAGATCGTCGATCTTTTGGGTCAATGCTTCGACACGTGCGGCGAGCGTAACTACCTGCATCTCGCATTATACACACCAACCGACTGTTAGTTTTACCTCGTATGGATTGCCATTGGTAGCCGTTCATGGCCATTCCTCAATCAAATCTGAGCGGCTTCCGGCGTTTTGTTATTAAGAGTTCCCCCTTTGCATCGATCATTTGTCTTGTTGCGGAAAGTAGCCCATTATAAAATGTTTGGACTTGCATCCAAATAGGTAGGCCATGGTGTGGGCATTTCGCAACAATTCTTTGAATCTCTCCCAAGTGTCGTACAAGGTCTCGTCATCTTCTTGAGTGAATGAAGAGATTTCATTCCTCAATCGTGCGATTTTGGCGGTGGAAAATATTTCAAAAGGAACTTTTCGCCATGATGTTCCACGTTGTAATCGTTCCCTTTGGCAAAGTATTTAGCCATTGTTTAGCCCGTCCCAGAAGAGTAAATGGGAATAGGCGTAAGCGGATGGCATCATCGAGACCCCATTTATTTTGAATGTATCGCAAATTTCAAGGAAATTCGCGATATGATTATTGGATCTTCGTCCGGTAGGCCGTCGAATTGAACAAATTGTTGCACCATTTGAATGACATTCGGTTTGATTTGAAATTATTGGCCGCAGCAGTGGGCCTTACGATACTAGGCGATGTGCCGTCCATAGGCGGCTTAGGCGTGAGTCATACATGGTTCTTTGTTGTTCATCCGCCATATCGGGATCCTTGCTTTCGTTAGTATCCTCCTCGTGAGTCCGTACTAATACTTTCCTCTACGTGTTGCTACCGGCGGTCTCGCTTCCAAATTCGGCGACGAGTAGGCATGCACTTTGTAGTAAACAAGGAGGATAAGTATAATCCAAGACTTACAAAGATAGATACCTAGAAAGACAATTGATGAAAATAAAAAAATGATTAAATTAACAAAAATAAGGTGTTCTTAATATTACAATCCCGCAACTTGCGCGCCAAAAACTTGATGGCTCAAAAGCTACCTTTAAAACCGTAGGCAAGTGCACTATCGTTTTATAGTATAGATTATTAGTCCGAAAGTGTCATTCCCACGAGGATTGTAAGTACTAATAATTACCGTCTTTTTGTTATTTAATCTAACAATTTTCAGAGTTTTTGCTTGATGAAAAAGGAAAACAAATTATAAATTGTAAAAATGAAGGAAGATTTGTAAAATAAGAAATCAAGAGATAGAAATGTGTTTGAATGTAAATCCCTCTAGAATGTTTTTGTGATTTGACAAGTTAAAAATACAACCGTAAGCCCTTAAGCAAAAACCAACCTCTTTTAATAAAATCTCATGTCTTGTGGACCGTAGAAATTCCCAATTTAAGTTAAACCCTTTCTCAAGGCGAAAAACTTCTAATCTCAAGTTGATTAGCGAAATCTCTTTCTAGTTAAAACCCCCAAGACTGACATTATAACGATTTGTGAATTCCCATATTAGGTTTGACCTAATCCGGAAGATTTATGTCGTCTATATCTAGGATTGCATGCAACTCTTTTCACTTATATAGGTTCTATTTCACCATGAATCTCTCGATTTCCGGATGAAAAATAAACTTCAAATCAATATTGCGCATATATCAATTGAATGAACGAAGCATAATATAAGTGAATCACACAAAATATGAAGATTTTATTAAAAACATACACACCTTAATCACAAATCCATTCTAGAGTTCATTACATTCAAACACTAGGAGTTTAGCTACACATGATTTTGACCAAAGAATAAATTACACAAGAAGATTTAAGTATTGTAGACATGGTGTACTTATCTTTCTCAAAATCTCAATTGACTTCTTTCTTGATTGATGATGTTGCTCAAGCCTTCTTCTCCAATATTGCCCCAAGCTTTCTCCTCCAAGACCCTTGATCCCAATTCTACTTAATGAAATGAATACAATGAATATTTCCGAGTATCTAATGAATGCCTCTCCCAACTTCAACCCTTGGCTTTTATAGGCAACCAATACATTGATAGTACTCTCTTTTGTTAAACAATTGCCTCCATTTTCCTTGTTGGTTGGTGAATTCTTGTATTCAAGTGATGAGGAGGGGACATGGAGACATGTTTGACAAAATAAGGTGTTAAAAGTGTACAAAAGTGGCCAAAATGGGTTGGTTGGTGAGTTTTCCCCAAATTCCGCAAAGAAAAGTTGCAAAAAGAGGTCCCGGACACGCCCGTGTTGCCCGAGCGGCGGGCCGTGCTGTTCTATCACACGGGGACTCGGCTGACATGGCCGTGCTTCCCAACACGGCCGGCCGTGTTCTGGACACGGCGTGTTGGGAACACGGCCAGGCCGTGTTGGAGGCTGTTTTGTGCAAAAATTTCGAGTTTTTGGCTCCGTGAACACGGCCGTGTTGCCCGACACCCCTGCCCGTGTTGGACCAAAAGGCCCGAAATGACAGCGTTTGGCTTGGAATTTTGAGCGTTTTTGCATCCTTAAACTCCCGGTATGTTTTGACATGAATCCATGGTCCAAAATTCACCAAAATTAGCCCGAATGGTCAATCTACATCAATAAAAGCACCTCGGAGTAATATGAACTATGTACAATCAAAAATTTATAAAACTAACAATAAAATAACTCGAATACTACTCAAATATACACATAAAACATGCATAAAAGACCACTTATCAATTGAATGCCATCCTCTGTGATAAATGGTCGGGTTCCTACTCTATTTTGCACCCTACAACCCCTTTATATGTTGTTCCCCCTCGTATTTTTGGTTGTACTTGTTTTGTTCATGATCTATCTCTAGTCGTGATAAATTGTCCGCTTTCGGTCTATCAAGTGTATTTTCTTGGTTACTCCAGTTCTCAAAAGAGCTACCGCTACTCTCCTCCTACAAACCGTTTCTACATTTCCGCCGATGTTACTTTCTTCGAGGACATATCATACTTTCTTTGCCGCAACTACTATCCTCCGACGACTTGGATCGGGTTTTGCCTATACCCTACTTAGAGTTTCTTCGACCGACTTCGAGCCTTCCCTAGCATTGTCGGATACTCCATCATCCTCACCACAGTCTCCTCCACCTATAAATCGATTTGGCATTACTTATGAAAGGCGGTCGAGCCACGAGCTTGAGATCTGTTCGAGAGGTCTCTCTCCCCGCACCCGATCCACCTATTTCACCACGACTTGCCTATCGCCATCCGCAAAGGTACACACTCTACCCGTAACCCTTATCCTATCTACAATTTTCTATCGTACCATCGTTTGTCTCCCACATATTGTGCTTTCGTTTCTACACTCTCTTCTATTTTTATTCCTAAGATAGTTTCAGAAGCACTATCCCATCCAAGATGGAAACAGGCTATGATTGATGAAATGTCGGCTTTGGATTACAACAATACTTGGCAGCTTGTTCCACTTCCCTCTCGCAAATCTGTTGTTGGTTGTCGTTGGGTATTTAATGTTAAGATTGACCCTAATGGACAAGTCGATCGCTTAAAAGCTCGTCAGTAGCCAAGGGATATACACAAGTCTATGGTCGGGATTACGGTGATACTTTTCTCCGGTTGCAAAGATGTCCTCGATTCGTTTATTCTCGCTATGGCTGCCATGAAACATTGGCCCCTCTTTTGAGTTAGATATCAAGAATGCCTTTTTGCACGGTGACTTGGAAGAGGAGATTTATATGGAGCGACCTCACAGGTTTGTTGCTCGGGGAGTATGGTTTGGTATGCAAGTTACAAAAAGTCTTTATATGGTTTGAAACAATCACTCCGGGCTTGGTTTGGTCGATTGATAAAGTTCTTCAACAATTTGGAATGATCCATTTGTGAAGGAGATCATTCTGTCTTCTTTCGATGCTCCTCGGCAAAGAAATATATCTACCTTGTGGTCTATGTTGATGACATTGTAATTACGGGCGATGATTGTGAAGGTATCAAGGCATTAAAACAACACTTATTTCACAATTTTCAAACTAAGGACTTAGGTCCTCTTCGTTATTTTCTTGGGATTGAAGTAGCTCAATCAAAGTCAGGTGTTGCTATCTCTCAAAGGAAATATGCTCTTGATATTCTAGAAGAAACAGGTCTTACAGATTGTAAACCAGTTGCCACTCCAATGGACCCTAATGTAAAGTTGCTTCCTAACCAGGGGGAGCCCTATCCTGATCCAGGAAGATACAGAAGGCTAGTTGGGAAGCTAAATTATCTCACCATGACCAGACCAGACATATCTTTCCCTGTAAGTATAGTAAGTCAGTTTCTCAACTCTCCTTGTGATAGTCATTGGAATGCAGTTATTCGAATTGTCAAGTACATTAAAGGGTCACCTGGGAAAGGACTTGTTTTCACTGATAGAGGCCACACTAATGTCATTGGGCATTCGGATGTTGATTAGGCGGGAGATGAGAATGATCGAAGATCTACTTACAGTTATTGTATATTCATAGGAGGAAACATGATTTCATGGAAAAGCAAAAAGCAGAGCGGTTGTTGCTCGATCGATCACGGAGGCGAATCTTAGGGGCTATGGCTCATGCAACATGTGAGCTTTGTGGCTCAAACATTTATTGCAAGAATTATATTTGTGATGTTGGTCTATGGAGCTCGTGTGTAATAATCGATCGGCTCTACATCTCTCCTCCAATCCGGTTTTTCACGAGAGGACGGAACATATAGAAGTCGATTGTCATTTCCTTAGAGAAAAGATTCTCCGGAGCCATCAAGGCCTCCTTTGTCAACTCTCGAGATCAACTTCGATATCTTTACTAAATCTCTACGGGGTCCTCGGATAACTTATATATGTGACAAGATGGATGCATATGATGTATATGCTCCACCTTGAGGGGAGTGTTAAGATATTATAATATATGTTAGTGCCTTAACTTTAGGTAGTGCCCTAACTTAACTTTAGGGGTAGTGCCCTATCTTTGGGGTTTATGCTTCTTTCTTTTTCCTTAATTCATGGGTAGATTAGGGTAGTCTTTTGGCTATATAATGTGTAATTTTCTTTCATGTTCAACACAAAGAAATACAATCAGTTCATAGAGGCAAACAAAAGCAAGTGGCTTGATTAAGGAAACATCGATTAGACAAAAGCGCACACATCTCACACAATTTATCATGTTTCGTGTTGTTGTATTCAATATCATAATATAGCTTCAACTTTCAACATTTTGGGTTTATGTTCACAATGTAGTAAACTCCACTAAAACCACACTCGGAAAAGGATAAAGAAAAATAAAATATTTACCTCCAAATTTCATAAGTGGTCGAAACATGAGAAGCCTACATGTTAAATATGATAGGAGATATAACTGGCTTTATTGATGCTGAAATTCATAACCTACAAAAGGAAAACACAAACTCAGCTTCTGATGAATGATAATAGGCGACCAAAACGGAAACTAGCTCAACATCAAAATTGAATTTGCATTGTACTCCAAAGGTCTAACTAGCCTCCACGATTGTTTGCATAGTTTCATCGAGCCTACTTTCAAGAAAGCTTGATAAGCACATAATATCAACAATATTGAAGAGAATTGTCTAGCGAAAAAAAATAAAGTTTCACTTACATTATTAAGAAGATCTATAAAAGATGAGAATAAATTTGTAGCATGATATAGAATAATTCGTGTGGTGGCATCTGGTAGAAGCGGGGGCTGTAAAATGGAATACTGAGTGACATCATATGTAAATTAATTTAAAAGAAATATCCCGAAGCAAGATCTTACACTTCCACCCCAACTGTCTTAATAGCAACATATGGAAAATGCTATTTTACTTGGTTGTTCATCTGTACAAATAACATGATTAATAAAATCTTAGAGAAAATTGACATTCAATGTGATTTACAAAGGCATTTAATACGAGAAAATTGTACCCGCTCACGTGAAAAGTTTTGTAGCAAATCCACTAAACACACCTTAAAATGACTTTAAAGTGCTTGTCGTCATCATACTTTGTGTCGCCAAACCTTCATTGGCATATATTTGAATTGCTTGAAACATTCCTATAAGCACAATAAGTGATAGGGCATGAAAGCGTGAAATGACCACAAATCAACGACATAAACTAGATAATAAAATGGCGAAACTCCAAAAGAGTAGCAAAGAGAAACACTCGTCTCTCGAGTCCGCGGGGAAAGCTCTTGTGAAACCTCCCAACCTTTGAAATTCAATAAGCCCACCTATGAGACAAGGCAACCCTAACAACCAAAGCAAGTGGCTTGAATGACGAGTTTCGATTCTGAACTGAAGAATACAATCAATAGAAGGAGAACACTATTTCAAAACCATGAAATAGAAATATCACCAAAAGAACAAAGCCATGAACCAGAAGTATCAAGAAGTTAAAAATAAGCATAACTGCTCGTAAATGAAACTCAATCAATAAGTACTTATTTATGCTATAAAATAGACAGACTGAAAAAAATATACACGTATACATATATATTGGGGAAAATATTTTCCCATCACAATTATAGCGTATTTCGCACTTTGCATTGTATTAGTATTTTACACGTTACCATTTCAATTACACGGGATATGTGTTTTTTTTGCAATCTGAGCACCCCAACGATGGAATATTTTGTTGATATTCTATCACATTCAAGACACTCTTATTTGAGCATATTTGGTAAATTTCAAGTTGCTTAATTTGGCTACAACTAGATCAAATAATATTTTGCCCACATTAAACAAACAAATGAGAATTGGCCACAACTAGATCAAATAAAAGGCATGGCATGCCTTGCATATCATAGAATCAAGATAAATACTCTGACTCGGAGGTGCACCGTATGGCAAAATGTAAAAAATAAGTTTAGATAACAAAGTGTAGAAAAAGAGATAATTTGGATGTGTGAAGGCTTTTTCCCTATATATATACGTATATATGACACTCAGAAGCAAAAAAAAAATGCAAAAATGCATGTATTCAGCATATCAGAAGCAAAACGGAAGAGCAAACAAAGAGAAAGCAATCATCATACCAAATATTTTGAACACAATAATACACATTTTAGTAATTCAAATAACCGCTCTATACATTGAAACATTTATGATGCCTGCGACATGGATTTTTCTGGTGTCACCAGGATGAATGATCACAAAAGCTCAAGAATTGATAACACATGAAAGCTTAAAATGACCATAAATCAATGAGAAAAATTATGGACGAGTTCAAAAGAGTAGCAAAAGAGAAAACACTCATCTCATTAAGCCTGAAGGAAAGCTACAACGAAGCCTCACAACATTGATAACATCCATAAGCCCACCTATGAGGCAAACAAAAACAAGTGTCTTGATTAAGGAAACATCAGTTATAGACAAGAACTTGCAGGCATCTCACACAATTTATCATGTTTCGTGCTGTTGTATTCGATATCATAATATAGCTTCAACTTTCAACATTTTGGGTTTATGTTCACAACGTAGTAAACTCTACTAAAGCCACAATCGGAAAAGGATAAAGAAAAATAAAATATTTACCTCCAAATTTCATGAGTGTCAGAAACATGAGAAGCCTACATGCTAAGCATGATAGAAGATATAACTGGCTTTATTGATGCTGAAATTTCATAACCTACAAAAGGAAAACACAAACTCAGCTTCTAATGAATGACCAAAACGGAAACTAGCTCAACATCAAAGTTGAATTTGCATTGTACTCCACAGGTGCTAACCAACCTCCACATTTTACGCATAATTTCATCAAGGCTCGCTTTCAAGCGATAAGCACATAATATCAACAAAATTGAAGAGAATTGTCTAGCGAAAAAAAATCAAGTTTCACTTACATTTTTAAGAAGATCTATAAAAGATGAGAATAAATCTGTAGCATGATATAGAATAATTCGTGTGGTAGCATCTGGTAGAAGCTGGGATAGAGCTCGACAAGCACCAACTTTTATTGGCAGGGGCCTGTAAAATGGAATACTGAGTGACATCCTATGTAAATTAACTTAAAAGAAATATCCCGAATCAAGATCTTACACTTCCACCCCAACTGTCTTAATAGCAGCATATGGAAAATGCTATGTTACTTGGTTGTTCATCTGAACAAACAACATGACTAATAAGATCTTAGAGAAAATTGACATTCAATGTGATATACAAAGGCGTTTAATACGAGAAAATTGTACCCACTACGTGAAAAAGTTTTGTAGCAAATCCACTAAACACACCTTAAAATGACTTTAAAGTGCTTGTCGTCATCATACTTTGTGTCGCCAAACCTTCATTGGCATATATTTGAATTGCTTGAAACATTCTTATAAGCACAAAAAGTGATAGGGCATGAAAGCTTGAAATGACCACAAATCAACGACATAAACTAGATAATAAAATGGCGAAACTTCAAACGAGTAGCAAAAAGATAAACACTCATCTCACCGAGTCCGGGAAAGCTATTGTGAAGCCTCCCAAAGACCTTTGAAATTCCATAATCCCACCTATGAGACAAGACAACTCTAACAACCAAAGCAAGTGGCTTGAATAACGAGTTTCGATTCTTAACTAAAGAATACAATCAATAGAAGGAGAACACTGTTTCATAACCATGAAATAGAAATATCACCAAAAGGACAAAACCATGAACCAGAAGTATCAAGAAGATAAAAATAAGCACAACTGCCCGTAAATGAAACTCAATCAATAAGTACCTGTTTATGCTATAAAATAGACAGTGAAAAAAATATACACGTATACATATATATTTGGGAAAATATTTTTCCATCAAAATTATAGCGTATTTCGCACATTGCATTGTATCAGTATTTTACACGTTACCATTTGAATTACACACGATAAGTGTTTTTTCGCAATCTGAGCACCCCAACGATGGAATATTTTGCTGATATTCTATCACATTCAAGACTCTCTTATTTGAGCACATTTGGTCAATTTCAAGTTGCTTAATATGGCTAATTCCTATTGTTGTCCCTAATTCTAAGAAGTTGGATTAATATTTTGCCCACATTAAACAATAGAAAATTGGCCACAACTAGATCAAATAAGAGGCATGCCATGCCTTGCATATCATAAAATCTAGATGAATACTCCGACTCGGAGGTGATCTGTATGGCAAAATGTAAAAATAAGCTTAGATAACAAAGTGTAGAAAAAGAGATAGTTTGGATGGGTTAAGGCTTTTTCCCTATATATATACGTATATATGGCACTCGAAAGCGAAAAAATGCAAAAATGCATGTACTCAGCATATCAGAAGCAACACGGAAGAGCAAACAAACAGACAAAGCAATCATCATACGAAATATTTTGAACACAATAATGCACATTTTAGTAATTTAAATAACCGCTCTATACATAGAAACATTTATGATGATTGCGACATGGATTTTTCCGGTGTCACCAGGATGAATGATCACAAAAGCTCAAGAATTGCTAACACGTGAAAGCTTAAAATGACCATAAATCAATGACAAAAATTATGGACGAGTTCAAAAGAGTAGCAAAAGAGAAAACACTCATCTCATTGAGCTTGAAGAAGGAAAGCTATAGGGAAGCCTCCCAGCACAGATAACATCCATAAGCCCACCTAATGAGGCAAACAAAAGCAAGTGGCTTGATTAAGGAAACACCAATTCTAGACAAAGTTGCAGACATCTCACACAATTTATCATGATTCATCCTGTTGTATTCGGCATCATAATATAGCTTCAACTTTCAACATTTTGGGTTTATGTTCACAACGTAGTAAACTCCACTAAAACCACACTCGGAAAAGGATAAAGAAAAATAAAATATTTACCTCCAAAACCTCTAGAGCATCAATATTGATGAAAGGGTTAGAAACATGAGAAGTCTACATGTTAAGCATGATAGGAGATATAACTGGCTTTATTGATGCTGAAATTTCATAACCTATAAAAGGAAAACATAAACTCAGCTTCTAATGAATGATGTCGAAATTAATAAGCGACCAAAACCGGAAACTAGCTCAACATCAAACTTGAATGGTATAAAATAATATGACTTTAAAGACTTGGATAACCATATAGGTGGATTAAACTCGAGCAGAATGTACTTATGTTCATATATTTCTCAAGTTCCCTTTCCTAAAACTGAATGAAACATGCGAGTTCATCCATGAATTATAACCAATTAAACAACTTCTTTTTAGCCGCTTGAAACAAGGATTTTACTCGCCGAGCACCTACACCTACACTCATCTAGCCCTTATAATAGGGAGTCGATCGCTTATCTATGGAGGTGAAGAGACTTTGCATGTTAAGGGTTAGTACGACAAATAAGTTATGAACATATACAAGCAGAAAAAGGACCTTATTGCATGTTCCATGGTGCATAAAAGATTATGGAAGTAAGGCATGTGAGAAAACATACAAGGTTTTGCAGGACAAAATAGAATGTGAGGAAACATACAAGGTTTTGCAGTGTGTAATGTTGTAAGAATAGAAGAAAAAAGCATACATCACAAAAGTAGAACTGTTGGACAAATCATATCTACAAGAAGAAGAAACAATGAGGATGAAAGATAAAAGCGACAAAATCATCATATTGTGAGTAATAGCACTTTTATTTGTATGTCAAATGAGCAACTAGAAGATAATCCAAAAGCCTTCATCAAAATACTGAATGGTTTTCAGCAATCGCTTATGGGTAATTCAGAATCTTAAGAATCATGAAACTCAGTTCACTTAACCACAAATGCATTTTTAATCCTTGTGGACTAGGTTAAAATACAGATTGAAAGCGAACATAGTAGTCTAAACTCAATTACTTCAAATTATTACTATGCATCACAAGAATAAGAAAAGATAATAGCAAACACTGTCAAAATATACATCCATAACCACACACACTCACAGTCAGGTAAAAACATATTTTAGGTTGTTGGAAAAGAGTTTTACTTGTAAGGAACCTATGCATAGCATATGAACCCCAATTATAATAGAAAACTCATCAAGTCTGTATAACAAGAATATAATACTCTACCACATGTCATCAGATATTAAGTAGCAATTAGATGGATGTCAAATGTCGTTATGCAAATGTACAAACATAAGAAAAGATTACTGATGCACCTTTATAGGCTGATGCGTTAATTTTATTCTTCAGGCCTCTTGAACCTCTTCTATTAATTCCTCTAACTCCAGTCTTCTTTCATGTAGGATACGGAAATATCAGCCTTCATGTACAAGTACTACAATTTTTCGTTCCCATGGAAGAAATAGCAGAGAAAAAAAAGAAAAAGCGTTTTGCTAGCAATGATATTGACACCGACGCACTTGGAAAAAAGCAAGGCACGAGACACAAGTTATTAAAGATAATGAAAACCGGCCCCATGCAAGAGTAAAAACAGATTTCGGCGTCTTATACAAATCAAACATATCCTGCTCTGTAATGAATAACATCATAATATAGAGGTTTGATGCCACTATATTATATGAAGATATGAAAGAAACTTGAAATTCTTCGACATGTTCGGTGAGATCATACGAGTGTCTTTGGTCGGCACTTGACCAACGCAAACTTAAACTTAATGGGTTCATCACGAGTTGATTGAGATTGACTTTGTAAAAGATAATCAAAGTCTCTCTAGTGTCATCATTGTCTCCTATCTTTCAATAGAAAACAAGCGCTTACTATTGATCCAATCTAGGAAGGGATGAATCTAACCGGACGGATTTTTAGTCCACACTTTGTTCTTAAAGCTTCATTCGAGAAGTCACTATGCAATGCATGAGATAATAATCAAGGAACAAGGAAAACATTTGTGATGTAAACGTGTGAGGGGGAAGCAAAAACAGAGATCTACACAAAAAAAGAAGAGAAATCCGAGATAAATGTTGGTCTGCTTTTTCAAAAGCAAACTGAGATGATAAGATGAAGCTCAAGCCAATTGCTATTGAATCGGTTAAGCCAATAATTAGTTCTAATAAAGAGATAAAATGGTAATAGAGCAATAAATATAATCTAGAGAAATAGAATCACCACCTAATAAATGCAAAATAGTACCTTTTTCAGAAGGCTTAACAAAATGCCCATTGAAAGAGGCTGTTCATGAGCTTCATCCATCATGATCACACTGTATGGCCAAAAGAAGAGGTTAGGGAAGCATTTATATAAATAAGTGAAGAAGTGTCCAAAAAAGCAGCAGTTTAAAAACGACTCATAGGATATTAAAAAAAAAGTTAAAAAGAAAGGGGGTATACAAAGAGACCGGTAATCTTCCGCCCACACAAGTCTATCCATCTATCTATACCTTATCAAAAACCATTAACAGTAAGGTGATTGCTTGAGTTTGCATCAGGCAGCATTCTTTCGCTCCCAAGTCCACAACATTTTTACAGAAAGGACTCAATTTTCGCAAGAACTACATTTGGAATCTTTGAGAAGCATAGACCTACCTATACTTTCTTAACAGAGGACTATCTATCATTTCCCTCGGCAACACTCCATCAATGAGAAATTTTATCCTTGTTACTTCCTGTTTCTAGAAAAGGATTTATCATCACTAGTTATTATCAACACGTAGCCATAGCAATTAAGTTGTTCTTGGCTACAAAAAATGACGCCACAACTTGAGATACAACGTTTCATATAAAAGCATACAATCGCAACTAGTATAAAAGAAAGATGTAAATCATAGGAACAATACATAATATACATAAGCAAAAATAAGATGAGAATTGAGATGTGTGAAAAATAAGATCATTTTGTCAATTTGACTGTGAATCCTTTAAGTGCCCCTTTATGCTTTTACCTCCAATGTCAAGGACATCTCTGCAATATTCGTTGATATTACCACCTTTCCCTTCCAACACACGTTTGAAGAAAACACAAGAGCCTACAAAATAGGGAAAAAAAAGGACATAACGTACAATTTCCAAAAACACGTATATATAAGGAGGGTTGGGCTTTTGATTCTTAATCTTTTTAACCGAAAAAAAAAAAAAAAAAAGAACAATGACCTAATTTGCATGAAGTCTTGTGGAACCAAAATTAATTAGAAAAAAGCAAGAGCACTCAAGAATCAAACCAATACACGTTAATACATTATAAGAAACACCAAATAAACCACAAACATTACACCAAATCGACAAAAGAAAGCTTGACACACAAACAACAAGAATGAAATCCACTTTCACTCTTAAGATCATACGAGGAGCAACATCAAGTTAATCCTTATTTAAAAGGAACATACAATCATAATGCTTACATATATAACATGTTGTAGATATTAAATAGAAAGAGAGAACAAATATACACGCATATATAATGATAAATGGAAGCGCAAAAGTACATGTCTCGCACACATAGAAGTTGCAGGCAAAACAAATAAACCATACACAATATCATTCTCAAATCCCTGCACCATTTAAGCAGTCCTCAATGGAATGTGAAAAAGAAAAAAAAAAGTGAAAAGCGGCTTAAATATAAGCCAACAAGCTTCATAAACTTTTAAGTGAAGTGAGTTATTTGCACCATTAATGTCAAAATATCATGCATCAAGAAAGTTCATAAATGAAAACTTGCCTTAAATAATACATTCTTCAATATAATAGTGAAATAATTAAATCATAGTTTACCTGATACACAAGCAAACAAGAACAATGAAATCCAGCAGATATTTAAAAATATTGTCACATACAATGCAAATCTTAAACCATTTAAGTAATGTGAAAAAACGATTTTTTTTCGTTTGCCTAACCACCAGACCAGCTTCCTTTATGCAGAAAGATATCAAAACTGACCTGTAGAAGCTCCAGAGACAAAATGCATGTTTTGTTAGTAACTTCATCCTTTCCTCCTTCATGCCCATCTGCATACAAATTATATGATTCTATCTCACGGTGGCAGAGTGAAACTTTGAACTAATGAAATAGATGATATACAAACCTTACAAAGTACGAGGAAGAAGTAAAACATTCTGTTGTCCAACACTCATGCTTTCCAGGCCCATCCCTCTTAAAGAATTAGCAATGTAAAACTTGCAAAAGCCATATATAAATAAAATTAGTAACAGAATTAGATACTTTTAGGTGAAGTTTATCAGCAGATAAAGATAAAAATAAATGAACTCCCCTGTTTGAGTATATGTGCAAGAGAGACTCGCACTGATAAATATTTCTTCAAAGTATACGATCTCAACTTTAGTATTGGGTCATACCTTGCGACCTTTGGACAATCTTCAAGATCCACAGCCTTCTTGAGAATAGCTACTAAACCTATAGATTAGAGCGTTATAACCCAAGATATCTGATATCAAAATAGGCGAACATATCAAGAATTTGCGAAAAAGAAAAGAGACAGAAGGAAGGTGAATACTCATATTGGCATTACCTCCCCAAATATAAGTTCAAACTGCACCTTTTATATTATATCGCCACCCACAAGAGAGTGAATTTCTTTAGCAAAAGCAAGAGATGTATTATTTATCATTTCACGGACGGTGCTTCACTCAAAGCCATACTTGGCCCATTATGATCAATGGATGACACTTCTTCAATCATTGGATTTGACCCATCCTCCGAGTTATCGTGGGCTCAAGATTGGAGGAGACCGGATCACCACAGATTAATTACTTACTCGTATATAAATACTTTCCATCCATCTAATCCAACGCGCAACAAAGATTCGAAGGGAATTGAATCACATACATATGTTTCCATCCATCTGAATATGATACTGAGCATTTGTATTAGCATGGCCTTTGACGTCGCTTGGTTTATAGGACTCTTGCAAAACATTGCGGCAATTTTTATACTCACTAAATAATGTATTATCAAAGTGATATTGACACCTTTTCAAAACATACCTATTAAGAGAAATATTATAGCACACACTCATGACTCCAACCAATGGTTCACAATGAATTACATACGAGTAGATCCAAGTGGTACACTAACCACTTGAACATGTAAATACTAGATCCTAATTAATTAACACCAGATAAAAGCTAATTAGCTACGTATAAACTATAAAAGGATATTTGTGCTGTTAGACATAAATGGGCACATTCATTGAGTGATAAACAAAGGACCAAAAGTTTCCCATTATCTCTAATGAAATACGTGGGATCAAATCATTTCAAGATCCGGGTACTGTGTGTGTGTGTGTGTGTGTGTGTGTGAGAGAGAGAGAGAGAGAGAGAGAGAGAGAGAGAGAGAGAGAGAGAGAGAGAGAGAGAGAGAGAGAGAGAGAGAGAGAGAGAGAGAGATGATCCTCTCGGAGATTGCCTTGATATTTTGAATCAAGAAAGGAATGCTACGTTTTCCACACGGCAAATCAAGATGCAATACACTTCATAACGCTCGTAAACAAAGATCTGAGATAGTTATATATAAAAATAAATACACCCAAAATACAGTCAAAAGCATCTACATAATTACACGCCAACCACAAACAATAACGAAATCATTTCCAATGGCTCACAAGCCAACCAACCAATAAATAGATCAAATCATTTGTGTAGGAAATATTGTGTGAGAACATATTTTTATTCATCCGAGAGTTACATATTTATACAACTATTGATAGGGACACATCCCTTATAATATTCTAACTTTATCCCTAAAGTATGCAAACATGTTCCTTAAAGTACTCTAGTCTAATTAATACAACGGCGTGAGGCGCAGCCGGTGGTGGAGGCTGTGTGACTCGAGGTAGGCGCATGAGAGTGAGCGCGAACTACAAGTCCTGCGCGTGTGGGTGTCACGCGCCGGCTACGGTGGCCAGAATCTGGGAAAAATGTCGACCGGTGGAAGGTGCAGCTGGCTGGAGTAGAGGTGAGACAAATCGGTCGGAAGAGGAAAAAAAAGAAAATTTGTGCCCACAAATCCTAACTGGAAGAGTTCTCAAACTTACTCAAACCCTAATTTTGTTTTGTGATGCTCTCTCTGGCTCGATACCATGTAGGAAATATTGTGTGAGAACATATTTTTATTCATCTGAGAGTTACATATTTATACAACTATTGATAGGGACACATCCCTTATAATATTCTAACTTTATCCCTAAAGTATGCAAACATGTTCCTTAAAGTACTCTAGTCTAATTAATATATACACTTGCTTTAACAATTTGCAATGGCCAACCAAACAATAACGAAATCAAATGGCTCACATACCAACTAAACAATAAAGAAATTAAACAGCTCACATGCCACCCAAGCAATAACGGAATAAAGTGGATAAAAGGCCAACCAAGCAACCAGGAAATCAAATGGCTCATAGGCAACCAAACAATTACGAAATCAAATGGCTCACACGCCAACCAAGCAATCACGAAATCAAGTCATTTTCAATGGTTCACACGACAATCAAGCAATAATGAAATCAAACGGCTCATACGTCAACCAAGCAACAACAAAATCGAATGGTTCACAGAACAACCAAGCAACAACGAAATCAAATGTTTCACATGCCAACGAAGCAACCACGAAATCAGACGGCTTATAGGCCAATCAAACAATCAAATGGCTCACAAACCAACCAAGCAATAATGAAATCAAATAGCTCAAAGAACAACCAAGAAAACACGAAATCAAATGGCTCACACAACAACAAAGCTACAATGAAATCAAATGGCTCATAGGAGAATCAAGCAATAATGAAATCAAACGGTTCGCGGGCCAACCAAGCAATGAAAAAATCAAATGGCTCGTAGGCCAACCAAGCAATCACGAAATCAAATGGCCCACAAACCAACCAAGTAATAACGAAATCAAATAGATCAAAGAACAACCAAGCATCAACGAAATCAAATGTCTCACAAGCCAACCAAGCAATCACGAAATCAAATGGGTCACATGCCAACCAAGCAACCACGAAATCAAGTCATTTTCAATGGCTCACAAGACAACAACACAATAATGAAATCAAAGAATCAGCAATGTAAAACTTGCAAAAGCCATATATAAATAAAATTAGTAATAGAATTAGATACTTTTAGGTGAAGTTTATCAGCAGATAAAGATAAAAATAAATGAACTCCCCTGTTTAAGTGTATGTGCAGAGAGACCGTTTCGCACAATAAATATTTCTTCAATGTATACGATCTCAACTTTAGTATTGGGTCATACCTTGCGACCTTTGGACAATCTTCACGATCCACAGCCTTCTCGAGAACAGCTACTAACCCTATAGATTAGAGCGTTTTAACCCATGAATCACATATCAAAATAGGCGAACATATCAAGAATTTGCGAAAAGGTAAAGAGACAGAAGCAAAGTGAATACTCATATTGGCATGACCTCCCCAAATATAAGTACAAACTGTACCTTTTATATCAGCGCCACCCACAAGAGACTGAATTTCTTTAGCAAAAGCGAGAGATGTATTATTCATCTGTTTCACGGACAATGCTTCACTCAAAGCCATACTTGGCCATTATGATTAATGGATGACACTTCTTCAATCATTGGATTTGACCCATCCTCCGAGTTATCGTGGGCTCAAGATTGGAGAGAGACGTGGATCACCACATTAATTACTTATCGTATATAAATACTTTCCATCCATCTAATCCATCGCGCAACAAAGATTCACAAGGGAATTGAACCACATACATATGTTTCCTTCTGTCTGAATATGATACTGAGCATCTGTATACTTTGACGTCGCTTGGTTTATAGGACTCTTGCAAAACATTGCAACAATTTTTATACTCACTAAATAATGTATGATCAAAGTGTGACACATTTTCAAAGCATACCGATTAGTATCAATATTATAGCACATACTCATGACTCCAAGCAATAGTTCACCATGAACTGCAGAAGAGTAGATCCAAGTGGTAAACTAACCACCTGAACATGTAAATACTAGATCTTAAGTAATTAGCACCAGATTAAAAGCTAATTAGCTACGTCTAAACTATAAAAGGATCTTTGTACTGTCAGACATAAATGGGCACATTCATTGAGTAATAAACAGAGGACCAAAAGTTTCCTGTCATCTCTAACGAAATACGTGGGATCAAATCATTTCAGGATCTGTGTACTGAGAGAGAGAGAGAGAGAGATTGCCTTGATATTTTGAATCAAAAAAATGGCGTGAATGTTATGTTTTTCCACACATGGCAAATCAAGATGTGAATATGCACTACTCATATACGCACTTCATTACACTCGTAAACAAAGACCTGAGATAGATATACATCAATAAAAATACACGCAAAAAATAGTTAAGAGGATCTACATAATCAGATATTGAGATACAGATACATAAAGGTGGAATATATTAGCTTGAAAATCAGAATTATATTGTAATCTTCATATAGCAAGCACATAGAGATCTTGAGTACATAATGTGGAATTTAGAAAATAGGCTATGAAAAGAGTACAAAATGATCTGTTGTCGCCATTTAAAACATTAACACCACCATTAGACCTAGTCTTTCAACCAACACAAAAGATGGCCGTTTTTTGGCTAAAATCAGGAAATTTCAGTTAAAGAAAAAGATAACCAATCAAATTCCACTTCTCTTACTTTAGCATATTTAACAATTACCGAAAATTGCAAATATTGTCATACCTGCAGTTACTCAATCCTTGCTCTTGTTTTCTCTTCCTAGTCACCAACATTCCTCATCAGATAAATAAAAAAAATCAGAATTAAAGAGTGGGGAACTTCGGCTTCAAAATGAAGTAAGGGATAGGCATGCTGAACCTTCACAGAAAAGAGAGGCCCGTTAGAAGCTAGACAGCCTGTTCTTCAAGGTTCTTGTTTGTATTTCCATCCCCAAAAGAGCTCTGGGAAAATTATACAAATTGCATACAGACGGAAAAATGACATTGTCAATACAATTGACTGTCACACCAAAATCACAAGATAAAAGATAAGTGAAACATGAAAAAGAAGCGGTGGGGGTGTGGGGATCGAAAAGCACACCACGTTTTGAATGATAATAGACACCCCTTCCTGAGATCGTTGGGTTGCTGAGTAATATCCTCAGCCTGCAGAGAATATAGCAAAGTATGAAGTTCAAAACAAAACAAGCTACTGATGATGTAATTGTGTCTATCTTACCGAGAGAAGAATACTTTAAACTAGAGATTTAATCGATACGGCTTCAAAGTGTGATATCGGGAGAATCAAACTGGACAACTTCAAGCAATTCCAACATATGTAGAGTTAGAAATAGGCTAAATTACAAAAACTACCCATGAGGTTTAGCCTAATTACAAAAAATATCCAACTATCTTTCAAAATTACAAATACCCCCTTAAGGTATTACAAACACCCCCCCTCTTAAGGAAAATATGATTTTTGCACAAACAAATAAAGCAATACGTGCAATGGTACCACACAAATTCCTCTCCATTAGGACGAAAATAAGATGAAAAGCATATTAAGCACATATTTTACATTTTTGTCATTTCTATGTCCTATGCGAGAAAATGAATGTTCTATGTCAAAAACAAAATATGGAAATATTCTGGCTCTAAAAGCTTCCCATATGAAGTTTGGGCGTACAAAATAAAAAAGCTCAAAAACAAAGTTAACAGACTAGAGTTACATCTACTCATTTACCTGGTTCTATAACTCTTGGGATCCTTCAAGTACACCCCACGAGGATCAATTCTTACAACCACAAACTAAGTCATGAAGAGATGGGACTTGGTATAAAAAGGATCTAGTAACCCGGACTTGATCTTACGCACTGGTGGATCAAAGAACTAAACAAGACTTAGTATAAAAAGGAACAAGAACTTGATTTTCAAAAATAGAAATAACTAATCAATCGAGACATTAGATAGACAAGACTACCTTCACTTTTCCAAGCCACCCTTGAATAGTTTAATCATCCTCTCCCAATAAGAGAAAACAATCCGACAATATAATATGAAAAAATAAATTAACAACTCGAGAGGAATTGAAAAGAAAAATAATAAACAACAACAATAACAATACAAATTGTCTTTGAACAAACCTTTAACCTTCTTTCTCAAATTCTCTTATTCTGTTCTCCGCGGCTTCCTACTTCTCGAGAAGGAACTAACAAACATTTCTTGTTCTTGACCCAATTTATCCATCATTTCTTGAAGAAATTTGAAATCGGAAAGTAAATAATAATATTAAATCAAAAATTACAAAAGAAACATAAATTCATATATCTTAGGATGATCTCACAATAACCAAGCTTTTCTATAATTTGTAATTAATGTTGTAGTTGAAAGTCCAAATTATGATAATGGTCCGTATAATATATTCCCAATTTAAGATTTCAATTTAAATTTGTAAAAATACCCGTTGGGTAAATCCTCGAGCTTGATGTAATAGTCTCCGCACGCCGAACCACTAACTTTTGGGTGCACGTTGGGTAAATTCTTGACCTTGATGCAATAACGCAAACGATGCCAGGCAGATAAACCGCACCGATAAGCCCTGTGCAACATACTCGACCAAATAGTATAAATGTGGGGATTCGAACTTTTAGGCGTCTTGCACGAACTCCACTATTTACCGACCATGAGGGGCTATTTTCAATCTTTCTTGATTCAAAATCAGATTTTTATTAATGTCAATATCCAACTTGTGATTAATTCTTAAAAATTGTTAAATCAAGTCCCTTTTTGTTCATTCTATAAGATTTGGCATTCAAAAAAAAAAAAACCGTGTGAGTATTATATAGTTTAGCTATGTTGCTTCAAACCCCGATTGCAGAGTTATGAGACTTGAATATATCTAACTTTAATCAAATTTAACTAATACTAAAGTTGTTTGATTCATTCAGTGACCATTTCATGTAAATATGCACTGCGTCTCCAGTTAGTTCTTTCTCAATAAAAACAAGCAAAGATAGAAATCGAATCAAACACTTGTAGTTCAAGTATCTTTTGACAACTTTGATATTCGATAAAGTTAAGAGTCCAAAGTAAGAAAGGATCCCGAAGAACAAAAGAAAGTACCGAATAGCACGATCCGAGTTTGCGGTGACTTATTCTGTCTTTTTCATATCGCAAATCCTGCAATACATTATTCAAAGTGCAAACAGAAAATCGACTGATTAAAACGATAGAGAATAACGGACAGAAAACAGCAACGAGCAAACAACCTGACTGCAGCATTACTATGTATAACACAATCTGATATAGCTAACCCATATAATTATTTTGTTTACTTATTTCTCAAACTACCATTCTCTTCTTTCAACCGAAGAGCCATATTGGTAATTGAGCAAACTATAAGCAAACAAAAAGAATCTTCAAGAACAATATAAATCGCATAAAAAAAAAGGAACCATAACTTGACATATGAAATAAAAGTATCGTAGAAGTAAAAAGGTTAGGATTAGCAAAAAGTTCGTTACAACCTAGGTGATTTAGACAAATCAAAAACCATACTTAGAGCAGATGCAACAAGAAATGATGGAAGCCAATATCAATTACAAAGAAATATCAAATCATCACACCACACACAAACACGAACAAGAACTCATTTTAATCGAAAACCATTAGTCGAAAACTAAGATGTTAATCTTCACAAAGAGCATCACTTTGTTTGGACTGGCAAGCAAGACCTACCATTTTAATCTTCTTAGAACCAGCAGAAGAGAAAATCACAATAAGTAACAAGTACAATCCTTATCCAAATAGGGGATAACCCTGGATTATGGTCTTTCTGATTTCTGGCCCTAGCTTGCTTATTTCTTTTTCATAGTATATCTATCAGTCTACAGAGCTATTCTAAATACGAGCCAGTGAGATCGTAAGAATTGTTTTGGTCGGACACCTGACTACTGAAAACTTATCATTATGGGTGCTTTACAAATAAACCATCCATTGGATCTGGCCCAGTGAAACCAACCTCATTTGCCTCCTTCACCACTTCTCTAGAAGTTCTTGCATCCTCGAAGTTGTTGAATATAACTTAAGGTGCCATTGCATGAAAATATTATTATGTGATATCAGTAAATAGAAACATCTCAAACATAGAATAATCTGTGATTCACGCTAATAAACATAGATATAACCAACACTAAATTGCCTTAAAAGATAAAACCCCACGATAGTTTTCAATTTACAAAATCATATAAGGAGAGAGTTTGACTTTTGATTGTTTTACTTTATTAACCGGAAAGGGAAAAAAAAATTAACAATAACCTAATCTGCACGAGGCAGTCTACAATAGAAATGTAAAACAATTCAATCCTGCAAGTGAACAAAACAGAAGCAAATGTACGAGCACAACTCCACAAGGCAAGGCTTCTCTGTTTTCGAACTCCTGACATTCTACTTTCTTCCAGTGAAACAAACTAAAAACCTCAATTTGATGTTATGAAGGATTTTTGTCATTTCACTACAACTGCTAGAAAGCTAGGTAAACATGAGACTCCATGGCTGACTAGCCAACAATCATGACTAAGTAAGATAAAAGGAAACTCAGAGAATTGAACACACCGAGTCTCTCACAAATGAAATCAAACACACATGTGTAACTATGTGAATGTATAACTAAGCTACCAATGAAAAAAATTAAGAAACATAGCTACTTCCAATCTTTACAGTTAAAAAATTTAACCAAAGGATTTCGTACCATGAGTGAGATAGCTAATTCAGATGAGAAAATGTAAAAACATCATACTTTATGCTTATCAGTTCCATTGAGAAGGGTAAGAAACAAGGACCAGCTGTCCATTTCGAGCATGTGAATCATGTAAGTGTCCCTTTAAGTTTTTACCTCCAATGTCAAGGATATCTCTGCAATATTTGTTGATATTACCAACTTTCCTTCCTACAAGGAGTTGGAGAAAGCGAAGAGCCTACAAATAGACAGAAAGGGATGTCACATCTAATTTGCCGAATCAAGAATATGTACGGAGAGGGATGTTGATTGTTTTTCATTTTTAACTGGAAAAGAATAGAAAAGGAACAATAGCCTTATCTGCACTCGTCAGTAGAAAATTATCTTGTGCAAGTGAACGGAAGAGAAGACATAATGGCATGATGAAGAAAGTGCAGTAATACATTGGCGGAGCCAGGGGGCCAACCAGCCCTACCAGCCTTTTGTTGAGCAGAAGCCTTAGCGATTGGTTCCGCGACTAAACTTTTCAAAATCAGTCACCTATTGCAAAGTTGGTGCGGGATCAACTTTGTCTTGAGAATTCATAACAGTTGATCTGTTTCATGACAACTTTTACTGAAGTCTGTGTTGAAATATAATCAGTTAAAGCAACAGAGTAATAATCGGTTCAAAGTCAAATGAAATATATTCAACTAAAGCGTGCAGATATAACTTGATTCAAACATAAGTCAATCAATTAGTTGTCCATAACTGACAAACACAGGAGCCGAGACATCCATGGCAATAAGGTTATCAGGAATTTCTTGATGGAATAAAGCAACTAGTTTAGATAAAAGCTGTGGCTAAGGAACATGACACTTCATTCTCTATCAAGATTACTAAAAACTATCAATCTTTGACTTGAAAGCTTAAGTAACTTAAAAATGCCCACCCGCCAACCAAGCAATCACGAAATCAAGTCATTTTCAATGGCTCACGGGACAATCAGGACAATCAAGCAATAACGACATCAAACGGCTCACACGCCAACCAAGCAATAACGAAATCAAACGGCTCACACGCCAACCAAGCAACAACGAAATCAAATGGCTCACACACCAACAAAGCAACAACGAAATCAAATGTTTCACACGCCAACCAAGTAACCACGAAATCAAACGGCTCATAGGCCAATCAAACAATCACAAAATCAAATGGCTCACAAACCAATCAAGCAATCAGAATAGTGCATGGAAAATGGGTAAAATCCTCACACAAAGTTATCATGGAATGTGCCGATCTCTGGATGATCAGGGAATCTATCAACAAGCTTCAGAGGAGAACGTGCAGACCTGCCATGAGATAAACATTATAACTATGCCAAATGCAGACTTTAGAGAGTCAAACAAAGAAATATGTTACATAGATCAATTACAAGGTATGCACAAATAAAAGGGTAAAATTTCCACCTGTACACATTCCATTTTCCTGTTTGCAATTTCTCAGGAAGAACTACGCAATACCTCTGGCCTGCTCAACATTAAAATCATTATCGTCTCAAACTAAAGCGAGAACATCTTTGGGATGAGTGCACACAACAAAACCTTATCAGCAGACAAAAGGTAGCTAGTTATACAGTATCCCAAAAATTCCAGCAAAAACTAATCAAGTGTTAACACCAAGAAAGGATTATGAACAAGAAGAATGAGAGGGGGGAAAAAAGAATGTGAGTTCCCAAGGAGTTTCCCATCTAATCCTACAAAAACAGTGCCGTATTCCACAATATCATAGATGCCATATGCAGAAGTTGTAAGTATAGTGAATCGATTCAATAAAGCTTATAGGTGCTCACTAAACCTGCCATTGCTTTGTTGACCATGACAAGAGTCGTGAATATAAAGAGATGCATGACTATGGCAGGGCGGTACACTCTGCTCTCTCGTGACCCCTACTCTAATCAAAAGACTAAAGGCCCCTACTGAAGATAGGTCACCAAACTACGACGAGAGTTTCGCCTTTTGAAGGGCCAATCGTGTAGGGAGAACGGGCCAGGCAAAGTCAAAAGGTCTTTGATGACTCAAAGTTCATACTAGGTTAGTTAACCCTTAACGGATTTCATATGGCTCATAAGAATAAATTATCTACGTTAACCCAGAGGCAAGTTATCCATGCTGAGCACACATGAGATGACTTTTAAAAGCATGTTGTATGCCATCAGTTTTACATGTAGACGTTCCAACACACCATGAGATACACTTAAGTAATATCCCTAGCTAAAAGGATCAAATATCATGAATTATTAAAATTCACTAATAGGAAAAGATTATGTCCCAATGTACCATCAGATATACTTCACTAAACTTCCTTCGCTAAAAAAGGTCAAATATCAATAATCAGAACAAGAAAATGATTATTATGCTCAAAAATGTGGGTGCCCGAGTGCACAAAGGTGTTTCACTCAAACGTGGTTTGTTGGGAATAAGAAGTACTGGAGCAAGTTCTTTGTCATATTCCAAAAAGGTTCTGAACAGCAGAATTTGTTTCAAGAGATATACAGAAAATTGCGGGAGATATGTGAGATATACAGAAAATTGCGGGAGATCGTCCATAGAAGACAATGCATGCTCTGCTTGGCTAGAAGGACATTCCTGCAAACCTTGGTTAAATTATGTGAAGCATTGTCAAAAACATTTCTGCAAGGTAGGCAGAACAAGTAACTTAGAATTGATATAACAAGAAAGAGATTGCATTTGCAAATAGAAGCTTCTTCATCAACCCTCAAAGGATAAACTTTATACTTGTATTTTTCCATTGAAGTTTTTCACTGAAGTTATTCTACAGCCAGAAAAAATTCATCCAGAACCAGAAAAACAATAGAATCACCAAAATACAGAAAGATAAAGAAAAAGAAAATTCCTTTCGTTTGAATACCGTTCCATTGCAGTTATATAGGGGTGTGATTCATTATAACCCACCATACTCCTACATTAGGTAAAGATAAGCCTGTAACCCACTTGCACTTTCAATTCACTTAAAGGTGGAAACCCAAAGCTGGTCTTAAATTATGACCTTCAGAGCGATAACCAATAAGAATCAATTTTAAGATACCTACAAACCTGCTATAGGTTGAAATCCTATGATACAATTACAGCATAAGTGTAGCTTCCATAGTATAAAGTCTTTATCAAAAATCAAGCCCCATCAGTTAAGCTGAACAAACTTTTCAAAGGTGCTAGGCTATTGGGATTCGATATCTGTGCTTACGTTGAGCTTAGTAGTTAAAAATATAATTAAGCTAGTCCTGCAATAATTTTTTTTTAACATACTTAGATGTTTACTATAGTTCACAACAAAGAAGTGACAATATTTAATAATTTAAGAGAAATGATATGATTGAAAGAGAATGTAGTTAAATAAACAACATGTGCAAACATAAGATTTCAGTACCTGTTGAGGAAAGCCTGCATATTTCAGGACGAACACAACATGGGCACTGAACATCTACATACAGCATGTAAAAATGGACCCCTTATATAGTTTCTCCACTGTAGATAAACTTCACGAAAAAAAAACGGTTGATTGGAGACCCACCATAAAATATTTTGGATATTCGATAGTGAAAAATGGACCCCTTAAAGACTTCTTCGTACCTCATCATGTACAAAAATCACTGTTCAAACTGCAGCTCGGATATAATATGAAACAGGCTTCTCAATGTAAAAATTTTGCACATTGAATCGTCTACATACACACATATCAGAAAACAATTTTGAATATCCACAATGTCGATAACTTTCACCCAAAAATCAGTGGAGATATAATATATATGTATATATGTGTATATATATATAAATTATATATATATATATATATATATATATATATGAAAGGACTGCTCTTGTATGTCAAAAAATCAGATGTGCAGTATCACATACCTCAACTGACAAGAACAACGGGCTCTTTCCCTGGTCCATGTTCTTCATCATCTTGTCCTTGATGCCATCAGCCAATTTTTTAAATCAAATTGTCACGGCATAAGCTCAAAAACTCCGAGAACAAATGATAAATCTCATAGAAATTGCACAATGAAGAGTTAGAATCATACAACTGTAAGAATAAAAGATAAGCAAATGACATTGCAGAAAACTATTCAAACGGACTAAATATAAAGTGAAATAGTGTAAAGAAGAATAAATAAGAAGAATTTAAAAAATTTAGAAAGTGAGTGATCTTGTGTCCGATCTTGTTATCAACTCAAAATCAGCCGATTCCAATCGAACGTATTAGAAATAAAAGCACTTAAGCGCAACAACTCAATTTTCCAATAAACATGCTTAATCCAAGAATTATCAAGCCATTTTAGCACGTAGCATTAAATGGTCATATTAAGCATTCACCAAACATGGAAATAATTAAAATACATGTTGATGCGCACATACAATCAATTTACAGAGAATACCTCCTTTTCATGATTTATTTCGGTGGCATGTAGTTTGGCACAACAACAGAGCAAATACTGTTTCAAAAATTCTACGTTTATCAAGAAGAACCGATCACAACAAGTATTCAGACCGCCACAAATATGTATTCCATGCACTCACAAACACGAGGAGTCGATACCTTTTTAGTAGGGGGCAAGGGGAGAGCAGATTGGTCTGCGAAAAACAAAAACGTAAACATCCTTTGAAATAGAGTTACGGAAGTACCATCTCGAAGTACCATCTCGAAGTACCATCGCAGACATCTCATTCAAAAAAATCTTATGTATAGAGCTGTTTAAGGTGAAAAAGTAAAAGAAGAATCTCCCTACTCATTCGGCTTTCCCCCTCCTTTTTGGATGGTGTACTAAATCATGAATTGAGAAGGGTAAGAAACAACAAAGACAACACCTAAGATGAGAACCGAGAAACTTTGTACTCTAGGTTCTATCCCAGGGACGTGAGGCTTTAGTTGGATCATTGTTCCTCTGTGTGATCAAAGGCGTGCACCATTGTTTATGATTGGACACTAAAAATACAAGTATTTGATTATATGTAAAGCAAGAAAAGACAAGATTACCAATCAAGTATGATTCTTTGCATCCGAGCCACGACAAAGCATCATGTCCCAAAATCACAACAAGTATCAACATACACGATAATGAATGAGAGGATGGTCTATCATTGTATATTTGCGGGATTCTTTAAAGAAAATTGAACAAAATCAAAATCGACCGTGGATCTCTACTCTCAAGCTTGAAAGAAAAAGGCAAGAGACAAAAGGTACACAAAAGCAGATTCATCTTCCTATATGAGATCCACAAAGCTTGTGCAAGGACATCTCTCGCAATATTCGTTGATGTTACCTCCTTTCCCTTCTCACGCACGGTTTGAGAAAACACAAGAGCCTATAAATAGAGAAAAAAAAAAAGGATGTAATGTACAATTTCGAGAATCACAAATATATAAGGAGAGTTGGGGCTTTTGGTTGTTATAACTGTCTCGCACAATAAATATTTCTTCAAAGTATACGATCTCAACTTTAGTATTGGGTCATACCTTGCGACCTTTGGACTATCTTCACGATCCATGACCTTCTCGAGAACATTTGCTAACCCTATAGATTAGAGCGTTTTAACCCATGAATCACATATCAAAATAGGCGAACATATCAAGAATTTGCGAAAAGGGAAAGAGACAAAAGCAAAGTGAATACTCATATTGGCATGACCTCCCCAAACATAAGTACAAACTCTACCTTTTATATCGGCGCCACCCACAAGAGATCGAGTTTCTTTAGCAAAAGCAAGAGATGTATTATTTATCTGTTTCACCGAGGTTTGAGAGAGAGAGAGAGAGAGAGAGAGAGAGAGAGAGAGAGAGAGAGAGAGAGAGAGAGAGAGAGAGAGAGAGAGAGAGGTGAACCTCTCGAGATTGCCCTTTGATATTTTGAATCAAGTGAATGTCGATAATGCTACGTTTTTCCACACACAACAAATCAAGATGTAAATACGCACTACTCATATACACACTTCATAACACTCGTAAACAAAGATATGAGATAGTTATATATAAATATAAATACACCCAAAATACGAGTCAAAAGTATCTACATAATTACACGCCAACCACAAACAATAACGAAATCATTTTCAACCAACCAAATAAATAAATAGATCAAATCATTTTCAATGGCCAACCAAACAATAACGAAATCAAAGGGCTCACACACCAACTAAACAATAACGAAATCAAATAGCTCACATGCCAACCAAGCAATAATGAAATAAAGTGGATCAAAGGCCAACCAAGCAATCACGAAATCAAATGTCACGAAATCAAATGGCTCACACGCCAACCAAGCAATCACGAAATCAAGTCATTTTCAATGGCTCACACGACATTCAAGCAATAACGAAATCAAACGGCTCACACGCCAACCAAGCAACAACAAAATCGAATGGCTCACACAACACCAATCAACAACGAAATCAAATGGCTCACACACCAACCAAGCAACATCGAAATCAAATGTTTCACACGCCAACCAAGCAACCACGAAATCAAACGGCTCATAGGCCAATCAAGCAATCACAAAATCAAATGGCTCACAAACTAACCAAGCAATAATGAAATCAAATAGCTCAAAGAACAACAAAGCAAAAACGAAATCAAATGGCTCACACAACAACAAAGCTACAACGAAATCAAATGGCTCACGGGACAATCAAGCAATAATGAAATCAAACGGCTCACGGGCCAATCAAGCAATAATGAAATCAAACGGCTCACGGGCCAACCAAGCAATGAAAAATCAAATGGCTCACAGAACAACCAAGCAACAACGAAATCAAATGTTTCACACGCCAATCAAGCAACCACGAAATCAAATGGGTCATAGGCCAACCAGGCAACCACGAAATCAAATTATAGGCCAATCAAACAACCACGAAATCAAATGGCTCACGAACCAACCAAGTAAAAACAAAATCGATAGATCAAAGAACCACCAAGCAACAACGAAATCAAATGTCTCACAAGCCAACCAAGCAATCACGAAATCAAATGGGTCACATGCCAACCAAGCAATCAACCAAGCAATCACGAAATCAACTGGCTCATAGGTGAATCAAACAACCATGAAATCATATGGCTCACAAACCAACGAAGTAATAACGACATCAAATAGACCAAAGAACAACTAAGCAACGATAAAACCAAATATCAAACAATCACGGAATCAAATGGCTCACAAGCCAACTAAGCAATCACGAAATCAAGTCATTTTCAATGGCTCACAAGACAATAGCACAATAATGAAAACAAAGAATCAGCAATGTAAAACTTGCAAAAGCCATATATAAAATAAAATTAGTACCAGAATCAGATACTTTTAGGTGAAGTTTATCAGCAGATAAAGATAAAGATAAATGAACTCCCCTGTTTGAGTGTATGTGCAGAGAGACCGTCTCGCATAATAAATATTTCTTCAAAGTATACGATCTCAACTTTAGTATTGGGTCATACCTTGCGACCTTTGGACAATCTTCAAGATCCAGAGCCTTCTCGAGAATAGTACTAACCCTATAGATTTGTGCGTTTTAAACCAAGAAACAGATATCAAAATAGGCGAACATATCAAGAATTTGCGAAAAGGGAAAGAGACAGAAGCAAAGTGAATATTCATATTGGCATGACCTCCCCAAATATAAGTACAAACTGTACCTTTTATTTCAGGGAAAATGCCTCAACGAAAAACATATGCACGGTAATTTAGTTTTCATATTAATAACAACAAAGCAAACCTTCTCAAAAGATGCAAGGCGATCAACTGTCGGGAGCTTGATTCGCTCCACAATCTAAGAGCACCTATAATTGCAAACATTTAACTTTTAAATTAGAATAATAGATGCGTGAAGCATTTTTAAGTAAAGATCTTCCATCACAAAATACCTTCCGAAGAAAAAGGCAAGGACACTATATTTAAGTTTTAAAAACATAGTCTGGTGCGCCGGTGACCACATGAACATCATGCCCAACAAGAATGAGATGTTGAGCAATTATATGAAGTCAATTCTAGCATAAAATATATGGTCCCAAAGAAAGATTTGATAGCTTTTCATTATGACATCGATGATAGTGTATTACCTACAAATTGGAACGTTCAAAATGGAGAAGAAATAAGAAATCTTACTACGAGAAAAATGTTGTATCTTAAAACTACGTAAAAATTGCCACTCATGATATCGAGAGTGACAACAACCATTATTTTCAAGGGAACAACCAATAATTACGAAACAACATGCCTAGTTTAGTGCCAACTAGTACGAGAGGAATCCCAAGAGCAAAGTCTTGAAGTTTAGGAATCCTTTGCCTACAAATATCATCAAAAATCTTAACTAGTTCCATGTTATTCGCTAAAACAATGTAATTGAAAACTTGAAAAATTCTTAGAAATCTTGCCTTCAAAAACAACTAATGTTCACCTTTTTAAGTATGTTTTCATAGCTTGCACGACGACTAGCGAAAATGCCGAAACAAATACGTCCGCTCCTCGGTAGCTCAAGGGCCTTAATTTAATCTATTGTAATCTTTTTGACCTATTTAAATATCACCGATCGAAAACCATATGCTTAGTTCCACATGTAGGAATTTTCTTTTCTTTTTTTTTTATTTTTTTATTTAATCGTATAGAACACATTCTAAGCTTATTATTGATGTGAAATTGGAGGAATTTAATCAACAGGGAGGTTTACTCTTTGTGCCCCAAAGGCCTAAGTTGTGTAGTTCCTTCAACTACCGCATTTACTTTGAAGATATCAAAATCTGTTGGTATATAGTTCTAATTTTAAAAAAAAAAAAAAATTAGAGGCCTAAAATGTTTAAAAAGCCAAGGATACAATGATAGAACAAATATGCAAATGACTACTTACATCAACAACTAAGTTAGAGAATCTTGACCTTTTGTACGTATAATAATAAAAAGATAACACAACAAAACTTATAGCCGCCAAAGCTTGAACTTCCATCAAAGCATTAAATCTGTTATAATATTAAATAATAAGGAAATTGCACAAGAAAGTGGCAAAGATACAAGAAGTTTGAACAATAAAAATATAATAATACCTATGTTTCATCGCATACATGCAATCATCAATTCTCTTCGGACTTTGAAAACATGGTTCAAGTTTCCATTACAAATTTTCGGAAAAGAAAAACATTAGTTAGTTATAGGTAAGCATATTAATAATCAGCGTTCTCTTTGTTTTTATGAAAATCCTAGGTAGCATGAACGTCCATCACCATCACCACCAATACCCGAGGGTAAAAAAGTCGGAGACAACAAATTCACATGTTACATTCTAGATGTCGAATATCAGCTCCAGATTTTAGACAATGGCGAGAACTTATTTGGGTTTCTGATCAGTAAAGGGGCAATTTTAAACAACTCAAGCAGGTGGTGATTGAACAGAAAAATTCAGGCAGCCTTACCTAGTGTTTGCAGTTTGCTCCAAATGGTCTTATTTTTCTCCGGAGACTTGGAACATGGAATATTTTCCTGCAATACAACCTTGTTAATATCAGCACCAAAAATTTCAAAGCAGATGAGCATTTTAGCAAAATCCCAAGCTTACCTTGTTCCAATCTATATTGCTTCCAATAGCCGGCATGTCCGATGTAATATAATCAGGTGTACAATAATCAAACCCAGTAATAATCAATCAAAAATAAAACCAAATTATATAATAATGGACTCTGGAAAAATCTTACAACACATACCTAATCAAAAGAGGTATCATAAATTGCCACGACAAAAGCTAAAACAGTAATTGCATGTTTATGTCATATACAACAAACAATTTTGACGACGACAAAAGTAAGCAAGAACCAAACAATTTTACATGACATTGCAAGAACAAGTCTTCACCACTTCCACAAAATATGGTTGTGATGGTACTGTTGACCATTGCACTCAAGAATCAAATCAAGACACATTAGTACATTGTAAGAAACACCAAATAACTACAAAAATTACACAAAACTGGCAAAAGAAAGCATGACATAAAACAAACACGAGGAATGAATATCCACTTTCACTCTAAAGACCATAAGAGCAGCAACTCTTGTCAATCAAAAACCAAAGGGAAAACAACCAAGTACCGAATCAATAGTAATATCTCAATAAACAATAAAAAGGGTCGAGAAGCAAACCAACCTACCAAAAAACAACTATATATGTCATCAACCACATGATAAATATAGCACAAAATATTGTGGAATCAAATTAATTAGAAAAAACAAGAGCACTAAAGAATTAAATGAAGACACATGAATACATTATAAGAAACACCAAATAAACCACAAGAAAATTACACCAAACCGGCAAAAGAAAACATGATATAAACAAACATTAGGAATGAAAATCCACTTTCACTCTTAAGAGCAGCAACTCTTGTCAAATCAAAAACCAAAGGAAAAACAGTCAAGTACCAAATCAATAGTAATATCTAATTAAACATCAAATAGGGTCGAGAAGCAAACCAACCAACCAACCACGACGAAAACTGCATATATCATCAACCACACGATAAGAATAGCACAAAGTCTTGTGGAATCAAATTAATTGGAAAAAACCCAAGAACACTCAAGAATCAAATCAAGACACATTAATACACTATAACAAACACCAAATAAGCCACAAAAATTACACCAAACCATCAAAAGAAAACATGACATAAACAAACATGAGGAATGAAAATTCACTTTCACTCGTAAGATCATAAGAGCAATAACTTTCACCCAAAAACCAGTGGATACATATATATATATATATACACATATATGAAAGGGCTGCTCTTGTATGTCAAAAATCAGATGTGGAGTATCACATACCTCAACAGACAAGAACGACGGGCTCTTTCCTTGGTCCATGTTCTTCATCATCTTGTCCTTGATGCCATCGGCCAATTTTTTATCAAATTGACAGAGCATAAGCTCAAAAACCCCGAGAACAGATGATGAATCTCATAGAAATTGCACAATGAAGAGTTAGAATCATACAACTGTGAGAATACAAGATAAGCTAATGACATTGCAGAAAACCATTCAAACGGACTAAATATAAAGTTGAAATAGTGTAAAGAAGATTACAAATAAGAAGAATTTAAAAAATTCAAAAAGGTAATGATCTTGTGTCTGATCTTGTTGTCAACTCAAAATTAGTCAGATTCCAATCCTGAACTTATTAGAAGTAAAAGCACTTAACTGCGACAACTCAATTTTCCAATAAACATGCTTAATCCAGTAAGTATCAAGTCATTTTAGCACAAAGCATCAAATAGTCATACTAAAAATCCACCAAACATGGAAATAATCGAAATACATGTTGATGCGCACATACAATCAGTTTACACAGAATACCTCCATTTCATGATTTATTTCAGTGGCATGTAGTTTGACACAATAAAAGAGCAGCAAATACCTGTTTCAAAAATTCTACGTTTATCAGTAGGAACTGATCACAACCAATATTCAGACCCTGCCATAAATATGTTTTCCATGCACTGACAAACACAGGAGCTGAAATCCTATTAGTAGAGGCAAGCGAGAGCAGATGGGGGTGCGAAGAAAAACAAACACGTAGAATTTATGGTTAATGAGATGTAAGACAAAGCTCTTGTGGGCGCCATTGAATCTGTTTACCAATGTGCTTTAAAAGAGACCGTTCCTGAGCTTCCTTTACCATGATCACACTGTATGACCAAAATAAGAGGTCAAATAAAAGAAGTGTCCAAAAGGAGGTAGCATCTCAAAAGAGACCCATGGGAAATAAAGGAAAAGGGTTTTAAAAAAGAAAGGGATACACATCTTCCACCCACGCAAGTCTATTCATCTATTTATTTATGGTTCATCAATAGACATTAACAGTAAATGGACTGCTTGAATTCGCATACGGTAGCATTCTTTGGCTCCCAATTACACGGCATTTTTAAAGGATGTTATTAATTTCCCAAGAACTACCAATAAAATCTTTTGCTAGAGGAAGCATAGACATACCTGCCCTTGGCTTACTAGATGATCATCCATTAATTTCCTCAGCAACACTCCATCAGTGAGAAATTTTATCCTTGTTAGTTCATGTTTCTAGAAAAATATTTATCATCATTAGTGCTTATCAATACGCAGCCACAGTAGTATATTGTTCCAAGTTGCAAAAATGATGCAACAAACTCAAGATATAGTGTTTCTCACACCACAATTTGCAATTAGTATAAAAGAAAGATGGCATCATCGGAAAACACATAATATGCATAGCCAAAAATAAGATGAGAAGAAGCATAGTTACATTCGCGGTATTAGTAAATCTTCAAATTAAACTGTAACCAACTTCTTCACTTAGTTTGACACACATCTATTCCAAGACTCTTGAAAAAAGAACCGAATGCCAAATAAACGTAGGGCTACTTAATAAAAACCTAAATAAACGATTAATTGAACATGGAAACGAAAATACAACAAGAACAGACAAGTATAGTGTAATTAAACATTATGGGGTCGAAAACCAAAAACACACACACAAGAGAGAGATTATTATCTTTTCAAACGCCGCTCCATCCTCCTGGATGCTTTCCGCAAAATCGACTCAGATTAAAGTATTACTTGCCGCACGAGTTCGGGATGGGATTTCTTAACAGTGCAACTTGCAATTATTGGTGCTCTAACGACAACACGAGCATTGCTTTTCTAAATGATAGGTAAGGAATTTCAACCACACCATCAAAGTATTCTATTTATCACCCCGATTATAGCCAGGAGTCTACGGTTTGTGTTATTATTAGAGAACTACAATTCAGATATTTGTTTTGAAATTATTTAGAGTCTTGAAATAAATGTCAACTGTGGAGAACTATCAAACTACTGAATTGTCGGAAAAGCGGACAACGTTAAATAATTTTTTTTGTCAGTCAGGTGGATAGCTACATATACATTGGAGTAATGTGATGCATTAGGCATTTGATCACCTATGTGTCAAACTATAAAGAGTAGTAATTCTTTGTTTTTCATTATGGGATCGTGAGAACTGGAACATAGTATCCACAAGAAATTTTCGCACACACTTGTCACGGTAAAAGAAATTAGAGGAGAACACAAAGTACTGTAGGCACATACCTATTTAAAAGCCAGTCAGTCCAGCCCCATTAAGTTCAATGTGTACATCTCGTAGGCCACCTAGTTTTATCCCAATGTACTCTGCTTGTCTTGTGTCTTGGTTGTCGCTAGCAGTGAGCACCTGTTCAAAAACAGAATAAGGAATCAATCGAGAGATGGATAGAAAAATCCCAAAGAAATACATTAAATAATATGATAAAAATTTAAAAGGGACTACTCCATGGAACACAAACTATAAGACAAAGAGCCTTCTATTAATAGAAACTGCTAAAAATAATACGGGAAGGAAAACAAATGTCTACGGCACCCCATGACTCTCTTGACAATGGACTGAAACCCATCATATGTATATTCACGAGTTAAAGAGTGTCATTAGAGTAGTCATCTGTCAAGGAAAACATAGTCATACAACACTGTTCTCTACATATTGCTGCCTACTTGACTGTCCAGGAGGAAAAAAAGGGAAATCACAACTCACTTCCCTTTATAATAAACACCAAAAAGATCTGTGTATATGTATGTCTCAAGCTCTTCCTCATCTCGGTAAACTTTTGCAGCCAGCTGGATTAGTTGAAGTATAATCATTACCAAAAAAGATTCTTTTTATTAATACCAATCTAAAATTTGTAAGCCATTCTTCACAAGATTCTGGTCAAGTTCACTCATTAGTACAGGGCCACTAATATTACAATGTGCTCAGCCATCTACTTACAATGTGCTTATTCGAATACTTTGGCTCCCACGCACATGACATTTTTAGAGGAAGTCATTAAATTCACAAGAACTACAAATAAAATCTTTGAGAAGCATAGACATACCTATCCTTGCTTACTAGAGGATCATCCATTAATTTCCTTAGCAACACTCCACTAGTGAGAAATTTCATCCTTGTTAGTTCATGTTTCTAGAAACGGATTATCATCATTAGTGCTTATCAATACGACCACAAAGAGTATATTGTTCCAAGTTGCAAAAATGATGCAACAACCTAAGATATAGTGTTTCTCACACCACAATCTGCAACTAGTATAAAAGAGAGATGACATCATATGAACAGCACATAATATGCATAGCAAAAAATAAGATGAGAAGAAGCATAAATACTCACGGTATTGGTAAATCTTCAAATTAAATTGTGTAACCAACTTCTTCATTTAGTTTGACACCCATCTATTTCAAGACTCTTGAAGCAACACACTGAATGCCAAATAACCTCTTAACTTGATGGAGTTCATTTGACAAACTTGTACAACTCCTTAATAAAAATGTTACTAATCGGATGAATTGAACATGAAAATCGAACACACAACAAGAACCAGACAAACAGCGTGTAATTAAACATTATGGGGTCAAAAATCAAGGAAATGAGAGAGAGAGAGAACGAAAAGAAAATTATAAGTAGCTTACCGATTGTAATCCATGATGGCGAGTCCAGACCCTATTTTGATCGATCGAGCGGTGCATTCGACTCTCCAAATGTCATCCATTTGTACCGCAGATTGTGAAAATAAATAATAAATAAATAAACCCTTGTTCATGTTCATTCCTTTCAACCTGAGAAAAGTATCATTTTACCAACAAACTTACTCTCCAACAGTTCCATCTACCCTTATACGTGTACTCAAATACTTGTAATCTTGGAAATTTTCAACTGCATGTCCGAAAAATGCCAATAACAATATAAAATAAGGTATCTTGAAAATCTAGTTAACAAAAGGTAGATATTTTAGAGGATAAGCATCGATTTTTAAAAAAGGTGGAGATATGTAGAGAATACTTATGTAATAAGCCAGAGAACAGGTTAGATTTGAAAATTAATTTCAAGGGAAAACATCTGGATCAGAATAGTGCATGGAAAATGGGTAAAAATCCTCACACAAAGTTATCATGCAATGTGCCGATCTCTGAATGCTCAGGGAATCTATCAACAAGCTTCAAAGGAGAATGTGCGGACTCCGCCATGAGATAAACATTATAACTATGCCAAACGCAGACTTTAGAGAGTCAAACGAAGAAATATGTTAAATAGATCAATTACAATGTATGCACAAATAGAAGGGAAATTTCCACCGTACACATTCCATTTTCCTGTTTGCAATTTCTCGGGAAGAACTACGCTATATCTCCGCCTCGCTCAACATTAAAAATCATCGTCTCAAACTAAAATCGAGAACATATGGGATGAATGCACACAACAAAACCTTATCGCCACAGACAAAAGGTAGCTAGTTATACAAAGATCAAAAAATTCCAAAGAAAAACTAATCAAGTGTTAACACCAAGAAAGGATTATGAACAAAAAGGAGAGGGGGAAAGAATGTGAGTTCCCAAGGAGTTTTCCATCTAATCCTACAAAAACAGTGCCGTATTCCACAATATTATAGATGCCATATGCAGAAGTTGTAAGTATAGTGAATCGATTCAATAAAGCTTATAGGTGTTCGCTACACCTGCCATTGCTTTGTTGACCATGACAAGAGTCGTGAATATAAAGAGATGCATGACTATGGCAGGGCGGTACACTCGCTCTCTCGCGACCCCTACTCTAATCAAAAGACTAAAGGCCCCATCAAGATAGGTCGCCAAACTACGACGAGAGTTTCGCCTTTTGAAGGGCCAGTCGCGTAGGGCGAACGGGCCAGGCAGAGTCAAAAAGGCTTTGATGACTCAAGGTTCATACTAGGTTAGTTATCCTTTAACGGATTTCATATGGCTCATAAGAATAAATTATCCACAGTAACCCAGAGGCAAGTTATGACTTTTAAAAGCATGTTGTAGGCCATCACTTCTACATGTAGACGTCCCAACACACCATCAGATACATTTAAGTAATATCCCTAGCTAAAAAGGATCAAATATCATGAATTAAAATAGGAAAAGGTTATGTCCCAATGTACCATCAGATATACTTCACTAAAATTCCTTCGCTAAAAAAGGTCAAGTATCAATAATCAGAACAAGAAAAGGATTATTATGCTCAAAAATGTGGGTGCCCGAGTGCACAAAGGTGTTTCACTCAAACGTGGTTTGTTGGGAATAAGAATTATCGAGCAAGTTCTTTGTCATATTCCAAGAAAGTTCAATGAGCAATTTGTTTCAAGAGGAGGCGGGCCGATATGTGAGATATAATGAAAATTGTGGGAGATCGTCCACGTGAAGACAATGCATGCTCACTTGGCTAGAAGGACATTTCTGCAAACCTTGGTTAAATTATGTGAAGCATTGTCAAAAACATTTCTGTAAGGTAGGCAGAACAAGTAACTTAGAATTGATATAACAAGAAAGAGATTTCATTTGCAAATATAAGCTTCTTCATCAACCCTCCAAGGAAAACTTTATCCTTGTATTTTTCCATTGAAGTTTTTCACAGAAGTTATTCTGACCGAAAAAAATTCACCCTTGAACTTAAAAGCAATAGAATCACCAAAATACAGAAAGATAAAAAAAAAAAAAGAAAATCTCTTTCGTTTGAATATCGTTCCATTGCGAGCTTATATAGGGGTGTGATTCTTTATAACCCACCATACTCCTACACTAAGGTAAAGATAAGCCTACCGATCAAAAAAAAAAAAGGTAAAGATAAGCTCAGTAACCCATTTGCACTTTCAATTCACTTAAAGGTGGAAACCCAAAGCTGGTCTTAAATTATGACCTTCAGAGCGATAACCAATAAGAATCAATTTTAAGATACCTACAAACCTGCTATAGGTTGAAATCCTGTGATACAATTACAGCATAAGTGTAGCTTCCATAGTATAAAGTCTTTATCAAAAATCAAGCCCCATCAGTTAAGCTGAACAAAATTTTCAAAGGTGCTAGGCTATTGGGACTCAATATCTGTGCTTAAGTTGATCTTAGTAGTTAAAAATATAATTAAGCTAGTCCTCCAATAAAGTTTTTTAACATACTTAAATGTTTACTATAGTTCACAAAAAGAAGTGACAATATTTAATAATTTAAGAGAGATGATATGATTGAAACAGAAGATTTTTGAGAGAGAGAGAGAGAGAGAGAGAGAGAGAGAGAGAGAGAGAGAGAGAGAGAGAGAGAGAGAGAGAGAATGTAGTTAAATAAACAACATGTGCAAACATAAGATTTCAAAGACTGCTGAGGAAAGCCGCATATTTCAGACGAACACAACATGGGCAATCGAACATCTTCATACAAAGTAAAAAATGGACCCCTTAAATAGTTTCTCCACTGTAGATAAACTTCACGGGAAAAAAAAAGTGGTTGTTTGGAGACCCACCATAAAATATTTTGGATATTCGATGGTGAAAAATCTGCAAATCTGCAGGCATTACAACACTCAATAATTAATGAAAGCTAAAATATTTAAATATAAGGATGCAATGCTAACTAAATAACTATCTTCCATCCTAAGCCAGGTTAATTTTTGGTCCACCATCCAAAAACCTCTATGTTCCTCCAATTGACCCAAGAACTCATCCGGTTAAAGACTTATTCGTACCTCATCATATACAAAAATCACTGACATTTCAAACATGCACTCGAATATAATATGAAACAAAGGCTTCTAAATGTAAAAATTTGCACATTGAATCCTCTACATACACACATATCGAAAAACAATTTTGAATATCCACAATGTCAATAACTTTCACCCAAAACCAAAGTGGATATATATATGAAAGGGCTGCTCTTGTATGTCAAAAATCGATGCAAAGAGATCACATACCTCAATCCAAGAACAACGGATCTTTCCTTGGTCCATGTTCTTCATCATCTTGTCCTTGATGACATCACCAATTTTTTAATCAAATTGTCACAAAGATAAGCTCAAAAACTCCGAGAACAAATGATAAATCTCATAGAAATTGCACAATGAAGAGTTAGAATCATACAAGCGTGAGAATAAAAGATAAGCAAATGACATTGCGATAAAAACCATTCAAGAAGAATAAATAAGAATTTAAAAAATTTAGAAAGTGAGTGATCTCGTGTCCGATCTTGTTATCAACTCAAAATCAGCCGATTCCAATCCCGAACGTATTAGAAATAAAAGCACTTAATCGCACAACTCAATTTTCCAATAAACATGCTTAATCCAATAAGTATCAAGCCATTTTAGCACAAAGCATTAAATGGTCATATTAAACATTCACCAAACATGGAAATAATTAAAATACATGTTGATGCACACATACAATCAATTTACAGAATACCTCCATTTCATGATTTATTTCAAAGTGGCATGTAGTTTGGCACAACAAGAGTAATACCGTTTCAAAAATTCTACGTTTATCAAGAAGAACCGATCACAACAAGTATTGAGACCGCCACAAATATGTATTCCATGCACTCACAAACACAGAGCGATACCTTTTAGTAGGGGCAAGGAGAGCAGATTGGTGGTCCGAAAAACAAAAACGTAAACATCCATTGAAATAGAGTTATCAAGTACCATCTCGAAGTACCATCAGCAGACATCTCATTCATAAAAAAATCTTATGTATAGAGCCTGTTTAAGTTGAAAAAGTAAAAGAAGAATCTCCTACTCATTTCGGCTTCCCCCCCTCGGATGGTGTCCTAAATCATATATTGAGAAGGGTAAGAAACAACAAAGACAACACCTAAGATGAGAAGTGAGAAACTTTGTACTCTAGGTTCTATCCCAGGGACGTGAGGCTTTAGTTGGACTTGGATCATTGTTCCTCTGTGTGATTGCTCCCCGCACCATTGTTTATGATTGGACACCAAAAATACAAGTATTTGATTATATGTAAAGCAAGAAAAGACAATTACCAATCGGTATGATTGCCGCATCCGAGCCACCACAAAGCATCATGTCCTCGCAAAATCACAACAAGTATTAGCATACACGATAATGAATGAGAGGATGGTCTATCATTGTATATTTGCAGGATTCTTTAAAGAAAATGGAACAAAATCAAAATCGACCGTGGATCTCTACTCAAGCTTGAAAGAAAAAGGCAAGAGACAAAAGGTACACAAAAAGATTCATCTTCCTATATGAGATCCGCAAAGCTTCGTGCAAGGACATCTCTCGCAATATTCGTTGATGTTACCTCTTTTCCTTCTCACGCACAGTTGGAGAAAACACAAGAGCCCACAAATAGGGAAAAAAAAAAAGATGTAATGTACAATTTTAATCACGATATATAAGGAGAGTTGGGGCTTTTTGTTGTTATTCTTTTTAACCCTAGGAAAGAAAAAGAACAATGGCCTATTCTCCAAATTAATACAAAGATAAGACTTCCAATCGAGTGTGAACAAAAGAAAAACACATAAAGGCAGGAGAAAGAAAGTTCAGTAGGAATACTGGAGTAATCATATATGCCGATCGATGCACATATATGATCAGTTTATGCACGAATAATATGAATACTAAAACCAATAGGACAGTAAAAACCTGTTTCAAAAATTCTACGTTTATCAGTAGGAACTAATCAATTGAACATGAAAATTGAACATACAAGAAGAACCAGACAAGCAGAGTGTAATTAAACATTATGGGGTCGAAAACCAAAAAAGACAAAGGAGAGAGAGAGAGAGAGAGAGAGAGAGAGAGAGAGAGAGAGAGAGAGAGAGAGAGAGAGAGAGAGAGATTGTTATCTTTTCAAACCTCTGCTCCATGCTCCATCGTCCTGCCGCTTTCCGGAAAATTCGACTCTGTTGATCTTGGTCTTGGCATCCCTCCTCTCAACTCCAGCGCAAAGTGATCGTCCATACTCACAGTAATAATTATATTTTCTTGAAATTCAGCGTGTTTCATTGAATTTCAAGCGGTGTATACCTGATTTCGACAGTAACAAATCAAGGAAACGATACGTGCCACACTCATAGTAACAATTAATATACCTGATTTCGCAGTTCAGTTACTTTGGTCATCAACATTTCTCTCTTCCCTTCTTCATATAAGTCTTGAAACCTATAAGTTCCAACAAGAAAGATATGTAAATAAAATCAAGCACAGGTTTAGAAAGTAAAACAGCATAAAGCACATTACCTTCAGAAAAACCTACCGCCAAACTTGCTCTAAAAGCTTGATATTTTCAAGGGAAAAACGTGTCCCTTCAGGAATTTCATGAATTCTCCAGGAATTCCATGAATTCTTGTTCGCAGGAGATGGATTTACCAAACTTGTATGGAGTTGGAACAAAGAAAAAAGGTACTTTAGAAGTTTCAATTCTAAACTAGTTTTTGGACCAAGTTATTACTGTAAAAATCATATGGAACAACTGTATCTGAATGCAAGAAGAAAGGGGAAAAATCCCAAAAAAAACACCGTGTGCGAAGGGCTGTCTTCTCTGTTCATATTTATAGTCGTTGCTCTCTGACGCTCCCTAATGGGTTAAACGGCTATATGTATATATGGTAGTTTTGTTTTTGTTTTTGTTTTTTTAGTAAATATATATGGTAGTTTCCATATTAGAATATGTTATAAAATGGTGTGTTTTTGTATAATTAAAATGTTAAACGGTTATATTAAAATATGGTAATTTCTATATAAAATCATGTTATAAAATGCCAAGTTCTGTTTAATTAATGTGTTCAGCAGTTATATATACATATGGTAATTTATATATATAAAATGTCATAAAATGATAGTTTATGTATATATGGTAGTTTCCATATTATACCTTCTATATAATTAAAATATGTTAAACGGCTATATTAATATAGGGACTCATATAGTCATATATGTAATATGTAGGTTTAAATTATAAATTAATTAACGTAAAACACTTCAAATTAACTTTGTATTCCAACCATAAGTATCAATATAATTAATATAAAATAATATTTCTATAACTTATTTTTACTTTCGAATAATTAATTTACATTTGTATTTTACATCTATGTCTACGAGTATGTTTATTAATTATTTTTATTTTTTTAAAATTTATTTTTAATTTTTAATAAATATTCATAATATACTCATAAATATTGAATGTATCTTTGAAGTTTCGACCTAGTAGACTCGAAATATATCAAATTTTTTAGTCACTTTTATTCGAGAATTATATGTTTTTAGGGGTGTAGGGTTTGAGGTTTAGGGTTCAAGGTTCATAATTTTTTTTTAACGAAATAACACACTGGGTTGGGGAGATTGACGTGTGATCCCTAAAGCTTTAGGGTTTAGGGTTTGTGTTTTTTTTCTAGCAAAATAAACACCCCAGGGGTTGGGGGATTGGGGCGTGATCCCCACCGTATATTAAATCACAAATAGATCGTACAACTTGAATAGCCAAAAGTGCTATTCGAAAAAAATCAACGATTCAAATATTTAAGCAACAAACAAAAATCGAAACCAACTATCAAGATCTAATGACTTACTAAATGACCGCTTGAACGAGTATAACCTCGAATGCCGCCTTCTTTAGTCAAGAAATTGTGAACGAAGTTTACCCGTCTTCGCATTCGATCGTGTTGTCATGGTAAATTTATCCTTTCCAATTTTATGAACTTTGTTCACCCTCAAACTTTTTCCACCTTCGTTTCCGATTTTTGAGCACTGTTTGCACTATTAGTCGAAATAGACAAGCCCAATTGTGTGTCCATTACCATGCTATCTCTCTTCAAATCCACGCGCGTGAGCTACCTCCATTTCCAAAGAGTCTTGTGCCACGATTTTGAATCTAATTTAATAGGAATTTGGGCCTCCACAAAGAAACCCATTTTGATCCTCAACCAAAAGCCCACTAACTTTATGCGCTTGGCCATCCTTATTCATGGTCTCTATCTCCTTATCTTGGGCTTCTACCAAAAGCCCATCATGAGTTGCTACCAAAACAACATCCGGATCTAAAGCATCATTGGGCTCGAATGATGGCTCAAGAAATTGAGATGGAACCACCCATCTTTTGCCCATCGAATATGTAAATGGGCCCTCAAGTCCGATGGCCCACTATTTAGGGAATTATTATTTGAGCCATGAAAACTAGAGCCCGATGAAAATTACGGGCTTGGTTCAAGGCACAAGGTGGCCCGGAAAGATGTTAGCTGGGCATTAAAAGTCAGCCCAAGTGAAGAATGAGTCCGCCGACGTTGTGAATGATCCGAGAATTATGGAGAATTGGGCCCGATTTAGAGGCTGAAAATTTCGAAATTTTAGGAGGAAAAATCCTCCCATGCAATCCATGCAACATATACTCAGATCCTGGTTCGGGGTTCAAAGTTTAGGGTTTAGGGTTCGGGTTTAAAGTTCAAAGGTTTAGTGTTTAGGGTTTTTTTTAAAAGCAAAATAAACACCTGTATGGGGATTGAGGCGTAATCCCCTACCTATATATTAAATCATAAATAGATCGTACAACTTGATTAGCCAAAAGTGCTATCCAAAAAACAAAAGGATTATCAAATTCAAATGTTTAAGCAACAAACAAAAATCTAAACAACTATCAAGATCTAATGACTTTAATGACCGCTTGAACGAGTATGACCTCGAGTCGCCCCTTTAGTTAAGAAATTGTAAACCAATTTACCCGTCTTCGCATTTGATCGTGTAGTCATGGAAAATTTATCCTTTTCAATTTTCTTATCGGATTTTTTGACAACCTTCTTAATTTTCCCATCTCCCAAAATATTAGCGTAAATAATTCCAACTTGTGAAACCCCATTGCTATTATTATCCAAAGGCCCATGATCCAACTTTACCTTCACAACATCGCCCATGTCATCTCGTGTCCAATGGTTTGGATCATTAAAAGTTTGGGCTTTCAATAAAAGCCCATTGACATGGCATTGAATTCTGGGCCATTTACCACCTGTCCATGACTTTGAGTCGAACCACCATCAACTTGGATGACTTGAAAAATGAGCTACCTTCATATTGGACTGGCTCATCTTGGACGCCTGCTGTTTTAGGTTTAGGGTTTAGGGTTTAGGGTTAGGGTTTAGGGTTGTGGTTTAGGGTTTAGGGTTCGTGGTTAAGGGTTTTAGGGTTTAGGGTTTAGGGTTCGTGGTTTTTTTTTTTAATCAAAATAACACCCGGAGGGTGGGGATTGAGGCGTGATCCCCTACCTGTATATCAAATAAACAAAGTATCATACAAGATCATGTCCCGTTCGTTAAAGTGGGAAGAATAAAAAAAAACAAAACGCAAAACGCCTATCACTACGACATGTATGATATATCGAGAGAGTACAATGAGAACCAATGATCTATGAAAATCGAAGCTCGGGTGTCCCACTGGTCCATCCGAATGAGCGCTAGGAGGTGGTGAGAAGCCGTGCTCTCATCAACAAAGTGATCGCCAGGCGGCAAAGATCTCCCAACTCGCTAGGTGATCTGCTGGTCGATTCCCCTCTCTGTGTATGTGGGAAATCGAGTATCAAGGTCCTCGGCATGTTCCGAATGCGAATCAGGGTATCTTGAACTCCGCCAAGAGCAAGGCCACCGAAGTGATCGTGGTGACCACCGCCGCCGCGTCCAACTCGATCCAAATCAAGTGAGAACGTCGGGCATGCCGCAATCCCATCTCAAGCGCTAGTAGCTCGGCATGAAAGCTAGACACCGCCTGGAAGGAACTGTGAAACGCCAACATAAGTCTGCCCAAATGATCCCGTATCAAACCCCCTCCGCCAGCAATCAATGTGCCTGGATCAAACGAACCATCCGTGTTCAGCTTGATCTGAGGGGGCTGAGGAGCTCGCCAAATCACCATCCTCGGCCTGCGTGGAACCTGTGGTGGAGCACTCCCGCAAAAAGCCAACAAGAGAGGGAAACATCCAGACCAATCTGATGGGCTCAGACGCCGACCTGAAACAAGGATCCAGAGATACCGCTCCACCTGCCAAATAATGTGAGATGCCAAGAAAGGAATTTGTCGATGCTTGACACTATTCCTTTCCGTCCAGACAAACCATAAAATCAAGCAGGGAACCAAGAAACTCAAGTGCCTCGTGTGTGATCCGTGTGTGCGGTTCCTCCAAAATGAAAGGAACAATATCATATCAGTGGTGTGTGGAAGTGTAGTGTCAAACCAAGGAAGAAAGTGATTCCACACGGATCGAATAAAGATCATTCATCAAAAAGAGGTGAGGGATAGATTCGACCTGAGGAGACGAGTGTGGATTATTCAAGCAACACCAGCAACGTGAGGCAAGGGAAGTGCCACGTGCCTGAAGCTTGATATCCACAGGAAGACGATTACGAAGGAGACGCCAAAGGAATATAGAGATAGTAGGGATAAGAGCATCGTTCCAAATGGCACCATTCAGAAGGTTCTGAGCATTTCTACCCCGGAGAGAATCCCAAGAAGAAGACATAGAGAACCCACCATGAGAGGTAAACATCCACCGCATGATATCCTCGGACCCAGCAGAATCGGAACCCGGATACATCCTCAATGAGACTCTCGAAGCCCACATCCGGGAGACCAAGACACGGTGCAATCTATCCCGATCCCACTCACCATCGCGAATAAACCAATCAACTGTCATGTGTCCCAAAGGTCGATCTAAACAATGATCCGCGAGCGGTCTCGCGTCCAAGCCAAATATCATCCCGTGTTGACCCGGCTACCACCGCAAATAGACCAAAAAATCCGCTCCCGGGCCCGAATACCGACCCGCCTCAAACGCTCCACCGATGACTATCGTTATGTGTTATAGGTGGGCTCTACAGGAGAGACAAGCCCATTGTAAAAAGATCTGCCGATCAGAACGGGCTCAGAGAGAGTGGCCCTCACGTAACCTCCACCACAACTTGTAATCAAGGCGTCGCAATATCGAAAGTCGGCGCAACCCCAAACCGCCTCGTAAATAGGGTGGCGATATCATCCCAACTAATCTAGTGAGTCTTCTTCTCGTCCCGCGTAGGAGCCCGTGAAGAATCTAGCCATGATCTACTCCAACCGATGAAGAATCGTCTTTGGCGGCCGCATGACCAAGAATATGCAACGGAGTGGCCATTAGCGTGCTCCGAATAAGAGCAAGCCTACCACCAAAGGACAAGTGCCGATCGACCACCCCGCAACTCTATCCAACATCCTCGAATCACAGGGAGGAAGAGCTCTTTCGTCATTTGCCCCTTGAACAAAGGACACCCAAATAAGTCATCGCAAGTCATCGCGACGGCGACCACCATGTGCACCATGTGCTCCCACCCGTCAATGTAACGTGGGGCCAAAAAGAAACTACTCTTCCGCACATCGACCACCGCCCGTAAGAGCGAATAGTGCTCCGAAAGTGTCTCAACGTGACCAAACCATCCTCGACGCCCTAGTGAAGATAACCACATCATCAAGATAGCCGATGCGCCACCGGAAAACCACGCCGCGCGCGATAAATCATATCACGGTCGCGTCTAATCGTGGAATCCAACCCCGGGATAAATATCGCCGCGAACAAACAAGGCAGAGATAGAGATCCCCGCCAGCCAGTCCCCAGTCGAAGAGAAATATCCGAAGGGATACCATTAACGAACAGAGAAGCCGCAGCAGTTGCTCAATACATCGCCAACCATATCAATCCACCGTACGGGGAAGCCCATGTGAATCATAGTCGTATACAGGAAGTCCCACTGCACCCTATCATAAGCTTTAGCCATATCCGACTTCATCACCACATTAGGAATCTCCGTGGCTAAGCCGATATCATGGATAAGCTCTGCGCGAGCAATATGTTATCCGAGATGACACGACCGGTGTGAAACCACCACGATTCGGGCGACACAATCAAAGGCATAATGAGACCAACCGCGCATTCATTATCTTAGAGATAATCTTATTCGTCACGTTGCATGTGCTAATCGCCAAACTCAGTCCACTTCCAAGGGTGAGGAACCCGGAATGAGAACTATAGATGTAGCCGTGAACGTGGACGGCATGAGATTACCCGAGAAAAAGTCAACCACCGCATCCTCGACATCCGATCCGACGAAATCCCAACAAAGATCTTTGAAAAAGAACAACGATGAGAATCCCCAGGCCCCAAACACTAGACGATCAATCCCAAACACCGCATCGCGAACCTCTTGAGCCGTCGGCATAAAGACAAAGTCCATCAAGATCAACGGAATCGAAGCCGGGAAAGAACTCATCGACAGGGGAGTCGATACTCCAAGTCAAGTCAATAAGGATCGAAAGAATCGAATCGCCGACCAGAATCTCGAGAATCTGCGTGATCGTCACCCCATCATCGTCAATCGAGTGGATCCTAGCGCGACACCGCTTCGCTTAACAAACCGTGGAAAAACTTAGTGTTGCGCTCCCCCGATCGCCACTTAATCGCAGCTTTCGGGCGCTAAAATCCTCCTCCATTTTCAATCGAAGCTCATACTCACCACACAACGATGTAACTCGGCCGATGAGTCTGGGAGACGGTCACTATCATAAACGAGCCCTGAGCATCAAACGACCTCATCGGCCGGTACCTAACCCGATCAAAAACATTACCAAACGCCTGGTGATTCCAAATCTTGAGTCCGCTTGACCCTATTCAACTTGTCAGGCCGCAAGCTCCTCATTCCAAAACAACAAGTGGGGTGTCTCTATGCTTCCTTGACAACCCGCAAAAAAGTATGGTGACGTATCCACATATGCCGAAATCGGAAAGAAGAGCAGGGGCACACGCGTACAAACCGACAAGATATGAGTAAGGGAGCATGATTGAGCGAACACGAGATAAATGCGTAAAAGAAGAAAAGTAAACATATTTCAAAGTGTTCATTATACAAAGCCCTATCAAGCCTCTCTCCGAAGCCCACCTCTAGCCCACGTAAAGATAGACCCCTCACATCCCGCATCAAATAACTCACAATCCGCAATCATATAGGCAAAATCTAGCATCTCATCAGACCTATCAGAAGAGCCACCAATCCTCTCGTGATCATGCAAAAAAATGTTAAAGTCACCACTAACAAGCCAGGGTAACCCCTCCATACTAATCGCAATCTCACGCAAGGTATCCCACAAAACATATCTAGCTACTCTATCACATTTAGCATACACAAAAGTCAAATAAATAGGCTGAGGCAACAAAGCAGATGTCAACCTACAGTGCAACAGTTGTGTATGATCAACAAGAATGTCAAAATGCAAGTGAGCAGCAGACATAATCCAAATATGATTAGAACAATTAGATAAGCCATCATCAAAGCCAAATCTACGACAATAGAAACTAAACTCAGGCAAAGTCATAGGTTCTAAAAGCGCAACAAAAGGCAATTTATGACGAGAAATTAACGCATGCAAATGGCGTTGGCTACCAGGATTAGCAATACCTCTCACATTCCACGTTAAGAATTTAATCGACATAATTAACAAGTAGAATGAGAAGAGGATTTAGAAACACCTGATCGATTCTGAGGTCGTGACCCTCCTCCTTTAGTGAGAAATGTATGAACAGATTTGCCCGACCTAGTGCTCTTTTTGGAAGACTTCATAATTTTATCGACCCCGAATTTTTTCTTTGTTCTCGATTGTTTAGACAGTTTTGTGTCATTTTTCCCAACTTCCTGATTAATGGTATTGTCGTCAGCATCGGGGTGGTCTAAAGTTTTGTTTGGGCCACTTGTATCACTAAAGCCCACTTCCTTTATAACATAGACCGTGGATAATGGAGAAGGGTCCAAATCTTGATTGGTTGGATCAATAAAAACGTCACCTGGGACCACGGGGTAGGACTCAGCAGAGTGAGACTTGGTGGAGTTGGACTTGGACGACGATGATTGGGCTGGAGTATTAGAAAAAACCTGGGCCTCATTAAGGTAGCAGTTCTGGCCCAAATAATCTGGACACGGCTGGGCAATATGCTCTTGGGCTTGTTGAAAATCTTGGCCCAACTTGCAATGAATATCCCCGACACAAGATGAGGAAGAATTGGATGGCCCATTCTTGAAGTTGTCGTCCAAATCCAAAGGCAGCAGGGGATCTCTTCCATGTGAAGACATGGACGTGGGCCCATGTGACATCCCATGAGAGGGACAATGTTGGTCAAAGTTATCATGCTTCACCGGGTGCGACGACGCGTGCGTGGGTGAGGAGGTTGGTTTAGTGGGTCCCGTTGAGAGTTATGGGCTAAATAATGCAAAGAGGACAAAATAACATCTTGGCCCACCAAGTTGCTGATGGCGACGCATGGAGATGAGGGAATGGATGGACCAATATGATTGTTTATATCACAAAGCAAAGTTTGCTGGCCATCATCAACAAATGGACACATGGGCTTATGAAAAGGTGTGGTGGGACCTTTGAATTTCCATTAATATTACATTGTTGGTCCAAGTTGTCATGCTCAAGCCGCAGTGGACGGATGATGCTAGCAAGGGGTGATGTGGTGGGGCCAATGTAGTGTTATGGGATGAATAAATCAAAGAAGGTTGAAAAGCACCTGGGCCCACTCCACAAGTGGGCGTCCCCAATGGTGATGAAGAGGAAAGAGAATTTGTAGTGTGCTGGAGGGAATCAACTTGCTTTTGAGGAGATATGGGCGTGGGCCCCCTTGGAATCCCATTAAGGGAACAATTAAAGCTCAAGTGATCAATAGGCGCCAGGTTGTGGACGGATGAGGTAGGGAAATGGTTGTGTGGTGGGGCCAAGCTAGCATTATGAGATGATTGAGTCAAAGAAAGCACAAAAGCATCTGGGACCACTCCATGAGTGGCCGTTGCACATGGTGAAGGGGAGGGAGTAGAATTTGTCCCATTAATAAAGTTGTAGTCATCTCCCACTTTTTTTGCATGGAAAGTTGTACCAGTGGGACCCAAATTCCCATTAGAGCAAAGTTGACCAATGTAACTCTTCAAAGGTGTTGCTGGTTTCGAAATATCGGGGGGAATGTTTACAGATAATGCACCACAATTATTCCCCTTTATCACGCGTGCATCGCATCGATGGAATACGGCAAAAGATTCTCAAGACTTGTAATTAAGCACGAGTTGTCGCCCATTATATTGGGATTTTTGACAGCTTGTCATACACTCATTTCAGCAAATGCCACGCCGCTCATCGGGTTATTTTCCATAATAATGGGATCCGTCCGATCGCCCACGTGAGAATCATAACCCCGATCGAGCCATTAATTAATTGTGGTAATGTATCAGGTGTCTGAACATCACTATTAGCCAAAATCAAAAAGCGATTATTGCCGGATCCTTCTGCAGATGAGAGAATATCCTCAAAATAGGTATGTTTCGAATGCTTGGCTAATTTTTGAAGCTCCTTAGAAACCAATCCCGTTTCTCTTGGTCCTTTCTTATTGACTTTTATCCATTCCTGACTTTGAGGAACAACTCTATTAGCACCCCGAGAGGAATTAGGGTTTTTTCCGGAAGTCTTCAAAATACCCTTAGCACCCTAGACTTTTCCATATTTCCACTTAACCCTTGGAGTCGTAGCCATCAGAACCTTCTATGGTGGAAGGACGCCTAACAGGTGGTGGTGGACGAGTTACATTCCCATTCATGTAGCATCCCTCAACAGAGTGTCCAATATGCTTGCAATGCGTACAATAATCTGGAATCCTTTCATATATAATCTTTTGAACCTGTGAAGTATCATCAAACTCAAGCAGAATCTCTTCAATTCTCTCTTTTAACAAGTCGATTCAATACAAACCCGTGCCATAGATAATCGAGACCGAGAGGTCATTTGTGAGAGAGTCCACTTGAAGAGGCGTACCTATAATATTGCGATAGCGAAAAGAGCATTATGATCGAAAAAATGTATTAGGCAAACCCCGGAAGACGAATCCGATCGGGCGCAAGAGGAGCTCCGTTTTCGGATTAAATGAAGGTGTCCACTTGAACACACGCATCGGGCAGTCCCCCAACGACCAAAGAGTACCCATCCATAACTTATTAAAGTCCTCCTCAAGCTGTAATTTGATGATAATATGTGAAGGGTTCGCAAAGCTCCAGGAGAATGGCCCCTTTAAGTTCAACGCAGAGAATCCGGAATCAATTCCTTTGGGGTGAGGGATCGCGAAGGAAAATTTTCCAATCAAGGTGAGTTTCCAAGACGCTGCAAGACGATCATTCTCCGATGAAGAAAAACCAAGAACCTGCTTTCCATCTCTAACCTGGTGGGTGCCAAGTGGAACGACTCTCTTGGGATCAAAAGGAAGATTAGAGCGATTCGAGCAAGAAGCAGTCACATTTGCATATGACCCAAGCTTTGGGGTTTGGAAATCCGGCGGGCATGAACTAAAATCCGCCATTAATGGCGGTGGAAACCTGAGCACAGTTGGAGAAAACAAGAAAATACGGTGAGAAAAAAAGGAATCCTAAAAAAAGATTAAGAAAAGAAAAAGAAAACACGATAAAACAAAAACAAAGGGTATGAAAACAGAATCTAAAACTCCCTCAGAATGAAAGAATGCTTGAACAATCCGTGCAAAATCGGCTCAAACGTGAAGAACAATGCATGTGTGTGTGAAAAAAGTGTGTGCTAGTGTGTGAGAGAGGGCAGAGCATTTTGCCCCCTCCAAGTTTTTTTTGGGTTTAGGGTTGGGTTTTAGGGTTTAGGGTTCAGGATCGGGGTTTAGGGTTTATGGTTCATGGTTTAGGGTTTAGGGTTTTGGGTTAGGTTTCGGGTTTAGGGTTTAGTGGTTTAGAGTTTAGTTTTTTTTTTGATTCATAATATACTCATAAATATTGAATGTCGATATTGAAGTTTCGACCTAGTAGACTCGAAATATATCAAATTTTTTTAGTCACTTTTATTCTCGAGAATTATATGTTTTTAGGGTGTAGGGTTTGAGGTTTAGGGTTCAAGGTTCATAATTTTTTTAACGAAAATAACACCCGGGGGGTTGGGGAGATTGACGTGTGATCCCCAGCTTTAGGGTTTAGGGTTTAGGGTTTTTTTTTTTCTAGCAAAATAAACACCCCTGGGGTTGGGGATTGGGGCGTGATCCCCTACATGTATATTAAATCACAAATAGATCGCACAACTTGAATAGCCAAAAGTGGTATTCAAAAAATGATTCAAATATTTAAGCAACAAACAAAAATCGAAACCAACTAAACCAACTATCAAGATCTAATGACTTACTAAATGACATTGAACGAGTATAACCTCGAATGCCGCCTTCTTTAGTCAAGAAATTGTGAACTATTTTACCCGTCTTCGCATTCGATCGTGTTGTCATGGTAAATTTATCCTTTCCAATTTTATGAACTTTGTTCACCCTCAAACTTTTTCTAGCTTCGTTTCGATTTTGGAGCACTCTGTTTGCACTATTAGTCGAAATAGACAAGCCCAATTGTGTGTCCATTACCATGCTATCTCTCTTCAAATCCACGCGCGTGGCTACCTCCATTTCCAAGGAGTCTTGTGCTATTGATTTTGAATCTAATTTAATAGAATTTGGGCCTCCACAAAGAAACCCATTTTGATCCTCAACCAAAAGCCCACTAACTTTATGCGCTTGGCCATCCTTATTCATGGTCTCTATCTCCTTATCTTGAGCTTCTACCAAAAGCCCATCATGAGTTGCTACCAAAACAACATCCGGATCTAGCATCATTGGGCTCGAATGATGGCCTGAAGAAATTGAGATGGAACCACCCATCTTTTGCCCATCGCCAATATGTAAATGGGCCCTCAAGTCCGATGGCCCACTATTTAGGGAATTATTATTTGAGCCATGAAAACTAGAGCCTGATGAAAATTATGGGCTTGGTTCAAGGCACAAGGTGTGAGAAAGATGTTAGCTGGGCATTAGAAGTCAGCCCAAGTGAAGAATGAGTCCGCCGACGTTGTGAATGATCCGAGAATTATGGAGAATTGGGCCCCCGATTTAGAGGCTGAAAATTTGAAATTTTAGGAGGAAAAATCCTCCCATGCAATCCATGCAACATATACTCAGATCCTGGTTCAGGGTTCAAAGTTTAGGGTTTAGGGTTCAGTGGTTTAAAGTTCAGTTTAGTGTTTAGGGTTTTTTTAAAAGCAAAATAAACACCAGGGTGGGGGATTCGAGGCGTAATCCCTACCTATATATTAAATCATAAATAGATCGTACAACTTGATTAGCCAAAAGTGCTATCCAAAAAACAAAAGGATTATCAAATTCAAATGTTTAAGCAACAAACAAAAATCTAAACAACTATCAAGATCTAATGACTCCGGAATGACCGCTTGAACGAGTATGACCTCGAGAGCCCCCTTTAGTTAAGAAATTGTAAACCAATTTACCCGTCTTCGCATTTGATCGTGTAGTCATGGAAAATTTATCCTTTTCAATTTTCTTATCGGATTTTTTGACAACCTTCTTAATTTTCCCATCTCCCAAAATATTAGCGTAAATAATTCCAACTTGTGAAACCCCATTGCTATTATTATCCAAAGGCCCATGATCCAACTTTACCTTCACAATATCGCCATGTCATCTCGTGTCCAATGGTGTTGGATCATTAAAAGTTTGGGCTTTCAATAAAAGCCCATTGACATGGCATTGACTTATGGGCCATTTACCACATGTCCATGACTTTGAGTCGAACCACCATCAACTTGGATGACTTGAAAAATGAGCTACCTTCATATCGACCGCTCATCTTGGACGCCTTGTTTTAGGTTTAGGGTTTAGGGTTCGGGTTTAGGGTTTAGGGTTCGTGGTTAAGGGTTTTAGGGTTTAGGGTTTTAGGGTTTAGGGTTTAGGGTTGGGGTTTAGGGTTTAGGGTACACGGTTCGGGGATCGGGTTTAGGGTTTATGGTTCATGGTTTAGGGGTTCGGTGGTTTTGGGTTAGGGTTTCGGGTTTAGGGTTTAGGGTTCAGGGTTCAGAGTTTAGGTTTTTTTTTTTTTGATTCATAATATACTCATAAATATTGAATGCCGATATTGAAGTTTCGACCTAGTAGACTCGAAATATATCAAATTTTTTTAGTCACTTTTATTTCGAGAATTATATGTTTTTAGGGTGTAGGGTTTGAGGTTTAGGGTTCAAGGTTCATAATTGTTTTTAACGAAATAACACCTGGGGTTGGGGAGATTGACGTGTGATCCCTAAGGCTTTAGGGTTTAGGGTTTAGGTTTTTTTTTCTAGCAAAATAAACACCCCAGGGGTTGGGGATTGGGGCGTGATCCCCACCGTATATTAAATCACAAATAGATCGTACAACTTGAATAGCCAAAAGTGGTATTCGAAAAAATCAACAGATTCAAATATTTAAGCAACAAACAAAAATCGAAACCAACTAAAACCAACTATCAAGATCTAATGACTTCATCAATGATCGCTTGAACGAGTATAACCTCGAATGCCGCTTCTTTAGTCAAGAAATTGTGAACTATTTTACCCGCCTTCTTCGCATTCGATCGTGTTGTCATGGTAAATTTATCCTTTCCAATTTTATGAACTTTGTTCACCCTCAAACTTTTTCCACCTTCGTTTCCCGATTTTGGAGCACTCCTGTTTGACTATTAGTCGAAATAGACAAGCCCAATTGTGTGTCCATTACCATGCTATCTCTCTTCAAATCCACGCGTGGCTACCTCCATTTCCAAGGAGTCTTGTGTTATTGATTTTGAATCTAATTTAATAGAATTTGGGCCTCCACAAAGAAACCCATTTTGATCCTCAACCAAAAGCCCACTAACTTTATGCGCTTGGCCATCCTTATTCATGGTCTCTATCTCCTTATCTTGAGCTTCTACCAAAAGCCCATCATGAGTTGCTACCAAAACAACATCCGGATCTAGCATCATTGGGCTCGAATGATGGCTCAAGAAATTGAGGGAACCACCCATCTTTTGCCCATCAAAGAATATGTAAATGGGGCCCTCAAGTCCGATGGCCCACTATTTAGGAATTATTATTTGAGCCATGAAAACTAGAGCCTCGATGAAAATTATACGGGCTTGGTTCAAGGCACAAGGTGGCCCGAGAAAGATGTTAGTCGGGCATTAGAAGTCACCAAGTGAAGAATGAGTCCGCCGACGTTGTGAATGATCCGAGAATTATGGAGAATTGGGCCCCGATTCGAGCCCGAAAATTTCGAAATTTTAGGAGGAAAAATCCCCCATGCAATCCATGCAACATATACTCGATGATCCTGGTTCAGGGTTCAAAGTTCGTGGTTTAGGGTTCGGGGTTAGTGTTTAGGGTTTTTTTAAAAGCAAAATAAACACCCGGGGTGGGGGATTGAGGCGTAATCCCCTACCTATATATTAAATCATAAATAGATCGCACAACTTGATTAGCCAAAAGTGCTATCCAAAAAACAAAAGGATTATCAAATTCAAATGTTTAAGCAACAAACAAAAATCTAAACAACTATCAAGATCTAATGACTCCTTTAATGACCGCTTGAACGAGTATGACCTCGAGAGCGCCCCTTTAGTTAAGAAATTGTAAACAAATTTACCCGTCTTCGCATTTGATCGTGTAGTCATGGAAAATTTATCCTTTTCAATTTTCTTATCGGATTTTTTGACAACCTTCTTAATTTTCCCATCTCCCAAAATATTAGCGTAAATAATTCCAACTTGTGAAGCCCCATTGCTATTATTATCCAAATTGCCCATGATCCAACTTTACCTTCTTCATCACGCCTATGTCATATGTGTCCAATGGTCTTTGGATCATTAAATGTTTGGGCTTTCAATAAAAGCCCATTGACATGGCATTCAATTCCGGGCCATTTACCACCTGTCCATGACATTGAGTCGAACCACCATCAACTTGGATTGACTTGAAAAATGAGCTACCTTCATATCGACCGCCCATCTTCGACGCCTCATTGTTTTTTAGGTTTAGGGTTTAGGGTTGTGGTTAAGTGGTTAACTTGGGTTTTTAGGGTTCGGGTTTTAGTGTTTAGGGTTTAGGGTTCGTGGTTTAGGGTTTAGGGTTCATGGATCGTTTTTTTTTTTTTACAAAATAACACCCGGGGTGGGGATTGAGGCGTAATCCCCTACCGTATATCAAATAATCAAAGTATTATATAATGTCATGTCCGTTATGGCGGGAGAATAATCAAAAAACAACAAACAACCTATCACTACGATATCTAGAAAGACTATCGTAATGAGTATCTAAAAGATACTAGGAGAGCCAATAATCTATGAAAATCAAGCTCGGATATCCCACTGGTCCATCCGAATGAGCGCAAGGAGGTGGTGAGAAGCCGTGCCCTCTCAACAAAAATGATCGCTAAGGGCAGCCCGCTCCCAAAGCCGCTAGGTGATCTGGGCCGTCGATTCCCCTCTCTCGTATGTGGGAAATCGACATCAAGGTCCTCAACATGTTCTCGAATGCGGGTCAATGAATGCCGAACCCGCCAAGAGCCGAGGCCACGTAAGTGATCGTGGTGACCACCGCCGCTGCGTCCAACTCGATCCAAATCAAGCGAGAACCGTCGGGCATGCCGCAATCCCATCTCAAGCGCTAGTAGCTCGGCATGAAAACTAGACACCGCCCGGAAGGAATCGTGAAATGCCAACATGAGTCCGCCTAATGATCTCGAATCAATCCTCCGCCAAAGAATCAATGTATCTCGATCAAATGAACCATCCGTGTTCACTTGACCGAGGAGCCGAGGGGTCGCCAAATCACAATCCTACCTGCGTGGAAACGTGGTGGGGCATTCCCCTACAAAAAACCAACAAGAGGGGAAGCATCCGCACCAACTGATGGGCCGAGACGCCGACCAAACAAGGATCCGCAGATACCGCTCCACCGCCAAATAATGTGAGATGCCAAGAAAGGAATTTGTCGATGCTTGACACTATTCCTTTCCGCCCGCACAAACCATAAAATCAAGCAGGAACCAAGAAACTCAAGTGCCTTGTGTGTGATTCGTGTGTGCGGTTCCTCCAAAATGAAAGGAACAATATCATATCGGTGGTGTGTGGAAGTGTAGTGTCAAACCAAGGAAGAAAGTGATTCCACACCGGATCGAACAATATCATTCATCAAAAAGAGGTGAGGATAGATTCGACCGAGGAGATGAGTGTGGATTATTCAAGCAACACCAAAGAACGTGAGGCAAGGAAAGTGCCACGTGCCGAAGCTTGATATCCACGGGAAGACGACACGAAGGAGGCGCCAAAGGAAAATAGAGATAGTAGGGATAAGAGCATCGTTCCAAATGGCACCATTTAGAAGGTTCTCGAGCATTTCTACCCCGGAGAGAATCCTGCGAGAAGACATAGAGAACCCACCATGAGAGGTAAACATCCACCGCATGATATCCTCGGACCCCAAAGAGAATCGGAACCCCTGATATATCCTCAATGAGACTCTCAGAAGCCCACATCCGGAGACCAAGACCGGTGCAATATATCGCGATCCCACATACCATCCCCGATGAACCAACCCACCGTCATATGACCCAACGGCCGATCCAAACAATGATCCGCAAGCGGCCGATGCCCAAACCATGTATCATCCTAAACTAACACGGCTACCACGCTAATAGACCGAAAAATTCGCTCCCGGGCACGAACACGACTCGCCTCAAGCGCTCCACCGATGACTATCATTATGAGTTACTGAGGACTCTACAGGAGACAAGAGGCCATTGTAACAATACTTGCTGATCGAAGGTGGGCCCAGAGAGAATGGCCTCACGTAACCTCCACCACAACTTGTAAATCGGCGAAGGCGTCAAGAATATCTCGAAAGTCGGCGCAACCCCAAACCACCCTCGTAAATAGGGTGGCGATATCATCCCAACTAATCCAGTGAGTCTTCTTATGTCCCGCGTAGGAGCCCAAAAGAATCTAGCCATGATCCGCTCCAATCGATGAAGAACTATCTTTGGCGGCCGCATGACCAAGAATATGCAACGGAGTGGCCATTAGCGTGCTGGGATAAGAGCAAGCCTACCTCCAAAGGACAGTGCCGATACGACCACCCCGCAACTCTATCCAACATCCTCTCGAATGACAAGGGGAGGAAGAGCTCTTTCGTCATTTGCCCCTTGAACAAAGGGACACCCAAATAAGTCATCAAAGAAGTCATCGCGACGGCTACCACCATGCACCATATGCTCCCACCGTCAATGTAACGTGGAGCCAAAAGAAACTACTCTTCGTATCTTGATAACGACCACCGCCCGTAAGTAGAGAATAGTGCTCGCAAAGTGTCTCAACGTGACCAAACCATCCTCGACGCCCTAGTGAAGATAACCACATCATCAAGATAATAGGCCGGGATCGTGGCCATCGAAAACCTCGTCGCGTCCGATAAATCATATCTCGGTGTCGTCTAATAGTGGAATCCAATCCCCGGGATAAATACTCATTGCCGCGAAACAAACAAGGCAGAGATAGAGGATCCCCCGCCGTAGTCCCCGAGTCGAAGGAAAATATCCGAAGGGATACCATTAACGAGCAGCAGAAGCGCAGATGCTCAATACAACCGCCAACCATATCAATCCACCGAACGGGGAAGCCCATGTGAATCATAGTCAGATACAGAAATCCCACTCGCACCCTATCATAAGCTTTAGCCATATCCAGCCTTCATCACCACATTAGGAATCTCCGTGGCTAAGCCGATATCATGGATAAGATCTGCGCGAGCAATATGTTATCCGAAATGACACGACGGTGTAAAATCACTCACGATTTGGCGACACAATCAAGGGCGTAATCGAGACCAACCGCGCAAGATTCATAATCTTCGAGATAATCTTATTCATCACGTTGCAAACAGGCTAATCGGCGAAACTCATCCCACTTCCGAGGCGAGAACCTTCGGAATGAGAACTATAGATGTAGCCGTGAACGTGGGACGACATGAGATTACCCGAGAAAAAGTCAACCACCGCATCCTCGACATCCGGCCTGGACGAAATCCCAACAATCTTGAAAAAGAACAACAATGAGAATCCATCGGCCCCAAACACTAGACGGATCAATCCCCAACACCGCATCGTGAACCTCCCGAGCCATCGGCATAGACAAATTCCATCAAGATCAACGGAATCGGAAGTCGGGAAAGAACTCATCAACAGGGGAGTCGATACTCCAAGTCAAGTCAATAAAGATGAAAAAATCGAATCGCCGACTTTCAATCTTAACTCGTGGTGATCATCACTCCATCATCGTCAATCGAGTGGATCCTAGCGACACCACTTCTCGCTTAACAAACGTGGAAAAACTTAGTGTTGTGCTCCCCTCGATCGCCCACTTAATCGCAGCTTTTCTCGGCGCCAAAAATCCTCCTCCATTTTCAAACGAAGCTCGACTCGCCCACACAACGATGTATCTCACCGGATGAGTCGGAGATGGATCACTATCATATACAAACTTTGAGCCATGAAATCGCCTCATCATCACCGGTCTAATCCAATCAAAAACATTACCAAACGCCTGGTTCATGGATCGGGGTTTAGGGTTTAGGGTTCAGGGTTTAGGGTTTAGGGTTTAGGGTTCGTGGTTTAGGTTTTTTTTTGATTCCCTACCGTAGATCAAATAATCAAAGTATCATACAATGTCATGTCCTCGTCACGGGGAGGAAATCAAAATGCAAAAACCTATCACTATGACATCTATACGGACTATCATAATGAGATATCGAAAAATACAAAGAGGACCAATGATCTATGAAAATCGAAAGCTCGGATATCTCGTTTGGTCCATCCGAATAAGCGATAGCAGATGGTGAGAAGCCGTGCCCTCATAAAGCAGATGACTACCAAGGGCAAAGAACTCCCAACTCCGCTAGATGATCTCCCGGTCGATTCCCTCTCGTGTATATGGGAAATCAAACATCAAGGTCCTCATGTTCCGAATGCGAGTCGGTGTGTCTTTGACCGCCAAGAGCCAAGGCAAACCGGATGTGATCGTGGTAACCACCGCGCCGCATCCAACTCGATCCAAATCGCAATGAAAATTATCGAGCATGCCGCAATCCCATCTCGAGTGCTAGTAGCTCGCATGAAAGCTAGACACCGCTTGGAAGAAATCGTGAAATGCCAACATGAGTCCGCTTCAATAATCTCGAATCAATCCCCCTCCGCCGGCTATCAATGTGCCTCGATCAAATGAACCATCCGTGTTCGGCTTGATCTCGAGGAGACATCGTGGGGCGCGCCAAATCACCATCCTCGGCCCTGTGGAAACCGTGGTGGATCACTTCCCGCAAAAAGCCAATCGTAGGGAAGCATCCACTCAATCCGAAGAGCTCAAACGTCTACCGAAACAAGAAGCCAAGAGATACCGCTCCACCGCCAAATAATGTGAGATGCCAAGAAAGGAAGGTGTCGATGCTTGACACTATTTCTTTCCGTCCGCACAAACCATAAAATCAAGCAAGGAACCAGAAAACTCAAGTGCCTCGTGTGTGTGATCTGTGGTGTGCGATTCCTCCAAAATGAGATGAACAATATCACATGAGTGGTGTGTGGAAGTGTAGTGTCAAACCAAGGATCAAAGTGATTCCACATGGATCGAACAATATCATTCATCAAAAAGAGGAGAGGGATAGATTCAACTCGAGGAAATGAATGTGGATTATGCAAGCAACAATAGCAACGTGAAGCAAGAGAAGTGCCACGTGCTCAAGCTTGATATCCACGGGGAGACGATTATGAAGGAGGCGCCAAAGGAAAATAGAGATAGTAGGAATAAAAGCATCGTTCCAAATGGCACTGCACAAAAAGGCTCGAGTGTTACTACCTCGGATAGAATCCCAAGTAGAAGACATAGAGAACCCACCACAGAGGTAAGCATCCACCGCATGATGTCCTCGGACCCCGCACTGGAACCTCGGATATATCCTCAAAGAGACTCTCGGGAAGCCCACATCCGGACACTAATACCGATGCGATCTATCCCGATCCCACATACCATCCCGTATGAACCAAGCAACTCTCATATGACCTAGCGACCGATCCAAACAAATGATCCATAAGCGCCGTGCCCAAGCCATATGTCATCCCAAAAAGCCCGCTACCACCGCGCGATAGACCGTAAAATTCGCTCATGCGCCTGAATACCAACCCGCCTCAAGCGCCTCCACGATGACTATCATTATGTGTTACAGTGGGCTCTACAGGGAGGAGACAAGCCCATTGTAACAATACTTTGCGATCAAGAATCGGGCCCAAAGAGAATGGCCTTGGCGTAACCTCCACCACAACTTGTAAATCAAGGCATCAACAATATCGAGAGTCGGCGCATCCCAAACCACCTCAAAAATAGGATGGCGATACTATCCCAATCGATCCAATGTGTCTTCTTCGACCCGCGTATGATCTCCGAAGAATCTAGCCATGATCTCGCTCCAATCGATGTAAAACTGTCTTTGGTGGCTGCATGACCAAGAATATGCAACGGAGTGGCTATTAGCGTGCTCGAATAAGAGCGATCCTACCACCAAAAGATAGATGCCGATGCGACCAACCAAAGAACTCTATCCAACATCCTCTCGAATAAGTGGTAGAAAAAGCTCTATCGTCATTTGCCCTTGAAAGGAACACCTAGATAAGTCATCGGCAAATCGTCGCGCATTTAAGCCTTTGTCGACCACCATGCACCCGTGCTCCCACCCGTCAATGTATCGTGGAGCGAGAAAGAATCTACTCTTCTTCAACACTAACCAATCGCGAGAAGTAGTAGTAGAATAGTGCTACATAAAGTGTCTCAACCGCAACAAGACCATCCTCGACGCCCTAGTGAAGATAACCACATCATCAACATAGGCCAAATGCGTCATCGAAAAACCCCCGCGTCCGATAAATCATCTCATTGGTGTCGTCGATAATGGAATCCAAACCCAGGGATAAATACTCGCCGCGAACAAACAATGCAGGGATGAGGATCCCCGCCAGCGATCCCGAGTCGAAGTAAAATAACCGAAGGGGTACCATTAACTAGAATCGAGAAGTCGCAGTGCTCAATACAACCGCCTATCATATCAATCCACCGAAAAGGAAACCCATCCAATCATGGCATTATACAAGAAATCCCATCGCACTTATCATAAGCTTTGGCCATATCCACTTCATCACCACATTAGGAACATCCGTGGCGAAGCCGATATCATGGATAAGCTCTTGACGAGCAATATGTTATCCGAGATAACGCGTCCGGGGTGAAGCCACTCGATTTGGTGAAATAACCAACGGCAGAATCGATACCAATCGCACATTCATAATCTTCGAGATAATCTTATTCGTCACGTTGCACAAGCTAATCACCGAACTCGATCCACTTTAAGGGTGAGAACCTTCTAATGAGAACTATAGAGGTAATCGTGAATGTGGACGACATGAGATTTCGAGAAGAAATCAATCACCGCATCCTCAACATCTAGTCCGACAAAATCCCAACAAAGTCTTTGAAAGAATAATGATGAAAAGCCACTGTGCCTCGAAACACTAACTAGCCAAGGCAACCACTCCATACTAATCGCAATGTCACGTAAGGTGTCCCACAAAGCATATCTAGCTTAGGGTTTAGGGTTTTAGGGTTTAAGGTTTAGGGTTCGGGGTTTAGGGTTTAGGGTTTAGGGTTTAGGGTTTCGAGTTTAGGGTTTAGGGTTTAGGGTTTAGGGTTTAGGGTTCGTGGTTTAGGGTTCGGGGTTGGGGTTAGGGTTCGTGGTTTAGGGTTTAGAGTTTAGGGTTCGGGGTTGAGGGTTTAGGGTTTCGGGTTTAGGGTTTAGGGTTTAGGGTTTAGGGTTTAGGGTTCGTGGTTTAGGGTTTAGGGTTTAAGGGTTTAGGGTTTAGGGTTCGGGTTTAGGGTTCGTGGTTTAGGGTTGTGGTTTAGGGTTTAGGGTTTAGGGTTCAGGGTTTAGGTTTTCTTTAGCAAAATAAAACCCGGGTGGTGGGAGATTGAGGCGTGATCCCCTACCGTAGATCAAATAATCAAAGTATCATACACGTCATGTCCCGCCACACGGCGGGAGAAAATCAAAAAACAAACAACCTATCACTACGACATCTAGAAAGACTATTATAATGAGATATCTAAAAATACAATGGAAACAAATGATCTATGAAAATAGAAAGCTCGGATACCCCACCGATCCATCCGAATAAGCGATAGCAGATGGTGAGATGCCGTGCCTCATAAACAATGTGACTACCAAGGGCGCAGCTCCCAACTCCGCTAGATGATCTGCCGGTCGATTCCCTCTCTGTGTATGTGGGAAATCGAGCATCGATGGTCTCTCAACATGTTCCGAATGCGAATCGGTGTATGCTTGAACTCGCCAAGAGCCGAGGCAACCGGGGATGTGATCATGGTGACCACCGCTGCTGCCCAACTCGATCCAAATATGCAAAGAAAAATGTCGGGCATGCTGCCATCCCATCTCCAAGCTAGTAGTAGCTCGGCATGAAAGCTCGAGACCACCCGGGAAGGAACTATGAAACGCCAACATGAGTCCGCCCGAATGATCTCGATCAATCCCCCGCCACTTGCCTATCAATGTGTCTCGATCAAACGAACCATCCGTGTTCGACTTGATCCGAGGAGACCGAGGGGCTCGCCAAATTACCAACCTCGGTCATGCGTGGAACCTGTGGTGGAGCACTCCCTTGCAAAAACCCAACAGTAGGAAAGCATCGAGACCAATCCGAGGGGCCAAACGCCGACCGAAACAAGAACCCAGAGATACCGCTCCACCCGCGATAATGTGAGATGCCATGAAAAGAAGGTGTCGATGTTTGACACTATTCCTTTCCGTCCGGACAAACCATAAAATCAAGCAAGGAACCGGGAAACTCAAGTGCCTCGTGTGTGATCCGTGTGTGCGATTCCTCCAAAATGTGAGGAACAATATCATATCATGGTGTGTGGAAGTGTAGTGTCAAACCAAGGAACAAAGTGATTCCACATAGATGAACATTATCATTCATCAAAAAGAGGTGAGGGATAGATTCAACCGATGAGACGAATGTGGATTATGCAAGCAACAACAACAACGTGAAGCAAGAGAAGTGCCACGTGTCAAGCTTGATATCCACAGAAGACGACATTGAGGCGCCAAAGGAAAATAGAAATAGTAGGAATAAGAGCATCATTCCAAATGGCACCGCATGGAAGGCTTTGAGCGTTTCTACCCCGGATAGAATCCCAAGTCAGTAGACATAGAGAACCCACCGTGAGAGGTAAGCATCCACCGCATGATGTCCTTAGACCCCCTGAGAATCGGAACCTCGGATATATCCTCAATGAGACTCTCGTGAAGCCCACATCCGGAGACCAACACCGATGCGAGTCTATCTGTTCCCACATACCATCACGTATGAACCAAGCTACTCTCATATGACCCAACGACCGATCCAAACAATGATCTCGCAAGTGGCCTATGCCCAAACCAAATATCATCCGAGAAGCTGGCCCGACTACCACTGCTAAGAGACAGAAAAATCCGCTCCCGCGCCCGAATACCGACCCGCCTCAAACGCTCCATCGATGGCTATCATTATGTTATGGGGCTCTACAGGAGATAGAAGCCCATTGTAACAATACTTGCGATCAAGAATTGGGCCCAAAGAGAATGACCTCGCGTAACCTCCACCATAGCTTGTAAATCAAGGCGTCAACAATATCTCGAGAGTCGGCGCAGACCCAAACCACCTCGAAATAGGATGGCGATACCATCCCAATCGATCCAATGTGTTTTCTTCGACTGCGAATGATCCCTAGAAAAATCTAGCCATGATCTGCTTCCAATCGATGTAAAACTGTCTTTGGCGGTGCATGACTCAAGAATATGCAACGGAGTAGCCATTAGCGTGCTCGAATAAGAGGAGCCTACCACCAAAAGACAGAGTCTTTGATGTGACCAACTAGCAACTCTATCCAACATCCTCTCGAATCACGAGAGAGGAAAAGCTATTTCGTCATTTGCCCTTGAACAAAGGACACCCAAATAAGTCATCGGCAAATCGTCGCGCACGGGCGTCGTTAGCTCATGCACTCGTGCTCCCACCCGTCAATGTATCGTGGAGCGAAAGAATCTACTCTTCCTCAACACTAACCAACCGGCCGTAAGTAGTAGAATAGTGCTACATAAAGTGTCTCAACAGAACATGACCATCCTCGACGCCTAGTGAAGATAACCACATCATCAACATAGGCAAATGCGTCGTCGAAAAACCCCGCCGCGTCCGATAAATCATCTCATTGGTGTCGTCGATAATGGAATCCAAACCCGGGATAAATACTGCGCGCTAACAAACAATGCAAGGGGATAGAGGATCCCCGCCGCGATCCTCGAGTCAAGTAAAATAAAGAAGGGTACCATTAACTAGAATCGAGAAGCTGCGCAGTGCTCAATACACCGCCTATCATATCAATCCACCGAAAAGGGAAACCCATCTCAATCATGGCATTATACAAGAAATCCCACTGCACCCTATCATAAGCTTTGGCCATATCCAGCTTCATCACCACATTAGGAACATCCGTGGCGAAGCTGATATCATGGATAAGCTCCTGCGCGAGCAATATGTTATCTGAGATAACACATCCGGGGGTGAAGCCACTCTGATTTGGTGAAATAACCAATGGCAGAATCGATACCAATCGCACATTCATAATCTTCGAGATAATTTTATTCGTCACGTTGCACAAGCTAATCAGCCGGAACGCAGTCCACTTTAAGGGTGAGGAACCTTCGGAATGAGAACTATAGAGAATCGTGAATGTGGATGACATGAGATTTCGAGAAGAAATCAATCACCTGCATCCTCAACATCTAGTCGACAAAATCCCAACAGTCTTTGAAAGAATAATGATGAAAAGCCACCAGGCCTCAAACACTAGACGGATCAATCCTAAAACCGCATCATGGACCTCCCGAGCCGTCGTCATAGCACAAAGGCCCTCCAAATAACTCACAATCTGCAATCGTGTAAGCAAAATCAAGCATCTCCTCGACCTATCAAGAATACCTCCTACCCTCTCGTGATCATGCAAAAATATGTTAAAGTCACCACTAACTAGCCAAGGCAACCACTCCATACTAATCGCAATGTCACGTAAGGTGTCCCACAAAGCATATCTAGCTTAGGGTTTAGGGTTTTAGGGTTTAAGGTTTAGGGTTCGGGGTTTAGGGTTTAGGGTTTAGGGTTTCGGGTTTAGAGTTTAGGGTTTAGGGTTTAGGGTTTAGGGTTAGGGTTTAGGGTTCGGGGTTCGTGGTTCGGGGTTAGGGTTGGGGTTCGTGGTTTAGGGTTTAGAGTTTAGGGTTCGGGGTTGAGGGTTTAGGGTTTCGGGTTTAGGGTTTAGGGTTTAGGGTTTAGGGTTTTAGGGTTTAGGGTTTAAGGGTTTAGGGTTTAGGGTTCGGGGTTTAGGGTTCGGGGTTTAGGGTTTAGGGTTTAGGGTTTAGGGTTCGGGGTTTAGGGTTTTTTTAGCAAAATAAAACCCCGGGTGGTGGGAGATTGAGGCGTGATCCCCACCTGTAGATCAAATAATCAAAGTATCATACAATGTCATGTCCGTCACGGAGGAGAAAATCAAAAAACAAACAACCTATCACTACGACATCTAGAAAGACTATTATAATGAGATATCTAAAAATACAATGGAAACAAATGATCTATGAAAATCGAAAGCTCGGATACCCCGGTGATCCATCCGAATAAGCGATAGCGAGATGGTGAGATGTCGTGCCCTCATAAACAATGTGACTACCAAGCGGCGCAGCTCCCAACTCCGCTAGATGATCTGCCGGTCGATTCCCCTCTCTGTGTATGTGGGAAATCGAGTGCGATGGTCTCTCAACATGTTCGAATGCGAATCGGTGTATCTTGAACTCCGCCAAGAGCCGAGGCAACGGGATGTGATCATTGTAGGTCCCAAGGGGTGTAAGTGTAAGGTTTAGAAGGGGGGTTGAATAAACTTTACCAAATTTTCGATTTAGGCCTTTTAAATCTACGAGTTCTACACATTTTGTGTCCTTGATGGACAAATCGAATTAGTCACTCAAGAGAGTTAATCTCTCATGACTCGGTGAGTACATTAATAGAGTAACTCAATTTTGTTGGCTATAAATTGACTCAATTGTGGTTTTGTTTTAATGGAAGACTTAACACCCTTAAGTTTGATTAAGCAAGTTTTTACTGACTTGATTTAGTACTTATAGATTATCAAATGGATAGCAAATTTATCGTGAGATATAAGCAATTAAAAGTGCAGTAAATTTAAATCTTTGAAATGTAAATGACACAAAGAAAGTTTTTATAGAGGTTCGAAGATGGGGTAATTCTTCTACTCCTCTCTTCTCCAACTCCCGGAGGAATCCACTAAGTAATGATCGGTTTACAAAGTGGTAAAGTCCGGATACAAGTCTTGATCACAACGGCCGACTTGATCCTTTGGGACTCGGTCCGAGACGCCTTGATCACTCACCTGGCTCTTCTCGCACGACTCGCCTTCTTCACAGGTGGCATTTTGCCTTGCTACTCTGACTCACTTGCTCAAGCACTTTGGATTTGATCACGAAGCCCTCCAAAAGCTTAAGACTTGGTTCACCTTGAACCTTTCTACAATCCTTCTTGGAATGTAGACCCCTTGTTTTCAGTATTTTCCTCTTCAATCGATTGAAGTTCTCTTTCCTTCACAGGTAAGTGTTGGATTGATGTACTTCGAGATGTAGGCTTGAGGATTGAGAATGTTTGATTATTGATAAGCTTGTATATCTCACGTGTGTCATTCATCCTTTTTTCTCAAACAAACTCCTCGGCCTTTTATAGTGAACTTTCAAAAATTTGCCCGTTGAAGAGATAGGCTCATTTTTGAAAATCACTTTGCGATCGTTGGTATGCGATTCTTGGAATTGCCATTTCCTCGTATGAAATGTTTTATCACCTTTTCAGAGTTCGACACGGTGAAGTGCTTCCCATTGGTTCATTTCTTTTGCACGCTAGGGACCGAGCACTCCAAGAAAGGTAGTATGGAGATATTACTTGTTTAAGTAAATCTCTTGATTTTCGTGCAACGGTTCTTTTACGATTATCTCGACTGATCGCATTTCCTCGCTTTCCCAGGTGACTTAGAGTCGCCTTCCAATCATTGGATGACTCTTGTCACTTGACTTGAGACTTGGCTTCTCTTGAGTTGACTTGACCGATGTTCCACTGTTGCATCTCACCGCTTCTTCAATCGAGTTCTCGTCATTTCTTCTTTGTTGTACTCACTGTCTCTCAAGATGAGTTTTCCTTCAAGCCTTGATTGTCTTCTTGCAAGTTGGAGCGTAGGCGACTTAACTCGGCAGCGGCTCTAATTGTTACAATACATTTCAAAGCAAGAATTGGGGAGCCAACTTTCTATTCTAAGTTTTACATGGCATTCATCAAAATCTAAACAATAGAATTCCTAACAATTTCCCCCTTTTTGATGATGCCAAAACTTAAATCATACAAAGATGCAAATAACACGGATACATACGAGATAGTGTATTGACATAGAATGTATGCGCATAATCAATCTTTTTATTGATCATATCATTCTTGTACTTAACACAACTGTTTACAAGGTGTATCGAGTATGTAATAAAAAAATTTAGCATTATTACGAAGACTTACATTGTATGTATTTACATATAAAATACACGAAGGGTTGGACAAAGAACACTTCATCTCCTTCATTGTCTCCTTCTTTCATCTTGATCAAGATCTTCTTCTCTTCTTCTCTTCTTCGTCATCACCGCCTTCTTTTTCTTCTCATATGCCTTCTGGCGCCTTCATCTTTCCTTATTCTTTCCCTGTCTCTCCGCCATAGCCGAGTTTGTCTCTTGTTTTCTTCTTCTATCCTTTTTGCATACTCGGCGTTGGTTTTAGCCACTTGCAAGTTCGCCACATGGTCAAGCCCCCAAAGAGATCCCTCCTTTCTTTCATGGATCTACGTATTCAATATTCTTGGCGAGGCCCAGGTCCTCAAGCTTCTTCCTTCATCGCCGCTTCTTCCTCTACCTACCTGCGGGCGTATCTTGTCGGGGCCTTCTTCTTTCGGTGAGTGCCCGAGCGGAGCAGTGATCGCCAGTTGTCCGGTTGTCTGTCGCGAAACTTCTTCACATAATGTGAGACCCTTTTCCCAAGACTGAGTCCCAAGCTTCGAGCAAGGACATATTTGCAAAATAACCTTGATTCGAGCGTTTTGAATTCGTCAAGCGATCTTCGCTCTGTCCCGACATCCGAAATGGCATACGTGTCTCTGTCATTTGGAATGCCTCCGTGTTCTTTCAAAATGTTCATCACCCTGGCATCCATTCTTCCTTCCACCTCCTTCATCCCTCGCTTCAATTTCTTTTCTCTTCTCGGCCATAGATACAAAGAGAGTGTTGGAGTGGCGAGTCACGGGGAGTTTGCCGCTTATAATGTCACCGTGTGGGACCTTGTTGGGGTTTGTGCAATCATCAAGGTCATATTTTTGATCTTTCCCCTCGTGATTTTCCTTTCTTGATTTCAAAATTTCCTCGGTGATTTTCCTTCTCATTTGTTCCTTGTCACCGCTCCTTTCTTTTCGCCTTGATTTTCTTCGCTTTAAGGTATTCCTCTTCCCCCTTTTGGCATCATCAAAGGATAGAGGAACCCCTGGGAACATCTTTGGCAAGCATGAAGTCGAAGTCTCCCGATGGTTGAATTTTTGCTTCAAGTCGTTTGCGTTGTATCTTTGACGGAATTGATCGAGTAGCGTTGGATTCTCACAAATCGCTTCATCTCAGCCATGAGAAGGTGAATTTTCTTGTCATGTGTTCTTCCAAACGCTGTATATCATTTGCATTTCGCTCACGCAGCAGCCTTGATCTCAGCGGTGTGAGATTCGTGCATATGTTCAATGTGTTCCCGCAGCTGACCGTTTTTCGCATCAACATTTTCAGCTCTCCACACCAAAGCAGACTTGTTGAATAATTGTCCAAGTATCTCACTGTTTCCACACGCATTGATTCTTCTTTGTTGCCACCATTCCATTATCCTCGATTGTGATGCCTCTCAAGTCACCAGTAAAGGTTGGCATCTCTGTTGTCCAGCGCATATCCAAGGAGGCCTCGATGTCTCTCCATCTTTTCAACTTCAAGAAAGAGTGCCTTGAACACTTTCGTATTTCTTGGTGATTCTTCACATTTGCGGTGATGGCCATACAACGTCGAAATCGAAGTTTTGAACAATGGTGCACGAGTGAAAAACAAGAGCTGGTGCAGTGATAGCGTGCTTGCTCATTTTTCGACTCTTCGTGGAGTTCGTATCTCCAAAGTGAGAAAGGGAAAGATTCCACAAAGGATTCATCACCGCCATCCGGGATTTGTTCGATGATAAGCGGTGGGCGTGAAGTTCTTTTGGGAATCGATCCATTGTAGCTTGAGGAGCCGAGAGTGATGGTCGCCGGTTCAATTTGGGTTTTGTGGTGCGAAGAGACTCGGCTTGCCGAGCCTCAATCGCCTTAACAACTTCGTTGGTCTCGGTGATTTCTCTTTTGAGTAGGCGGTCCTCGGCCTTATCAAAAGCGTCATCGGACGATGATGAGATTTCCATTGGTGGCTCATCATCAAAATTAAAGGTCCGATTTAGTAGTCTTGGGATCGACTTGCTCGTGCCTGGAACATCCGCAATGAAGTCTTTTGGATTTGTCATGGGGTTGACTCGGCTTCTTCTTCGCCTTCGATCCAGAAAGGTGACATCGTGGTGTGTCCGGGAATCATGAAGCGCCGATCTCCTTCTCGGATGGATCGATGGTTGCGGGAGGATGTTCTCTACTTTGGTGTGTTACCCTGGGAAGTCTCAACCTCCCGTGGGCTTCATTTCCTCCCGGCAGTCTCTCATCGCGCGAGGCCTTGGTCCTCCCTTTCGACAAAGTGTCACTGCCTTAGGGTCTTCGGCAGTGGCATCCATTGGAGTCTCAACCCCATGGATTGCACTTTCATCGCCCTGCAGTGTTAACTCCCAGTGGTCATTCCTTTCGTGCCTCGACCGCATCATCGCGTCATTAGCACTTGAGCGGTTGGCACCTCACCGAGACAGTCTTAATCGCCTCGAGCCGTTGATGGCAACTTGTCGTTTTTCTTCTTTGCGTTTGAGTTTTTCTACTTCGCCTCCTACATTCTTTGTGGAGTCATGCAAAGATCCTCCGACCTTGCCTGCAGTGGGAGGAGTTTCCCCCTCACCGAGCACCGGTGAGTGACTTGGAGAGTGGGGTTACTCGTCTCCAAACTCCCGATCGTTGCAATTGATGGTTCAAGTTGGGGCGGTGGTGGCACACCTTCAATAGGGGTTGGCTCGTGGGGTCCCCACTAGCCCGTTTCATCGCCATCTCCTTATTGCCTTCTTTCCGAGTTAGCTGGGAAGTGGTAGAAGAACATCGGTGGCTATTTTTGAACCACTCCCATTGGATCGATTTCGGTGTGTTCGGGAGGACTCTCCTGGTCCTCCATCGGTCTTTGCTCGTGAAGGATTCTTGATTCGTGCAATGCTTGCCGCATTTGCAATTCTTTACGTGGCAGCAAAGATTCTCGTGTTCCTCATCACTTTCGCAGAGAAGACATCAAGGAGAGGATGGAAGTGTTCGCGGGTGCCGAGAGGAGATGAGGCGTATGCTTGCCTTCTCGCGTGCTTCGGCTTCTTCAAGCCTTGCTTTTCTCTCTCCTTGTCCTTGTAGATCTGCAGAATATCCATGCGATTGTCTTCATCTAGAGTCGAGCACAAGAGATAATCCGAGGAAATTTAGCAGTTCCTCTTCTACTTCTATGAATTCAAGGCCGTTGGAACCTCGACTTGCTCAACTTCCATTTTCTCCACTCACGCTTGAGACGATTTTGGATGTGCGGGTAAGGTGGAGATATGATCATTACATCACTATCCGCTTGGGTGGTTCTTCTTCAGGCTTCATTTGTATGAGCTACACCGTGTGTCTTGGTTGCCTCTGCCGATCACCTTCACAGACTTGGATCATTTCATCAATTACATCCGGAGACTCTACTTCTCCAAAGAGTCTCCAGATTTGTGCTAGCCGAGTAGCCGACTCATTTGGTTTCTCCTGTTCGGATTGCTTTACAAGTCTTCTTCGTCTCTTAGTTTGTACCGAGAGGATTTCTGGTTCGAGACGGTGTCCTCTCGAGTCTTGGCGGTCGGGGCCAGTGCTTGTGTTTGTTTCGAGGAGCCGGCCGTCTAGGTTTGTCGATCTCCTCTTTTTGACGATCGAGAAGGAATTTGTGAGTCCTTCTCGATGGCCGCAGTGGGCAGTGACACAGCAGGCGGGTGACTGCAGGGGCAGGGTGCATGTTTGGTTTTCTTTCTTTGCGGGCAAGAGATTTCTTGGTAGTCTGCAGGGCGCCTTTTCTTCTTGGTTGGAGAGGAGGCATTTTGTGTCTTGGGGTCGGTGATTCCCCTCACCGGTGTCGCTCTCTTGGCGACGCACGCTTCCTCGAGCACCAGAGAGATTAGCTCAACATCCTCTTGTTAACATGGAAGGCCTTCCCATGTCTAAGAGGTACTCCTTTCACCTCCAATAGCCGGCCAATCACGGGCCATATCCGTAGATCCTCCAAATGACCCATCTTCTTTGAATGACTTGTTCCCACGTTCCGCAGAAATCTGTGAGATAAACTCAGCCCGATTTATCTTCTTTTCTTCGATTATTGCAGCCATCACAATCAATTTTGCCTTTTGAGTTGGTCAAAGCCGCCAAATTTGATGTCGATGCATTTGGCAACTATGTCCAACAATTTGTGATAATCCTCCTTCAAATGATCTCTTGTTTGTTTGTGTATATTATTTTGTCAAGAACGCGGACTTGGCTATTTCTTTCCATGCGTCACCCAAGTTTACATCAGCCTCTTTGATCTCGAGATGCTCCTCTGTTTGGTAGTGAGCAATATTCACCAAATCTTCAGCGATGATAGTCACCGCTTCCCATGAACAGATGACTTGATTCCTTCATCGTGAATCTCGGCATTCACGTAGAATTGTGCGACCTCCTCCACATAGGTCATAGGATACTCCAATGTTAGAAACGGTTTGATCCGACGCGTTTCTAACTTCTCCGCGATTTTCTTCACCAGGGTGTCGTCGGACCTCGCTTCACCATTCGTCGAAACCACGGTCGAACCGGTGTGGATTTGTTTTCCCAACTTGGTAAAGTTATACGTTGGTGCCATTTCTCTAATAATTTCAAGGAAAAGTTCGAAATTTGATTTGAAGGTTGATAGGGTTTTAGAGTATTTGCCTTTGCTTTTTGAGAGAGAGAGATTGAACAGTTTTTAGAAGTGTGAGAGAGAAACGGACGAAAAATGGTTTAAATATGGTTTATGAAAGGGCGTGCGGAGGCGGTTTTTGAATCGTGATCGAAATCAACGGCTTGGATTTCGCACGCATATTGAGCAGATTCATGTCTCGTATTTAATGCGACAACATTTATATCCAATCATAGGCTTGGTGTGCGACTTTATGTCTATACACATCATCATTATCTTTGACGTGTCTCTTAAAACATTCTGCTAAGTCAAAAACGATTGCGTTTTTGTCACTTTGCTCATAAGTTATTCAGCTTATCTCTTAGCCGATTTAACTCGCTTCTCACATTTCTCTTAGTGACTCACCTATCATCAGTGACTTGGTATAGTGACTTTTCCGATAAAATCTGGTGATTTTGAGCTAATTTTTGTTTTCAGCTCTTTTTTTCACCTTCTTTCCTGTTCCATTTCTTTTCTTTGATTCTTCCGTGTCTCACTTAGCTCAATTAGCCCCAACTCATGTTTGAGTTCTTCAAATCTTGACTCACATAATGGTTTTGTGAAGATGTCACTAGTTGCTTATCGAGTTGAGATATATTCCAAGATAATGTCCTTCTTTTTCAACATGATCTCTTATGAAATGATATCCGACATCTATATGTTTTGTTCTTGAGTGCAACACAGATTTTGAGTGATTGCAATTGCACTTGTGTTATCACACATGATTGGAATTTCTTTTTCTTCAACTTCATAATCTCTGTTCTTTGTCTCATCCATAGGACTTGGGCACAACAATGCCCGCAACTATGTATTCTCGCTCTTTGTAGAAGTGGCTATTGAGTTTTGCTTCTTGCTAAACCAGAAATTAACCGTTTCAAGCATTTGGCATGTGCCTCAAGTACTTTTTTCTGTCCACTCTGCATCCAAAGATAGTCGAGTCCGAATAGCCAATTAGCTTGAATCCACCTTCCTTTGGATACCATAGCCCTACTTCTTGGTTTCCTTTTAAGTATCTCAATATTCTCTTAGTCATATCCATATGGCTCTCTTTTGGAGCAGATTGAAATTTTGCACATACACCCTACAAAGAAAGGTGATGTCCGGCTCGCTAGGGCGTGAGATAGAGGATGATCCAATAAGTGCTCAGTATCTTGTTTGATCTACTGAGGCTTGCCATCCGCATCCATGTCCATTTTGACCGATGTGTTCATTGGTATTTTTACTGAGAAGACTTCTCCTCCATACCAAATTTCTTCATTAAATCTCCGGTGTATTTTGTTTGACTTATGAAGGTTCCATCCTTCACTGCTTCACTTGAAGTCCAAGGAAGAATGTCGCCTCTCCCATCATGCTCATTTCAAATTTACTTTGCATGAGGTTTGAGAATTTTTCACATGACTCTTTGTTAGTGGATCCAAAAATGATGTCATCCACATATATTTGAACAAGCAAAGATACTCTTCTTGTCTTGAATTCTGAAAAGTGTTCTATCTACTTTTCCTTTAGTGAATCCATTTTCGATTAGGAATTGTGACAGGTATCATACCATGCTCCGGGTGCCTGTTTCAATCCATACAGGCTTTCTTGAGTTTGTACACTTTGTCTCCAAGAGTCTTCTCGCTCAAATCCGGAGGTTGTTCAACATACACTTCTTCTTCCAATAATCCATTTAGGAATGCACTTTTTACATCCATTTGATATACAATGAAATTTTTGTGAGTCGCATAGGCAAGAAACATCCTTATAGCTTCCAATCTTGCTACAGAGCAAATGTTTCATCAAAATCTATTCCTTCTTCTTGGCAATATCCTTTCGCTACCATCTTGCTTTGTTTCTTACCACGTAACCTTCCTCGTTCATCTTATTTCTCGAATACCCATTTGGTTCCAATAACATTTTGATGTATGGGTCTTTGTACTAATTCCCATACTTTATTTCTCTCAAATCGATTCACTCTTCTTGCATAGCTTGAATCCAATGTGTGTCATCCAATGCTTGTGACACATCTTTGGGCTCTATTCATGAGATGAAGCATGTGAACATTGCTTCTTGTTGAGTTCTCGATCTTGTCTTGACACCTTCTCTCATGTCTCCAATGACAAGATCTCGTGGATGGTCTCTCGGCCATCTTACGTCAAAGTTGAAGTAAGTTAGTGGATTGATCGACTTGGTACCGTGTTGCCGCGGGTGGGCTTCTCGTGATCACTCCTTTGCAGATTTTCCCGGTGTTTTTGAGATTCAACTATCTCATCTTCTTCTCAATTGATAATCCCCGCCTTCAAAGATGGGATTCTTCTCGTGAGGTTGGATGTTTGACTTATCATTTGACTCTTCAATGTCTTTTCCATTTATGTTTGGCTCATCGAATACTACATGAATGGATTCTTCAGAACCATAGTTCTTTTGTTGAGTATTCTCAGTAGGCTTTGCTTTGGTGAGTATCCTAAGAAGATACCCTCATCGCCTTTAGCATCAAAAGCCTTTAGGTTGTCTTTGCCATTGTTGTGGATGAAGCATTTACATCCAAATATCCTGAAATATGCAACATTTGGTTTTCTTCCGATCCGGATCTCATAGGAGTCTTTGTCATTGTCTATTTATCATACATCCTGTTTTGGGTGTAGCAGTCGTGTTGATTGCTTCAGCCCAAAATCTTTTTGGTAACCCCGCTTGCCTAACATGGTCCTTGCCGCTTCCTTGAGGGTTTATTCCTTCTTCTCGCAACTCCATTCTCATTGTGGAGTCCTTTGTACTGAGATAGTTCATGACAATACCATTCTCAATACAAGATCGAGTTATTATTTCATTGACAAACTCGGTTCCTCTATCCGATCTTATTTTGATAATGGTTTGACTCTTTCTCATTTTGTATTCTCTTCATCATTTGTGGTAGCTTTTGTAGAGTTTCTTTCTTCTTGCACATGAATATTGTCCATGTATATCTTGAGTAGTCATCTACTACCACCAAGGTGTATTTCTTTCCACTTATGCTTGCCTTTGGTTCCACTGGGCCAAATAGATCCATATGAAGCGATGCAATATTCTTGTTGAGGATGGGCATGTCTTTTCTTTGAATGACGACTTGATTTGTTTTCCTTCGACATGCATCACATATACTTTCCTTCTTCAGATAATCGAGTCCGGAAGTCCTTCTACAAGATGACTTCTTGCTAGCTTATTAATTGTTTTGAAGTTCGGGTGACTCAGCTTTTTGTGCCCTACCAACTTGATTCAATTTGTGCTCTTTGCTAGTAGGCAGTCTTTGGCCGGGTGTTGCGTTGACCAATCCACTACATACATATTTTTGTCTACATCCTTGCAAAGACAACTTCATTAGATTCAACATTTTTGATTTGGCATATTCCCATGTTGAATCCAACATTGTAGCCCCCTTGTCGCAGAGTTGGATCGATGCTTAGTAAATTGAAGTTTAGTCCTTCAACATATGCAACATCTGTGATTTCTAAACCATTCCTTTTGATGGATCCGATTGCCTCTTATTTCACCAGAGCTTCATTTCCTCCAAATATGACTTTTGCTCCTTTGACTTCCTTGAATTTTGATGATTTCTCTTATTTCCTCTGTCATGTGTCCGGAAAAGCGACCACTATCCATGTACCAGGTTCCTTGGCACTCACTGCTCCTTGAACCGCAATCAAGGAAATTAAGTTTTAGGTACCCATTCTTGTCTCGGGTCCCGAGGGGTTAGAATTATAAGATGATCCAACCAACCTATAGCCAAATGATTTGACTCTAAGAGGTTGCCATCTATCGCCATAATCATAATCAATCCTCGCAAATTGCTTGGGGAGTCCAGTTCATACAAATTGTCTCTTTTGTCGTATGCCCGCATATGTGTTTTAGCAATTGCCTTTCTTGGGTAATTGTGGTGTCTTTGAGTGTAGTACCTAGTGCATATGTGTGCCGATGAAAGCTCTTATGCTTTTGGAATGGCCTTTGTTGAGTTCTAGGCCTTTGCCTTTTGGGCTTGTATTCCATAAGTCAGCTGGTAGTTCACATTATTCCGATCACTTGGCTTGGATATTTTCTACCATTCCCATCATATGTATTTCTTTTATGAGTTTTGGGATATTTGGTAGCTCGCTTCTTCTTTACAGAGTATTTTTTGTTTGGAGTCTCATTTGAGGAACTGGTGAATCTCTTCTCACCGCCCTTTCAAAGACTCTCAATCGGCCGTTTTTCCTTTTCCTTTGTAACCAAGGCCAGTTTGCTTAGTATTGTGCTTTGATTGAAAGTGTGTGCATCATTTAGAGTTTTGGATTTTTCGGACTCTTCATGACTTGAAGATCCTTTTTCCAAAATTACTCTTGAGGTTTGACATGGCACAAAGGAATTAAATCCTAAGCCTGTCTTGTCTCCACATTCTCTTTGACTCATAATAAGATCATCCAATGATTTAGATGCCTTAGTGAATGAGGCAATAACATTTTTGAGGTCATTCTCCTCTTTTCTATAGCAACAATTTCTCGCTATTAATTTAGCATTTTCACTTTTAAACTTTTATTCTCATCACCTATTTGACTTAGAGTACTCGGCTCCTTAGTCACCTTTGAGTTTTGATTTTTGAGTAGGCTGTTTTCCTCATTCAATAGTGTGTGTGAGGTTTTAATGTGCTCAAAATCTTTCATCATTTTGCCTAATGAATCATAAAGATCAGTGGGTGATGAAGTGTGTGTGTCATACCACTATCACTAGTGTCCGAGCTTGTTGAGTTAGATTGTACCTCATCTTCTTGATCTTGTTCTTTGGCCATTGCGGATCAAAGCTTCTTCTTCGAGTCACTTGAGTAGTCGGCTTTCGCTCTCTCGAGTCACCTGTCTCTCTTGACTTGGCCGTCTCAGCAATCTCTCGCACCATCATTGCCTTTTTCTTCTCTTGTCTTCTTTCTCTCAAGACCTTTCTTTTTCTTCTTCGTTTTCTCGTACTTGTTGACTACAGGATATGAGCAATCAATGGCATAGTGACTGTTGTCTACAATTCCAACATAGATATTCATCCTTTTGATCAACTCTTTCTATTCTTGAGTTGTCGGCCCTTTGATACTCAACTTGTTGATGATCCATTCTCTTGGTTGGCCTATCATCCTTGATTTGGAGTGAGCCGAGTGTCTTCTCGGAGGATTCACCCTTTCCTCTCTTGTAGTTCTTGTTAAAGAATTTGTTAAATCTTTTAACCATTAGGGCTATTTCTTCCGGGTCAATTGCTCTTTGACCAGACTCTCCTTCCATCTTTGACAACTAGAGTACTGCTTGGGTACAATTTGTCTCTTCCTGGTCTTTCCTTCTCACTCAAACTCGTAGCTTTGAGGTCCGAGAATAACTCATGATTGGATGTCTTTGATAGGTCCATGGAGTGTCTCAATGCCATGACCTTCATTTCCCATTCAGGTGGAAGACTTTTAGGATCTTCATACACATTTCCTTTTGTGTATATTCCTTTCCAAGTGTAGATGACTCATTTGTGATTTCAGAACCGAGCATCCAGTTGATCCAGGTTTTCCCGAGATCATTTTAAAGTTCTCAAATTTTTGTACATGACCACGATAGTTTGTTTTCTTTGATTTGCTGCGAGCCTTCACAAATCAATGTCGGTTTGTCCCAAATTTCCTTATAGCTTTTGCAAGATTTCACTTTATTGAACATGGCTTTGTCCAAGGTTTTGTAGAGAATGTCCTTGGCTACATTGTCCAGGTTGTGTCTTTTTCTGTCATCATTTGTCCACTCGGTTCTTGGTTTTTCAACCATGACGGGTCCGGTCTTCGATCTTTCTTTCCCCTTGTTTGCAACTCTTCGCATGCGTGTGTTCACCTTTAATATTTGCAGAGGCCCATCTTCTATCACTATCCACATCTCATCATGTAATGCCGATAGATGAGCTCGCATACGAATTTTCCAATCATCAAATTCTTCAATAGTGAACATAGGAATGCGTGTTAGATTTGCTTCCATGATAATAACTTTTAATGATAGAAAAGAGTTTTGAAAGTTTAAGTACTAAAGCGGACTTTTGAAAAGTTCTGAGATCTAGTCCAAGAACCGGTGCGGAGGGTTCAATGAACCAACCGCTCCGATACCACTTGTAGGTCCCAAGGGGTGTAAGTGTAAGGTTTAGAAGGGGGTTGAATAAACCTTACCAAATTTTCGATTTAGGCCTTTTAAATCTACGAGTTCTACACATTGTGTCCTTGATGGACAAATCGAATTAGTCACTCAAGAGAGTTAATCTCTCAATATTTCAATTGAAATTAATAGAGTAACTCACCGGTGTTGGCTATAAATTGACTCAATTGTGGTTTTGTTTTATTGGAAGACTTAACACCCTTAAGTTTGATTAAGCAAGTTTTTACAAATTTTTGATTTAGTACTTATAGATTATCAAATGGATAGCAAATTTATCACAGATATAAGCAATTAAAAGTGCGTAAATTTAAATCTTTGAAATGTAAATGACACAAAGAAAGTTTTTATAGAGGTTGAAGATGGGGTAATTCTTCTACTCCTCTCTTCTCCAACTCCCGGAGGAATCCACTAAGTAATGATCGGTTTACAAAGTGGTAATAAAGTCCGGATACAAGTCTTGATCACAACGGCCGACTTGATCCTTTGGGACTCGGCCTGAGACGCCTTGATCACTCGGTGGCTTCTCGACGACTCGGCCTTCTTCACAGGCAGTTTGCGCTTTGCTACTACTGACTCACTTGCTCAAGCACTTTGGATTTGATCACGAAGCCCTCCAAAAGCTTAAGACTTGGTTCAGCCTTGAACCTTTCTACAATCCTTCTTGGAATGTAGACCCCTTTTCGATATTTTCCTCTTCAACTGATTGAAGTTCTCTTTCCTTCACATGTAAGTGTTGGATTGATGTACTTGAGATGCAGGCTTGAGGATTGAGAATGTTTCAGATTATTGATAAGCTTGTATATCTCACATGTGTCATTCATCCTTTTTTTCTCAAACAAACTCCTCGGCCTTTTATAGTGAACTTTCAAAAATTTGCCCGTTGAAGAGATAGGCTCATTTTTGAAAATCACTTTGTCGTTGGTATGCGAGTTCTTGGAATTGCCATTTCTCGTATGAAATGTTTTATCACCTTTCAGAGTTTCGACACGGTGTAGTGCTTCCCATTGGTTCATTTCTTTTGCACGCTTCTAGATCGAGCACTCCAAGAAAGGTAGTATGGAGATATTACTTGTTTAAGTAAATCTCTTGATTTCTCGGCAGCGGTTCTTTTACGCTTATCTCGACTTGACCGCATTTCCTCGCTTTCCCAGGTGACTTAGAGTCCTTCCAATCATTGGATGACTCTTCGTCACTTCCACTTGAGACTTGGCTTCTCTTGAGTTGACTTGACTAATGTTCCACTCAGCTGCATCTCACCGCTTCTTCATCGAGTTCTGTCTGCTTTTCTTTGTTGTACTCATTGCCTCTCACAGAGTTTTCCTTCAAGCCTTCGGTTGTCTTCTTGCAAGTTGGAGCGTAGGTGACTTAACTCAGCTTGGCCAGCTCTAATTGTTACAATACATTTCAAAGCAAGAATTGGGAGCCAACTTTCTATTCTAAGTTTTACATGGCATTCATCAAAATCTAAACAATAGAATTCCTAACAATCATGGTGACCACCGCCGCCGCATCCAACTCGATCCAAATATGCAAAAAGAAAATGTCGGGCATGCCGCCATCCCATCTCCAGTCTTGCTAGTAGCTCGGCATGAAAGCTCGAGACCACCTAGAAGGAACTATGAAACGCCAACATGAGTCCGCCTCAATGATCTCGTATCAATCCCTCGCCACTACCTATCAATGTGTCCGATCAAACGAACCATCCGTGTTCACTTGATCCGAGGAGACTAAGGGGCTCGCCAAATTACCAACCTCGGCCTGCGTGGAACTGTGGTGGAGCACCTTGCAAAAAACCAACCGTAGAGGAAAGCATCGGACCAATCCGAGGGGCCCAAACGCTGACCAAACAAGAACCCAGATACCGCTCCACCGCCAGATAATGTGAGATGCCAAGAAAAGAAGGTGTCGATGTTTGACACTATTCCTTTCCGCCCGGACAAACCATAAAATCAAGCAAGGAACCGTGAAACTCAAGTGCCTCGTGTGTGATCTCGTGTGTGCGATTCCTCCAAAATGTGAGGAACAATATCATATCAAATGTGGTGTGTGGAAGTGTAGTGTCAAACCAAGGAACAAAGTGATTCCACATAGATCGAACATTATCATTCATCAAAAAGAGGTGAGGGATAGATTCAACTCGATGAGACGAATGTGGATTATGCAAGCAACAACAACAACGTGAAGCAAGAGAAGTGCCACGTGTATGAAGCTTGATATCCACGGGAAGACGATTGCAAGAGGCGCCAAAGGAAAATAGAAATAGTAGGAATAAGAGCATCATTCCAAATGGCACTGCATGAAGGCTTTGAGCGTTTCTACCCCGGATAGAATCAAGCCGAAGACATAGAGAACCCACCGTGAGAGGTAAGCATCCACCGCATGATGTCCTTAGACCCCCGCAGATCGGAACCCTGATATATCCTCAATGAGACTCAGAAGCCCACATCCGGAGACCAACACCGATGCGGTCTATCCGTTCCCACATACCATCACGTATGAACCAAGCTACTCTCATATGACCCAACGGCCGATCCAAACAATGATCTCGCAAGTGGCCTATGCCCAAACCAAATATCATCCCGTGTTGGCCCGACTACCACCGCTAAGAGACAGAAAATCCGCTCGCGCCCGAATACCGACTCCGCCTCAAACGCTCCACCGATGGCTATCATTATGTGTTACTTGGGGCTCTACAGGAGATAGAAGCCCATTGTAACAATACTTGCTGATCAAGAATTGGGCCCAAAGAGAATGACCTCGCGTAACCTCCACCACGCCTTGTAAATCGGGGCGTCAACAATATCGAGAGTCGGCGCAGCCCCAAACCACTCGTAAATAGGATGGCGTATACCATCCCAATCGATCCAATGTGTTTTCTTCGACTGCGAATGATCCCTAGAAAAATCTAGCCATGATCCGCTCCAATCGATGTAAAATCGTCTTTGCTTGTGCATGACCGAAAGAATATGCAACGGAGTAGCCATTAGCGTGTTCGAATAAGAGGGAGCCTACCACCAAAAGACAGAGATCTTGATGTGACCAACTAGCAACTCTATCCAACATCCTCTCGAATCACGAGAGGAAAAGCTATTTCGTCATTTGCCCCTTGAACAAAGGGACACCCAAATAAGTCATCGGCAAATCGTCGTCGCATTTAAGGTCGTCACTCATGCACCCTGTGCTCCCACCCATCAATGTATCGTGGAGCCGAGAAAGAATCTACTCTTCGAACACTAACCAACCGCCGTAAGTAGTAGAATAGTGCTACATAAAGTGTCTCAACAGAATAAGACCATCCTCGACGCCCTAGTGAAGATAACCACATCATCAACATAAAGCAAACGCGTCATCTGAAAAACCCTCGCGTCCGATAAATCATCTCCGGGTGTCGCTCGATAATGGAATCCAAACCCTGGATAAATATCACGAGCAGAACAAACAATGCAGGGATAGAGGATCCCCGCCAGCTCCTCGAGTCAAGTAAAATAACCGTGGGGGTACCATTAACTAGAATCGGAAGCCGCAGTGCTCAATACAATCGCCTATCATATCAATCCACCGGTGGGAAACCCATCTCAATCATGGCATTATACAAGAAATCCCATCGCACTTATCATAAGCTTTGGCCATATCGGCCTTCATCACCACAAAGAGGAACATCCGTGGCGAAGCCGATATCATGGATAAGCTCTTGCGCGAGCAATATGTTATCCGAGATAACACGTCCGGGGTGAAGCCACTCGATTTGGTGAAATAACCAACGCGTAATCGATACCAATCGCACATTCATAATCTTCGAGATAATCTTATTCGCCACGTTGCACAAGCTAATCACCGGAACTCACCCACTTTAAGGGTGAGGAACCTTCTAATGAGAACTATAGAGGTAATCGTGAATGTGGCGACATGAGATTTCCCGAGAAGAAATCAATCACTGCATCCTCAACATCTACCCGACAAAATCCCAACAATCCGAAAGAATAATGATGAAAAGCCACCAGCCTCAAACACTAGACGGATCAATCCTAAAAACCGCATCATGGACCTCCGAGCCGTCGGCATAGCACAAAGGCCCTCCAAATAACTCACAATCCGCAATCGTGTAAGCAAAATCAAGCATCTCCTCGGACCTATCGGTAATACCTCCTACCCTCTCGTGATCATGCAAAAATATGTTAAAGTCACCACTAACTAGCCAAGGCAACCACTCCATACTAATCGCAATGTCACGTAAGGTGTCCCACAAAGCATATCTAGCTTAGGGTTTAGGGTTTTAGGTTTAAGGTTTAGGGTTCGTGGTTTAGGGTTTAGGGTTTAGGGTTTGAGTTTAGGGTTTAGGGTTTTAGGTTCGTGGTTTAGGGTTCGTGGTTCGGGGGGGTTGGTTAGGGTTCGGGGTTTAGGGTTTAGAGTTTAGGGTTCGGGGTTGAGGTTTAGGGTTTCGGGTTTAGGGTTTGTGGTTTAGGGTTTAGGGTTTGGGTTCGTGGTTTAGGGTTTAGGGTTTAAGGGTTTAGGGTTTAGGGTTCGGGGTTTAGGGTTCGGGGTTTAGGGTTCGTGGTTTAGGGTTTAGGGTTTAGGGTTCAGGGTTTAGGGTTTTTTTAGCAAAATAAAACCCCGGGTGGTGGGAGATTGAGGCGTGATCCCTACCAGATCAAATAATCAAAGTATCATACAATGTCATGTCCCGTCACGCGGGAGAAAATCAAAAAACAAACAACCTATCACTACGACATCTAGAAAGACTATTATAATGAGATATCTAAAAATACAATGGAAACAAATGATCTATGAAAATCAAAAGCTCGGATACCCCGGTGATCCATCCGAATAAGCGATAGCGAGATGGTGAGATGCCGTGCCCTCATAAACAATGTGACTACCAAGCGGCGCTCACTCCCAACTCCGCTAGATGATCTGGTGGTCGATTCTCTCTGTATGTGGGAAATCGAGTGCGATGGTCTCTCAACATGTTCCGAATGCGAATCGGTGTATGCCGAACTCGCCAAGAGCCGAGGCAACCGGATGTGATCATGGTGACCACCGCCTGCGCCCAACTCGATCCAAATATGCAAAGAAAAATGTCGGGCATCCGCCATCCCATCTCCGTGTGCTAGTAGCTCGGCATGAAAGCTCGAGACCACCGGGAAGGAACTATGAAACGCCAACATGAGTCCGCCCGAATGATCTCGTATCAATCCCCGCCACTGACTATCAATGTGTCTCGATCAAACGAACCATCCGTGTTGGCCTTGACCGAGGAGAGACTAAGGGGCTCGCCAAATTACCAACCTCGGCCTGCGTGGAACCTGTGGTGGAGCACTCCTTGCAAAAACCAACTGTAGGGAAAGCATCCGCACCAATCCGAGGGGCCCAAACGCCGACCGAAACAAGAACCAGAGATACCGCTCCACCGCCGATAATGTGAGATGCCAAGAAAAGAAGGTGTCGATGTTTGACACTATTCCTTTCCGTGGGCCCGGACAAAACCATAAAATCAAGCAAGGAACCAGAAACTCAAGTGCCTCGTGTGTGATCGTGTGTGCGATTCCTCCAAAATGTGAGGAACAATATCATATCGTGGTGTGTGGAAGTGTAGTGTCAAACCAAGGAACAAAGTGATTCCACATAGATCGAACATTATCATTCATCAAAAAGAGGTGAGGGATAGATTCAACTGATGAGACGAATGTGGATTATGCAAGCAACAACAACAACGTGAAGCAAAGAGAAGTGCCACGTGTATGAAGCTTGATATCCACGGAAGACGATTGCCAAGGAGGCGCCAAAGGAAAATAGAAATAGTAGGAATAAGAGCATCATTCCAAATGGCACTGCATGTAAGGCTCTGAGCGTTTCTACCCCGGATAGAATTCCAAGCCGAAGACATAGAGAACCCACCGTGAGAGGTAAGCATCCACCGCATGATGTCCTCAGACCCCCGCAGAATCGGAACCTCAGATATATCCTCAATGAGACTCTCGGGAAGCCCACATCCGGAGACCAACACCGATGCAGTCTATCCGTTCCCACATACCATCACGTATGAACCAAGCTACTCTCATATGACCCAACGGCCGATCCAAACAATGATCTGCAAGTGGCCTATGCCCAAACCAGATATCATCCCAGAAACTGGCCCGACTACCACCGCCAAGAGACCAGAAAATCCGCTCCTCGCGCCGAATACCGACCCACCTCAAACGCTCCACGATGGCTATCATTATGTGTTACTTGGGGCTCTACAGGAGATAGAAGCCCATTGTAACAATACTTGCTGATCAAGAATTGGGCCCAAAGAGAATGACCCTCGCGTAACCTCCACCACAGCTTGTAATCAAGGCGTCAACAATATCTCGAGAGTCGGCGCAACCCCAAACCACCTCAGTAAATAGGATGGCAGTATACCATCCCAACCGATCCAATGTGTTTTTTTCTCGACTGCGAATGATCCCTAGAAAAATCTAGCCATGATCTCGCTCCAATCGATGTAAAATCGTCTTTGGCACTGCATGACCTGAAGAATATGCAACGGAGTAGCCATTAGCGTGCTCGAATAAGAGGGAGCCTACCACCAAAAGACAGATGCCGATGTGACCAACTAGCAACTCTATCCAACATCCTCTCGAATCACAGAGAGGAAAAGCTATTTCGTCATTTGCCCTTGAACACAGGGACACCCAAATAAGTCATCGGCAAATCGTCGCGCACGAAGGTCGCTACCATGCACTCGTGGCTCCCACCACAATGTATCGCGGAGCGAAAAAGAATCTACTTTTCAACACTAACCACCTGGCCAGAAATAGCGAGAATAGTGCTCCGAAAGTGTCTCAGTAACGAGACCATCCTCGACGCCCTAGTGAAGATAACCACATCATCAACATAAAGCAAATGTGTCACAGAAAACCCCACCGCGTCCGATAAAATCGCTGGTGTCGTCGATAATGGAATCCAAACCCCGGATAAATACTCCGCCGCCAGAACAAACAATGCAAGGGATAGAGGATCCCCGCCGCATCCTCGAGTCGAAAGAAAATAACCAGAAGGCGTACCATTAACTGAATCAGAGAAGCCGCAGAATGCTCAATACAACCGCCAATCATATCAATCCACCGGGGGGGAAGCCCATCTGAATCATGACATTATACAAGAAATCCCATCGCACTCCTATCATAAGCTTTACCCATATCCAACTTCATCGCCACATTAGAACATCCGTGGCTAAGCTGATATCATGGATAAGCTCCTCGCAAAGAATATGTTATCCGAGATAACACGCCGGGGTAAAGCCACCGATTCGGCGAAATAAATAACCAAGTGGCGAATCGAGACTAACCGCGCATTCATAATCTTTGAGATAATCTTATTCGTCACGTTGCACAAGCTGATCGGTCGAAACTCACCACTTTCGAGGGTGAGGAACCTTCGAACGAGAACTATAGAGGTAGCGTGAACGTGGATTTACATTAGATTTCCGAGAAGAAATCAATCACTACATCCTCAACATCCGTCCACCAAATCCCAACAATGCTGAAAGAACAATGATGAGAAGCCATCGTGCCCTCGAAACACTAGACGGATCAATCCCAAAACCGCATCACAGACCTCCTAAGTCGTCGGCATAGCACAAAGACCTCCAAATCAACAGACCGAAGCGGGAAAGAACTCATCAACAGGGATAGTCGATACTCCAAATCGGTTAATAGAGATCGAAAGAATCGACCACCGACTTTCGAATTTGAGAATCCCGTGTAATCGCACCCATCATCATCAATCGAGTAGATCCTAGCGCGACACCTCTTCTTCTCGCTTAACGAATCCATGGAAGAACTTAGTTTGCGCTCCCCCTCAATCGCTTCACTTAATCGCAGCTTTCTCGTGCCAAAATCTTCCTCCATTTTCAAACGTAGCTCATACTCGGCCACCCACACAACGATGTAGCTCACCGGTGAGCCGTAGAAGGATCACTATCGTATGCCGCCTAAGCCATTAAACCGCATCATCCGCCAATCTAACCTAATCAAAAACATTACCAAATGTCCGGTAATTCCAAATCTTGAGTCCGTGCTTGACCTGTTCAATTTGGCCGCAAGCTCCTCATCCCAAAACAACCAGTGGCAGTGCCCCATGCTTCATTGACTACCCGCAAAAAGATGGTGACGTATCCACATATGCTGAAATCAAACGAGGAACGAGGCACATGCGGTAAAACCGACAGATATAAGTAAAGGAGCATGATCGTGAGCGAACACGAGATAAATGCGTAACAATAGAAGAAGTAAACACATCAGCCCAATGTTCGTTATACAAAGCCCTATCAAGTCTCTCCCAAGCCCACCTCTAGCCCAAGTAAAGATAGGCCCTCACACCCCGCATCAAATAATTCACAATCCGCAATCATGTAAGCGAAATCCAACATCTCATCCGACCTATCGCAGTACCACCTACCCTCTCATGGTCATGCAAAAGATATTAAAGTCACCACTAACAAGCCAGGGTAACCCCTCCATACTAATCGCAATCTCACGCAATATGCCCCACAAATTATATCTAGCAACTCTATCACATTTAGCATACACAAAAGTCAAATAAATAGCCGAGGCAAAAAGCGCGATGTCACCCTACAATGTAGCAATTGTGCATGATCAACAATAATGTCAAAATGTAAATGAGAGCAGATATAATCCAAATATGATTAGAACAATTACTTAACCCATTATCAAAACCAAATCTACGACAATAGAAACTAAACTCCGGAAAAGTCGGTTCAGGGGTTTAGGTTTAGGGTTCAGTGGTTCATGTTTAGGGTTTGGGTTTTAGGTTCGTGGTTTAGGGGTTAGGGTTTGGGGTTCGGTGGTTCGGGGTTTAGGGTTTAGTGGTTCGTGGTTTAGCGTTTAGGGTTTTAGGGTTTAGGTTTTTTTAAACAAAATAACACCCGGGGTGGGGGATTGAGGCGTGATCCCCTCACCCGTATATCAAATAATCAAAGTATCATACAATGTCATGTCCTGCTATGGCGGAGAATAATCAAAAACAACAAACAACCTATCACTACGATATCTAGAAAGACTATCGAATGAGTATCTAAAAATACTAGGAGAGCCAATAATCTATGAAAATCAAGCTCGGATATCCCACCTGGTCCATCCGAATGAGCTAAAGGAGGTGGTGAGAAGCCGTGCCCTCCTCAACAAAATAATCGCCAAGGGCAGCCGCTCCCAAAGCCGCTAGGTGATCTCCTGGTCGATTCCCCTCTCGTGTATGTGGAAAATCGAACATCAAGGTCCTCAACATGTTCCGGAATAAGTGGTCAATGAATGTCGAACTCGCCAAGAGCCGAGGCCACCGTGGTGATCGTGGTGACCACCGCCCGCGCGCCCAACTCGATCCAAATCAAGCGAAAGCGTCGGGCATGCCGCAATCCCATCTCAAGCGCTAGTAGCTCGGCATGAAAACTAGACACCACCGGGAAGGAACCGTGAAATGCCAACATGAGTCCCGCCTGAATGATCTCGAATCAATCCACCTCCGCCAAGAATCAATGTGTCTCGATCAAATGAACCATCCGTGTTCACTTGATCCGAGGAGGCCGAGGGGTCGCCAAATCACAATCCTCGCCTCGCGTGGAACCCGTGGGGTGGGCATTCCCCCGCAAAAAACCAACAAAGAGGGAAGATCCGACCAACACGGGCTCGACGCACGACCGAAACAAGGATCCAAAGATACCGCTCCACCGCCAAATAATGTGAGATGCCAAGAAAGGAATTTGTCGATGCTTGACACTATTCCTTTCCATCCGCACAAAACCATAAAATCAAGCAGGAACCAAGAAACTCAAGTGCCTTGTGTGTGATTTGTGTGTGCGGTTCCTCCAAAATGAAAGGAACAATATCATATCGTGGTGTGTGGAAGTGTAGTGTCAAACCAAGGAAGAAAGTGATTCCACATGGACCGAACAATATCATTCATCAAAAGAGGTGAGGGATAGATTCGACGAGAGATGAGTGTGGATTATTCAAGCAACACCAAGAACGTGAGGCAAGGGAAGTGCCACGTGCCTCAAGCTTGATATCCACAGAAGACGATTACGAAGGAGGCGCCAAAGGAATATAGAGATAGTAGGGATAAGAGCATCGTTCCAAATGGCACCATTTAGAAGGTTCTCGAGCATTTCTACCCCCGGAGAGAATCCCAAGAGAACATATAGAGAACCCACCATGAGAGGTAAACATCCACCGCATGATATCCTCGGACCCCAGCCAGAATCGGAACCCCGGATATATCCTCAATGAGACTCTCGGGAAGCCCACATCCGGAGACCAAGACTGGTGCATCTATCGCGATCCCACATACCATCCCCGATGAACCAACCCACCGTCATATGACCTAACGGCCGATCCAAAAGCTGATCGCAAGCGGCCGATGCCCAAACCATGTATCATCCTTAAACTCGACACGACTACCACTGCCAATAGACCGTAAAATTCGCTCCGGGCACGAATACCGACTCGCCAAGCGCTCCACCGATGACTATCATTATGAGTTACTGTGGACTCTACAGGAGACAAGAGGCCATTGTAACAATACTTGCCGATCAGAATCGGGCCCAGAGAGAATGGCCCTCACGTAACCTCCACCACAACTTGTAAATCAAGGCATCAAGAATATCTCGAAAGTCGGCGCAACCCCAAACCACCTCGTAAATAGGGTGGCGTATATCCTCCCAACTAATCCAGTGTGAGTCTTCTTATGTCCCGCGTAGGAGCCCCAAAAGAATCTAGCCATGATCTCGCTTCCAATCGATGAAGAATCGTTCTTTGCGGCCGCATGACCAAGAATATGCAACGGAGGGCCATTAGCGTGCTTCGGGATAAGAGCAAGCCTACCTCCAAAGGACAAGTGCCGACGCGACCACCCCGCAACTCTATCCAACATCCTCTAAATGCGGGGAGGAAAAGCTCTTTCGTCATTTGCCCTTGAACAAAGGGACACCCAAATAAGTCATCGCAAGTCATCGCGACGAAGCGGTCACCACCATGCACCATATGCTCCCACCACAATGTAACGTGGGGCCAAAAAGAAACTACTCTTCAGATATCGACCACCGCTACGCCCGTAAGAGCGTAATAGTGCCCGTAAAGTGTCTCAACGTGACCAAACCATCCTCGACGCCCTAGTGAAGATAACCACATCATCAAAGATAGGCCGGATCGCCACCGAAAACCTCGCCGCATCCGATAAATCATATCTCGGTGTCATCTAATAGTGGAATCCAATCCCCGGGATAAATACTCCGGGCCGCGAAAAAACAAGGCAGAGATAGAGGATCCCCCGCAGCCCCCCGAGTCGAAGGAAAATATCCGAAGGATACCATTAACTGTAATGGGCAGAAGTCGCAGCTTGATGCTCAATACAACCGCCAACCATATCAATCCACCGAACGGGAAGCCCATGTGAATCATAGCCGTATACAGAAATCCCATCGCACCCTATCATAAGCTTTACCCATATCCAACTTCATTACCACATTAGGAACATCCGTGGCTAAGCCGATATCATGGATAAGCTCTCGCAAGAAGCAATATGTTATCCGAGATAACACGCCCGGGGGTGAAGCCACTCCGATTCAAGCGAAATAACCAAAGGGTGGCGTAATCGAGACTAATCTGCGCATTCATAATCTTCGAGATAATCTTATTCGCCACGTTGCACAAGCCGACGGCCGAAATCCTCACCCACTTCCGAGGGTGAGGGACCTTCGAATGAGAACTATAGATGTAGCCGTGAACGTGGACGGCATGAGATTACCCAAGAAAAAGTCAACCACCGCATCTCGACATCCGCCTGATTTAAATCCCAACAAAGGATCTTTGAAAAAGAACAACGATGAGAATCCATCAAGGCCCCCGAAACACTGGGGAGACGGATCAATCCCAAACACCGCATCGCGAACCTCCCGAGCCGTCGGCATAAGACAAAGTCCATCAAGATCAATGGAATCGGGAAGTCGGGAAAGAACTCATCGACAAGGGGAGTCGATACTCCAAGTCAAGTCAATAAAGACATCGAAAAATCGAATCGCCGACTTCCAATCTCGAGAATCTCCGTGTGATCGCACTCCATCATCGTCAATCGAAAGTGTATCCTAGCGCGACACCGCCGCTTAACAAACTGCGGAAAAACTTAGTGTTGCGCTCCCCCTCGATCGCCACTTAATCGCAGCTTTCTCGCGCAAAAATCCTCCTCCCTTTTCAAACGGCTCGATCACTCGGCCACACAATGATGAGCTCACTGATGAGTCGGAGACGGATCACTATCATATACAACTTTGAGCATCAAATCGCCATCACCAGTCTAATCCGATCAAAAACATTACCAAACGCCTGGTGATTCCAAATCTTGATGCGTTTGATTTTTTATTTAACTTGTGCCGCAAGCTCCTCATTCCAAAACAACCAAAGGGGATGCCCCCATGCTTCCTTGACAACCTGCAAAAAGTATGGTGACGTATCCACATATGCTAAAATCGGAAAGAAGAACGAGGCACATGCGGTACAAACCGACAAGATATGAGTAAAGAAGCATGATCGGAGCGAACACGAGATAAATGCGTAACAAAGTAAGAAACATATCGCCCAGTTGTTCATTATACAAAGCCCTATCAAGCCTCTCCCGAAGCCCACCTCTAGCCCACGTAAAAGGTAGGCCCTCACACCCCCGCATCAAATAACTCACAATCCACAATCATAAAAGCAAAATCTAACATCTCATCAGACCTATCAAAAGTACCACCAATCCTCTCGTGATCATGCAAAAAGATGTTAAAGTCCCCACTAACAAGCCAGGGTAACCCTCCAAACTAACAACAATCTCATAACTTGTCCCACAAATCATATCTAGCTACTCTATCACATTTAGCATACACAAAAGTCAAATAAATAGGCCGAGGCAACAAATCGATGTCAACCTACAAAGGTAAATTAGTTGTGCATGATCAACAAGAATGTCAAAATGCAAGTGAGCAAACAGACATAATCCAAATATGATTAGAACAATTAGATAAGCCATCATCAAAGCCAAATCTCGACAATAGAAACTAAACTTAGCAAAGTCATAGGTTCTAAAAGTGCAACAAAAGGCAAATTATGACGAGAAATTAACGCATGCAAATGACGTTGACTACCCGGATTAGCGATACCCCTCACATTCCACGTTAAAAATTTAATCGACATAATTAACTAGTAGAGAGTGTGAAGAGGATTTAGAAACACTGATCGATTTCGAGTTCGTTGGCCCTCCTCCTTTGTAGAGAAAATTATGAACCAATTTACCGACTTTGAATTCTTTCTTTGCCGATTTCGAATTTTGTCAACCCCGGATTTTTTAATCAAGCTTCCGCCGATCATCACCAATATCATGTTTTTCCTTTTGCAATTTTTTGGCAAATTTCCCAACCTCCAAAATATTATAATTGACGCCATTTATGCAGGAATGATCAATTTGATTTGGGCCACTTGAGTCATCTAATCCCACCTCCTTAATTATATAAAAGCAGTGGCTAAAGGCGGGGTCCACGTCTGGTCGCAGTTAAAGATCCAAAATGGGCCGCAAGGGTGATACAACGGAGTTGGGCTTGGGTATAAGAGTTATTGGGGAAGGAAGGTTGTGGTTAGTGGGTGGCGTGTAGGAGTTGGACACGGATCCAATGGGCGCAGAGGACGCTCGGGCCGAGTACTGCAGAAGAGGCTTGGGCCACATTCATAGAGCATGCGTGGCCCAAGTTCGCCGGCAACGACTCTTAATGGGCTGTGAGTAATGTGAGGGCTTGATGAGGTGGTATAGTGGGTCCAATGAGATGTTGTGGGAGGATTTAATCAAGGGAGACAAGGAAATCCATGTGGGCCCAATTTGCAAATGGCCGATGCACAAAGCGAGGAAGAGGTGTATGGCCCATTAGTGTTGATGTCGCCCAACTCATAAGGCAAAGCAAGGAATCTTCTACTTTTTAGCATTGCAAGGCATGGGCCCATGCCCATGTGACCTCCCATTAAAAGAACATTGATGGTCCAAGTTATCATGTCGTGGCTTTATCCTTGACGGGACGCAGCTGGATGGGGGTGGTTTGGCGGTCGCGGCCGAGAGGTATGGGTTGCCAAAGGAGACAAAAACACATGGGCCCGCTAAGTCGTTGACCGCGACGCATGGAGAGGGGGAGTGCTTGGACCATTGTTATTGTTTAAGATAGAAACCAAAGCTGGTCGGTCATAATCCACTGCATGGAAAGGTGTTTTGTGCAGGGGGACCCTTCATATAATCATTATTATCAATTTGGCCAATGAAACCCTCCAAAAGTGATGAAGATGTCGAAAAAGTAGGGGTATGAAATCAGATAATGCGCCACCCTTTACACCCTTATTCACGATCGGTACCAAATCCATCAAAAAAATTCGAGCCGTTAATCATGTTGTCACCACTATTTCGCCATATTCAAATCCTGGAAGAAGAACAATTCTCGCCCAATATTAACCATATAATCGACAAAATTTGGGGCCCAATAGAGTATTCTCCAAATTCAAAAAAGAAGCCATTTGCAAATTTAAATGGGGTGGACCCAGGACATTCCTCGGCTGGCTCGTAAGTCTCACCGGAAGGCATGAGCCGCACTGAATCATGCGCATCTTTATTCTTCTCAAAAGAAGATAAAGTTGGAATAGAATAATTGAGACACTTATGAGATCCATTAACTACGCACGCATGCTCCTCCGCCAATCGATCCTTTTTATTAGCAAAATCAATTTTTATTATATTATTGGAATTCCCATTTTCGAGAACAACCTTCAAGACGAGTTGTCGCCCAAATTATTGTGATTTTCGACTCTTGCCATAAGCTCTTTTCTAGAATCGCCACGCCGCTACCGATTTTTATCCACTTGCCAGGAGTCAAATCGCCGTCCAGATGTAAGTCATTAACCCGACGGGCCCTTGGTTAATGTGACGAGGTATCCAATGGTTGAAAAACACCATTTTCCAAACTCAAAATCGATTAGTGCTAGATCCTTCAAAGATTTGAGTGACTATCTTCAAAATAGGTATGTTTCGAGTTCTTTGCAAATTTCAAAAGCTCCTTAGAAACCAAACCCGCTTCTCTAGGTCCTTTTTTTCGACCTTTATCCAATCATGATTCTGAGCAAAGAACTCTATTAGCACTTGGGTAGGATTAGGGTTTTCACCCTCAGAAATCTTAGAAATACCCATAAACACCCGGACTTAACCATATTTCCACTTAACCCCTTCAGCCGTAACCATCGAACTTGCCATGGATGAACGACGCAGCAGGTGGTGGTGGACGAGTTACATTCCGCTCATGTAACATCCTCAATAGAATGTCCAATATGCTTGCAATGAGTACAATAATCCTAATCCTTTCATATATAATCTTTGATCCGTGAAGTATCATCGAACTCAAGAATAATCTCATCAATTCTATCCTTCAATAAGTCCATTCAACACAAACCCGTGCCATAGATAATCTAGAATGAGATGTCATATGAGTCCACTTGAAGAGGCGAACCTATAATATTGCCAATAGCAAATAGAGCATTATGATCAAAAATGTATAGGCAAGCCCGGTGAGACGAATCCAGATCGGGCGCCAAAGGTGCCCGCTTTCTGGATAAACGAAGGTGTCCACTTGAACACACGCACGGCAAATTTCAACGGCCAAAGGGTACCCATCCATAACTTATTAAAGTCCTCCCTGCCGTAATTTGATGATAATATGAAGCGGTTCGCAAAGCTCCAGGAGAATGGCCCTTTAAGTTCAACGCAGAGAATCCGGAATCAATTCCTATGGCACGGGTTTGTGTTGAATCGACTTATTGAAGGATAGAATTGATGAGATTATTCTTAAGTTCGATGATACTACAAAGCTCAAAAGATTATATATGAAAGGATTCTGATTATTGTACTCATTGTAAGCATATTGACATTCTATTGAGGATGTTACATGAACGGAATGTAACTCGCCAACCACCACTGCCAGCGCCCTTCATCCATGGCAAGTTTCGATGGTTACTGGTCAAGGGGTTAAGTGGAAATATGGTTAAGTCCAGGGGTGCTATGGGTATTTCTAAGATTTCTAGGCTAAAACCCTAATCCTACCAAGGTGCACAGAGTTGTCGCCGTAATCATGATTGGATAAAGGTCGAAAAAAAGGACCTCAGAGAAACGGGTTTGGTTTCTAAGGAGCTTTTGAAATTTGCAAAGAACTCGAAACATACCTATTTTGAAGATAGTCACTCAAATGTCTGAAGGATCTAGCACTAATCGATTTTCGAGTTTGGAAAATGGTGTTTTTCAACCATTGGATACCTCGTCACGCTTAAACCAAGGCGGCCCCGATCGTGTTAATGACTTACATCCGGACGGTAGCTTGACTCCACAACCGTGATAAAATCGTAGGCGACGCGGGCGTCATAGAAAAGAGCTTATGGCAAGAGTCGAAATCACAATAATTTGGGCGACAACCGTGCTTGAAGGTCTGTTCCGAAATGGGAATTCCAATAATATAATAAAAATTGATTTTGCTAATAAAAAGGATCACCGGCAGGAGACATGCGACGTAGTTAATGGATCTCATAAGTGTGTCTCAATTATTCTATTCCAACTTTATCTTCTTTTGAGAAGAATAAAGATGCGATGATTCAGTGCAGCTCATGCCTTCGTGAGACTTGCAGAGCCACCGAGGAATGTCCCTGGTCCACCCCATTTAAATTTGCAAATGGCTTTTTTCAATTTGGAGAATACTCCTATCAGTCCCAAATTTTGTCCGATTATATGGTTAATATCAAAGGTAATTGTTCTTCTTCCCAGGATTTGAATATGGCCAAAATAGTGGTGACAACATGATTAACGGCTCTAATTTTTGACGAATTTGGTACCGTGAATAAGGGTGTAAAGGGTGGCGATTATCTGATTTCATACTCCCCTACTTTTTCGACATCTTCATCACTTTTGAGGGTTTCATTGGCCAAATTGATAATAATGATTATATGAATGGTCCCACAAAAACACCTTTCCATGCAAAGGTGATTATGACCAGCCCACTTTGGTTTCTATCTTAAACAATAACAATGGTCCAAGCACTCCTCTCCATGCGTCGCGGTCAACAAACTAAGGCCCACGTGTTTTTTTGTCTCCTTCGCAACCCATACCTCTCGACGGGATCACCAAACCACCCCCATCCATCGCGTCCAACAACAAGGGATAAAGCCACATCATGATAATTGACCATCGATGTTCTTTTTAATGGGAGGTCACATGGGCATGGGCCCATGCTTGCAATGCTAAAAAGTGAAGATTCTTGTCCGCTTTATGAGAATTGACGACATCAACACTAACGGGGGCCATACACCTCCTCCTCACTTTGTGCATCGGCCATTTGCAAATTGGGCCCACCGATTTCCTTGTCTCCACTGATTAAATCCGCCCACAACATCTCAATGGACCCACTATACCACCCTCATCAAGCCCTCACATTACTCACAACCCATTGAGCCGCCAAATAACTTCACGATGCTTTATGAATGTGGCCCAAGCCTTCTAAGATTCGCCCAGCGCCCTTCACGCTATCGATCCCGATCCAACTCCTACACGCCACCCACTAACCACAACCTTCCTTCCGCCAATAATTCTTATACCAAGCCCAATCCGTATCACCCGGCACCCATTTTTGATGTCGCCGCCGACCCACGTGACCCCGCCCCTTTAGCCATGCTTATATAATTAAGGAGGTGGGATTAGATGACCAGTGGCTCAAATCAAATTGATCATTCCCCCGACAAAACACGCCAATTATAATATTTTTGAGGTTGGGAAATTTGCCACAAAATTACAAAAAGGAAAACATGATATTGGTGATGATCTTTAAACAGCTAAAAATCCAGGGTTGATAAAATTCAAATCGCAAAGAAGAATTCAAAGTCGGGTAAATTGGTTCATACTTTTCTACAAAGGAGAGGGGCCAAACGAACTCGTAATCGATCGTGTTTCTAAATCCTCTTCACACTCTACTAGTTAATTATGTCGATTAAATTTTTAACGGAATGTGAGGGGTATCGCTAATCCGTAGTCAACGCCATTTGCATGACTGCTAATTTCGTCATAATTTGCTTTTTGTTGCGCTTTTTTAGAACCTATGACTTTGTCGAAGCTTAGTTTCTATTGTCGTGAGATTTGGCTTTGATGATGGCTTATCTAATTGTTCTAATCATATTTGGATTATGTCTATTTGCTCACTTGCATTTTGACATTCTTGTTGATCATGCACAATCCTTGCGTAATCGTAGGTTGACATCTGATTTGTTGCCTCACCTATTTATTTGACTTTTTGTGTATGCTAAATGTGATAGAGTAGCTAGATATGATTTCAGGGACAAGTTGCGTGAGATTGTCGTTAGTTTGGAGGGGTTACCCTGGCTTGTTAGGGGACTTTAACATCTTTTTGCATGATCACGAGAGATTGGTGGTACTTTTGATAGGTCTCGATGAGATGTTAGATTTTGCTTTTTATGATTGTGGATTGTGAGTTATTTGATGTGGGTGTGAGGGCCTACCATTACGTGGGCAGAAAGGGCTTCGGGAGAGTTTTGATAGGGCTTTGTATAATGAAGATCGGGCGATATGTTTACTTTTCTCGTTGTTACGCATTTATCTCGTGTTTGCTGATCATGCTCCTTTACTCATATCTTGTCGCTTGTACCGCATGTGCCTCGCTTCTTCTTTCCGAGCTCGATATGTGGATACGTCACCATACTTTTTTGTGTTGTCATGAAGCATGGGGCATCCCATCGGGTTGTTTTGGGAATGAGGAGCTTGCAAAAGACAAGTTGAATAGGGTCAAACGCACCAAGATTTGGAATCACCGACGCTTGCAATGTTTTTGATCGGATTAGACCTGGCCGATGAGGCAGATTTCAGCCGCTCAAGTGTATATGATAGTGATCCGCCTCCGACTCATCGGGCCGAGCACATCATTGTGTGGCCGAGTACGAGCTTCGCTTTTTGAAAATGGAAGAGGATATTTGGCGCGTAAAGTCGCAGCTTGGGCGCCGACTGGGGGAGCGAACACTCAAGTTTTTCCACTTGATTTGTTAAGCGTGTCGTGTCGCCAGATCCACTCGATTGACGATGATGGAGTGACGATCACACAGATTCTCGAGATTCTAAGTCGGCAAGCTCAATTTTTCGACTTTATCGATTTCCTCGACTGGAGATCCGACCCCCTGTCGATGAGTTCTTTTTCACTTCCTAATTCCGCTGATCTTGATGGACTTTGGCTATGCCGACGCTCGTGAGGTTCGCGATGTGGTGTCTGGGATTGATCCGCTCAGTTGTTTTCGGCCTAATGGATTCTCATCGTTGTTCTTTCAAAGATCGCTGGAATCTCGCTTCGGCCAATGTCGAGGATGCGGTTGACTTTTTTTCGGTGAATCTCATGCCGCCCACATTCACAACTACATCTATAGTTCCCTCGATTCAAGGTTCCTCACCCTGAGAATGGACCGAGGTTCGGCCGATTAGCCGCGGCAACGTGACGAATAAGATTATCTCAAGATTATGAACGCAAGGTTGGTCTCGATCGCCTTGATAGTGTCGCCGAATCGAGTGGTTTCACACCGGCCGTGTCATTTCGGATAACATATTGCCTTTCAGCAGAGCTTATCCATGATATCAGCTTAGCTACGAGATTCCTAATGTGGTGATGAAGCTGATATGGCTAAAGCTTATGATAGGAGTGTGGGATTTCGTGATACGGCCTATGATTCATACGGGCTTCCGTCGCGTTGATTGATATGGTTGGCTATACCGTATTTGGCACCGCGCTTTCACTTCTCGTTAATGGTATCCTTCTCGATATTTTCCTTCACTCAGGGATCATGCTGGCGGGATCCTCTATCTCCCGCTTCTTGTTTGTTCGCAATGAGTATTTATCCCGGGGATTGATTCCACTATTAGATGACACCGAGATATGATTTATCTGACGCGATTTGAAAGTTTTCCTCGTGACGATCCGCCTATGCTAATGATGGTTATCTTCACTAGTATGCCTGAGGATGGTTTGGTCACGCCGAGACACTTTTCTCGAGCACTATTCGCTACTCGGCGTACCGGGTCAAAAGATAATAAGAGTAGTTTTTGGCCCCACGTTAGCATTGACGGGTGGGAGCATATGGTGCATGAAGTTGATCAAGCTTCGGCCTCTGATGATCGATTTGCCGGCGACTTATTTGGGGTGTCCTTTGTTCAAGGGGCAAAATGACGAAAGAGCTCTTCCTCCCTATCATTCGTGAGGATGTTGATAGAGTTGGCGGGTGGTCACGATCGGCACTGCTGCTTGGAGGTAGGCTTGCTCTTATCCGGAGCACGCTAATGGCCACCCGTTGCATATTCTTCCAGGTCATGCAGCCGCCAAAGACAGCTTTTCATCACGCTTGAGTGCATCATGGTTAGATTCTTTTGGGCTCCTACGCGGGACATAAGAAGACCACCGGGATTAGTTGGGATGATATCCGCCACCCTATTTCCCGAGGTGGCTTGGGGTTGCGCCGACTTTCGATATTGCGACGCCTTAGTTACAAGTGTGGGGAGGTTACGTGGAGGGCCATTCTCTCCGGGCCCAGCTTCCCTCGGACAGTGATTGTTACAATGGCCTCTTTGCTCTCCTCGTAGTCCTCAGAATCATAATGATAGTCATCGTGGAGGCGCTTGAGGCGAGTCGGGTATTCATGCCCGCGAGCCAATTTTCTGGTCTATGGCAAATGCGGTAGCCGGCCGGCCGATGATACATGGTTTAGCATCGGCCGCCATGATCACCTGCTTGGATCGCTCGGCTGGGTCATATGACGGGGTTGGTTCATCGTGATGGTATGTGGGATCGCGAGATTGCACCGTGTCTTGGTCTCCGATGTGGGCTTGAGAGTCTCATCGAGATATATCCGGTTCCGATTTTCCGGGGTCCGAGGATATCACGTGGATGTTTACCTCTCATATGGTTCTACGCTTCCTCGCTTGTGTTAGGAATTTTATCGTTTTTGTATTTTGATGAATGCCATATAAAACTTGTAATAAAGTCATAATCTCTACCCTTATTGTGAAATGTATTGTAAATAATTGTGAGCCGCTAAGTCAAGTACAATATTTCTAATACGTAAGAAGACAACCGGCGTTTACGAAATCTCCGCTGAGAGTATACCTTAGTACAAAAAGCAAAAAGTG